>CM056595.1:2791016-3137720 GCA_029721355.1 Tegillarca granosa
TGGATTTCATGTTGGATTTTAACATTTATGTGCCAGATCGTCAGTTAATCATCAGCATGTACATGCGTATTACCTGGAACATGAACTTTATGTTGAATCTTGTGTAAGTTATTATAAATAGATCTCTGATAAACATAATAGTACAAGGTCAATGTTTGATTCCCAGGATGGGTCATTTAACTTTAAAATGGTCAGTGATTTTCAATTGTTAAGCATGATGTTGCATTTTGAAAAGAACCTACTCAATATCCTTTCTGATGAGACCTTAAAAACCACACATAACCTGTTGTCGAGCCTGTCAGAGGCAGCGGACGCATGTCAAATGTGAAAGCTTTATGTTTAAGTACATAAATTGTACATTTTCTCTACCTAGTCACAAAAACTAACCAGCCGAGACATTTAAACATGTAGAACTCCTCGTTTTATATTTTATTGATCTATGTTTGACACAAAAAAGGAACCCATTTGTATTGCTAAAAGTAGAATCACAAACATTGTAGGTTTTTCAATTAAAAAATTAAAGAAAAAAAATCCAGGAACGTATGAATGTAAGTGTATTCCCAGATCCATACATACATGTATGTCCTTTGGGTAACTGTAAACACCCTTTTATTCACTGCTATTAACTTTCCCGATTCTCTTACCAAAACTTTCTTAGCGGACTATTAACTTTCGCGATATGGACTATAGCAGAAATAAGAAAAACCATAAACTTTCGCGATAGGACTATAACTGATTTTAACTACTTCTGTAAACAAAGTGTTGCGTAAACAGTAGTATATACATCGTATTTACTAGTAACTAAGCGATAATAATCTGATAACGAATTTAATAAACAAGTGATTTATACTCACCAGCGTTTGGCGTTTTTGTATTGTTTAAGCTCATCACATTTTTTGTTTTTACTTGTGGTCTTAACCATGTCGGTTGTACAATGGCTTCAAAAATCAAAAACTTGATCAAATGTACCAAAGACACCAGAATTTTTTTTTAGAAATATGTGTTCCTGATCCAAATAATGAAACACACCACAGAAAACTGCTGATGTGCAGTATGCCAATTCGGAAGTTTTAAAAGTTTTGTCAACTTCATTTTTATAATACCATTTTCGAAAACAAGTTCGCGACGATTAACTTTCGCGATTGTTTTGCTCTCGCGAAACACGTCGAAAGTTAATAGCACGCGAATAAAAGTTGGTTTACAGTATCACATTTCTCATTAGTCAATTGTATTGCTATAGGCACATTGCAAAAGTTCTACAACTCACCTTAAGCTTGGGACATTTAGAAAAAAGTAAAAATATCTGACTGAGATATAAAACCATTTTATTAACCATTCAGATGCTACATTTATTTTGAGTCTTTTTACTACCAGTATGTTACCAGCTAAAGTACAGTTATAGTACAGTTGTGTTTATTGTATTGGTACTCTCATTTCTCTAAGGTCATACTTAATGCCAGAAAAATTGTTGAAAAAAGTATGAAAATATGGATCAGATTTCCTATTGTATTAACAAGATGATTCTGTAGAAGTTTTTGTTTTTTGTCGAGCCTGGCTGTAACGAACCCGAGAGGCTGATACAGGGTTATCTAGTCATTAGCTGAAAATGGTGTGTTCCAGTTCCGAATATAAAGTGGTTATCTTGGAAAAGACAAACTACAAAGTTATATATTTTAATATGTGTGTCAGTTTCCACTCATAAATAACTTCCAAACAAATATAATCCTGCACATAGAACATTTAATCTCTAATTATATGTTCATAATAAAACACCACACAGCAAGATTCAAGACTAAATACAAATGTACATCGTTTCCAAACAGATATCAAAACCCATTCAATCACACTGTTCCTTCGGTGATAACAAACCACACAGTCCATTGGTAGCTCAATAAGTTCCACACAGTCCATCGGTGGCTCAATAAGTTCCACACAGTCCATCAGTGGCTTAATAAGTTCCACACAGGCCAGTGGGGGGCATTTATGACAACAATAACAAGTTTTTATTATTTTGTTACTTAAAACACAAACATCTAAATATTTCAGGTCTAATCTCTGCAGTTGCTTAGGAAGTTGAATATATCATGATCCTTACAAAAAACCCCTTCCAATTAATACAATGTATTAAACACTGTCTGAGTTTTTTTTTTCAGAAATAAAAAAAATATATATATCTTATAACATATTTCACCAAGTTTTGAATAGCAACATCCGGTGTACGCATTCATACAATAGTGTATAAATTTTTAGGTTATTATGGTAATTACAAATGTTTACAAAGAAATAATTTCTAACATAATTTCAAAGTAAGTTAATTCGTTATCATACACAAAATTAATGTTAACTTATTCATAGCACACAAATTTTATCAAATTATTAAATATTTTGTTAGAAAAGCAAGTATTAATATACACACTGCACATAAGAATGTAACAATATTCCTCCAAGAAACTTATGCGAGATTTCAAATTATACTAATGATATATACATATTGTAAATGTGTAATAATAATGGGAACTCACCCTCGAGATATTTTTAAAATCTGTCAAAAATCCAAAATTATTTTTGAGAACCAAAATGACACGTTCAGACACCTTCCACACCTTGAATAACATCCAGACACAACAACCAATCAAAACGCATGATACATTAATTTATTCACGGTGACGAACTATCCACAATTACCGTAACCATTAAAAAAAACTACCCACATAAAATTATTTTCAAAAATATAACAATGTCACTGGTGACACTGGCATCGCCTTAAGGTGAGACTTAGGTGTTACTTTTCTGATGTCATAGGCTGTGGCGATGGCATATCGGCAGTGGTGTGTCAAAATGTGAAATTTACAAGTTCTACTCTAACTTCATTGATTTTCTTTGAATTATGCATACTTCAAAATAATTTCATACTATGGACAAAGCCATTTTTATTTTATTCATGAAATATTGGTATATTGAGTGTAAACTATATAAGAGGGGCCTATGTAAGTCCAACAATATACATGTAGCAACAATAAAATTGATAACCAGCTCAATGGATTGACTAATTTAAAGAACTTTTGTGTATGTTTTGTACACATGGTGTTTGTTTTTCAGTTATTTTATAAGCCTTTGTTTGATATATTTCAGCCTGTCAGACATATAAGTGGACCACTGTATGAGTTAGATACAATGCCCACAAAAGGATTTGCTTTCCAACTTCATGGTATGACTTTGGAAGAACTTACAAAGTAAGGAAATTTTATTTAGTGACAAAGTAAAGAAACAGAAGCAATCACCAGGGTTTCATTTCTAGTGAACCTCAGTGCTACATTTTAGAAGTGAGAATTCAGTCAGCAAGCATGATTGTCATGGCAATCTTTAATGATATTAAATAATCAACTAGTTTTCTCTTTTGACTTGGCAATTTTTAACAACATGTTGCCAAATCAAAAGGTTCAATTTTTGTCATCGAATATGCAACAAATTAAATGGCAGTGTGTAACCAATAACAGACATACTTTCGCATTGTAATATGTAACCAACCAGATGGCAGTATGTAACCAATCAACAGCCATACTTTTTGTTGTTGTAATATGTAACCAATCAAATGGCAGTATGTAACCAATCAACAAACATACTTTTTGTTATGGTAATATGTAACCAATCAAATGGCAGTATGTAACCAATCAACAGCCATAATTTTGGTTTTTGTAATATGTAACCAATCAAATGGCAGTATGTAACCAATCACAGCCATACTTTTTGTTGTTGTAATATGTAACCAATCAAATGGCAGTATGTAACCAATCAACAGCCATACTTTTTGTTATTGTAATATGTAACCGATTAAATGGAAGTATGTAACCAATCAACAGGTCCACTTTTTGTCAATGAAATATGTAATCAATCAGATGGCAGTATGCAACCCATAAGCAGGCATACTTTTTGTTATGGTAATACATGTATGTAACCAATTAAATGGCAGTATGTAACCAATCAGTTGGCATACTTTTTATGATGGTAATACATGAATGTAACCAATCAAAAGGCAGTATTAACAAAGAAATATGCATACTTTTTGTCATGGTAATACATTTATGTAACCAATCAGATGGCTATATGTAACCAGTCAGCTGGCATACTTTTTGCTTTATTCCAGACAGAACCATTTTGTAAATGTTAAATCCATCTTATTAGATGAAGAGTCTTCAGTGTGTATTTGATTGGATACCTAAGCTACTGTTTAATCGTCACACACACTTTCATCACCACCATATAGCAACTAATTGTATTTGATAACATTAAACTCTTCCATTTCAGTTTACTGTTCAAAGTTACAAATTATTTTCAAGAATCAGAAATAGCCCACAACTTTTTCATGACAAAAGGCACTGTGTTTGGTGAAGAAAAAATGAGTGATAAGCGTACTGTGAGGGTTTATGTATGGCCAAGAAAGAAATATATAGGTAAGAAAGTTGTTTACATTTATGAAAGGTTTGGATTATAATAAGGCGATGAATTGCTGTACTGATTTACAATAAGTAGAATGTTTTAAAGCACTTTAAACCATTTTGTCTTCATTTCCAGTACGACACAAATCTGTTATGTAATTAGTAATCTCGTTATGTTGTGTATTTCTTAATTGATTTTTTTCATGTTTTCTCTGTGTTTCTTAATGTGTATTACATATTCCATGTACATTGTCTTAACCTGCAACTTTTACTGTATAATATATATACTGGTGGTAAACTTAACCTACAATTTTGGTTTAGTTTCTTAAAACTAGTATAGACCATATAATGCACTTAATTGGAACTAAATCAACATTGGTCCTGAAGAAGAGCAGTTATGCTGAAATGTTAAACTAGACATTTCAATAAAAACAAATGCAGTACACATTAGATTTTGTATACATGTACTTGTATCACCCTATAATTACATATTTAATTTGTATATGATATACAATTTATAATTTATCAGGTATTAAAGATGAAGCAGCATTCAATGTAGCTACAGTAGAATTAGCAGGACATTTACCAATCAAAAGTAAGTTTATTTTTTAAATAACACATCATACAATGCATATTATTGTCATCTAGGTATATATGAACATCAAATATTTGTGAAGCCACTGTAAGTTTATTTTGTAAATAAAATGTCAAACATGTTATTTCTTTCTATGTACATGTATATATGATTATCTTGTATTTGTGAGGTCATTGAGTTTCCATAATAAGTTGACACATTAAACAATTCATCATTTAAAAGCAAATTTAATATTGTTTAAAATTCAGATGTAACACTGGTGCCATCATCAGTAATTCTTTCAGTTATTTATAATCCTTTACAAATTTAGATTACAAACAGACCACATAGAAAACTTAGCTAATGGCATAGCATGGCATTTGTATATGCATTCATGTACATGTAATTGTTCACCTTTTACTCAAATTTTCAACTTCTACTCTGAAAGCATTAAACAGATTTCAATAAAACTTGGTCAGAAGTAAACATTTACATGTACTTTTCACAAAGGAATAATATGCAATACTACAGGTAAAAATCACCTTAGAGATTAATATGTTTTAGAAGTAAGGCCAGGTTTGAAATTATAAACCTTTAATTTCACAAATAAGTTTCATAGATATATTTTTTTTATAAAAATATTGGAAACTTTTAATTTATATTCTGATTAAGCTTGTTGAAATGGTTTTTGGGTAAAGTTATTTTGATGGACCCCTGTCAATGTCAGTGTGATGTCAGTGTGTTTGTAATAGTGTGTATTTTTGAAATTTTTCATAAATTTAAATATAGTTGAGTATTTTTCACACACATAAGTCTAGTCATCATCAAAAATTGTTTTTTGGAACACTTGTGGTAGTGTTTTGTCGTGAAAGGCATTATTTCCAGTGTAAATACCACCAATGTGTAAAATTTTCAAAAGCACTTCACAAAACACAGTGATATAATATGATGTACAGTTTAAATATCTTGAATTGAAATATCTTGCAATTTTTTTTATTTACTAAAGTTTGAATTTTAATTATTTAATTTCAGTAACAGACCAGTATCACTCACTGACAGTGGAATCTATAGAAAATACTTTAAGAGGTGCTGCTTTAGATGAAGCAGAGTACCAGGCTATAACGGATAAAGTCATACAATTATGTAGTTGATGATAGATGTTTCCTAGGTGACAGAAGTGGTGCAATATATAACTGCTTGGTTCCTTTTTTTACTGCAGGGCTTAAATTTTAATTTCATATTTATAACTTGCCTGGTTTATTTTATCTGCTGTTCCACATCAAAATCATTGTGTCTAAATCAATGAAATCACAATGTTCTTATTTTAATCTCTAATTTTCAAGAAAATATCATGTTTACAAGTGCAATAGCATTTAATTCTTTCAGGTTTGAGTACAAGAGACTTTTGACCAAGGGCACTAGTAAATATCCTTTGACCTTTTAACAAGTGCACCAATCAGTAGCTTCTAACTTTGATTCAAGGGCACAAATTGGTATCCTATCACCTTGGACAAATTGTACAAGATGATAGCCTACGACATTGGACCCAGGGTAAAAGTTAGTAGATGCTGACCTTGAACCAAGTGTACAAGTTAGTAGCCTCTAACCTCGGACCAAGTTTACAAAGTTTGGTAGCCTATCAGTGATCTCACTCGGGTCAGTTAGTCATTTGAGCCTTGTATTGTTAAATTAAAATTACATTCCATTACATCAATTTTAATATAAAGCTATGCATTGAATAAATATCTTTATCTCATTTTTAACCGCCATCATAGAAGCACTTATTATAGTTTAAATTGGATAACTATCAAACCCTTCTTAAACCACTTCTGCAAAAAGACTAAGAGCATTTAACCCATTTTTTCTGTAACTTTTTTTGAATCTACATATAATCACCATTTTACATGGTATCTTTTGTTGCTTCATTACAGAAGTTTGATTGTAAATTTATCAATCTGACAAGATATTTTTTGATATTCTGTTAACATTTTTGTTTATTTCAAAGCTTGAGCATAATATTTGTGATCTGCTTTTCTCAATTTATTTCGGCCGTAAAGTCCCGACAATATCCGACAATCTTTTGTTTACTGAAGAATCTCAAAATTATGTGATAATTTTGATATCTGTGAATTGTGATGTATATAATATGCAATTGATATTTTTGTGATAAAATATAAAATAAATGTTGTTTTAATGTTTTATATTGATTAAGTTGAAGCATAAGAATCTGTGTGCTTGTCATAAAACAAAGTTAGATACAACAGGGTATTGATTTGTAATTTTTAATCCATTTATAATGTTTGTTGTTACTTAGTTGATATTTTATAGCTATTGTTATTTATCAAAAAGTTACAACCTTTTTAAAGATCCATAGTTTTTAGCAAAAATCAAAATTTTTTTTACAGTGGATTTTCTTAGATTAGCTTCTTTTATTGAGAAATAAAGTGAATTACGCGAAAGTGTGCACAGCATCCATTCAGTGATCAAAATGAAAATCAGATTCATTGCTTATAATTAAATTTTAAAGACAACTTAATCAAATGAGAGAATAACTTAATAAATCAAAACAAGGTAAAGTGACGCACATTAAAAGTAGTTTGTACTAGGTTATGTCACTGTCAAACACTTTGGCACGTGAATGGGTGTGGCTAATTTACGTTCGAGAAATGACCTAATATATTTTTGTTTACCAACCAATGAAATCATTAGAAATTTGTCAAATTTAATTATATAAAATTATGATTCGGTTCCAGTACAGTCACAAATTTAGCAGATGTTAAGGGATATCATATGGTAATTAGTAGATCATTTTTGAAATCTGATTTATATGATTTAGACATTTTCATATCTTAACTTCTAGGCTGGATTTCTATTTAATGATTCAAAAGAAAAAAATAAATTAAATAAATACATAAATAAATATTAAAGATATTTTATCTTCAAATTTCCAGTTGTTTTAGTTATTAGATTTTAAAGGATGACAAAGACGTCTAGTTGGAACCAAACGGGATTACCTTTATCCCTAGATACCCTTAATAAATCCACTGTCTTTAGTTATGCAAGTCGTATCTATATTAATAAAACATTTTGTTTTTGTCATTGAATCAAACTGTATTTATGTTTATTTATTTGTTAAAAATGTTTTTGATACATTTTTTTACAAGCTTCATTATACATGTACATGATTTATTGAAATTTATTAACCGACATATCAAGCTTTTACAGAAGCTCAAGTGAAGATACGGAGAATGTAAGTTAAGGTGATTAAACCTGTGGATATATTATTTAGTTATAAGTATGAATCCCAGCCTGGCAGCATAGTGTGATCTAGATTTCTCCCTTATAAAATTTCTCAAGTCTTACAATAAATGTATGGTCTTCAGTTGAAATTATCCCCCCCCCCCTCTGTAACTTGTATTCACAGTTTTTTCACCACTAAGTCCAGAATTAGTACAGGCTATATTACCTGCTTAACATTAGATTATATATTTCTAGATTTTAACATCATTATTGCTTTGATATTTTTACAAGTTTTTATTAAATCATCAAAATATTTCAACATAGGTACTATCATGTAAATTGCTTGAATATAAAAGATATTTTGTCATTTGAACATCTACTTCGATTGAAAAGTTTTCTTTCTAAAATTAACTACATGAATTAAATTTTAGACCATTATCTAAAATGTTGGCCAATTTAAGATTGATCTTAGCACCCCAGTTTTTCAAAATGTAGTAACTGTTTGTTTTTCAATGTCTAAAAATTTCTGATTTGTTTTTTAAGATCTTTCAGACATTTCTACTGTTTGATGAATTCAGGCCAATATTGACCAATGTTTCATCATTCTTTATTATTTTAAGAATCCAGATATTGTCAAGTTAACAGTTTCCTGATAATAATAGCACTCTTAAAAGCAAACTTTACTGCTTAAATTATTAAAAAGCAGTTTAGTATTCCGTTTTCTGTTATATTGTGGATTTCATTTCTAAAGAATTGCTAATATAGAGATCACTGTATTTTTTTTTAATGAAAAACCTGTTTTTATTTTATTTAAATCTTTTAATAGATTTTACGTCTGTTTAACACATTTTACGTGTACACATGTATGGTGAAATTATTTGTAAAATTATTTTGTTGGGAACATATGAAATGTAAAAGTATATTTTTATCAAGTTGTTTTATGTGGGAACAAAATAAAGTTTTAATTTTGAAAGCTTGGGTATGTGATTTGTTTGTTAAAGTACAATTTTCATTTGGCTATGATCATGATTGAATAAATGTAGGAGTAAAATTGGTTTTTACACCCAACAAAGATTATATTTGACTTATATCAAGATTTCACCATATAGATGAAGTACAGATATTCATAAGTTTGTTATGTTTTTGGGGATAAGCAGTAATGGTATTATTTCTCACCACACTTAAATACATAGCTTTTTAAAAGTGTCACAAAATTATTTTCAAAGTGCTAAGGGTTGAACTCACACCCCCTCAATATAGAAGGACAGTTATAGTGTTGTCAAATTGTTAATTTGTAGTGAATAGTTAGTTAGTTCACTGCTAAAACATAAGTGGGCAGTACTTAAGGTAATGTCACTAGCTTTCTAAATTAAGAGTTTTGAGTTCAAACCCCAGTGCTGGCCCCGGTTTCACAACAATCCTTAACTAAGATTTTTTTAAACTCAAATTAGGAAATTTTGACAATCTCTTTTTGAACTACAAATAAACATTTGTGATAAAACTGAAAACAGATGTTACAAGCTTGAAGTGATCTTCAAAATGACACCTTAAATTCCGGAATAACCAAACAATTAACCAAATTATTAAGATTTCAAATTTGCCAAATTTCAGTTAAGGAAAATCTTAGTTAAGGAATGATTGTGAAACTGGGGCCTGCTTGATAAAGTTTAGTATGTGATGTTCCTTACACAATGAAATGTTTAATATGTACTAAGATAGAACAAAACAAAACAAAAAAAAATGTTGAAGGATTTATACTTTTTTTGCTGCTTTTCCTCTAACATATCTCGAGGAATATCGAGACATCTTGTATGAGTAGTAAATCTCTTTAGTCATTTACAATTACATGCACATCATCCCTGGTTTTGATTATGATATGATAATTAACGTGATATATATAATAAACCATGGGACTGCAAGGACGCATGTGTAAAATTTTAAAGAATCCTTCAATAATTTGAGGAAGAAGTACTTTCACAAGGTTTATTTATAATGCTGGAAAATACAAAGCAAAAAAGAGGTTTAATTCCCAAGGCATGATCCCAAACTGACCATTTCAATGAAAGTATAGAAATTTTGGTACCATCTGTTGTCATGAAGACTGTATGATTGAAAAATGGTGGTTCAATAAAGCATGAGAATCGAGATGCACCATTTTCAATATACACAGACTTAGGTAATTTTATATTTCTAGCTTCACTATTGTGATGACATGAGATAAAAAATAACAACAGCGGTATAACCCTTTTAACACTGATTTATTGCAGTATAATATGTTTTACAAAGGTGTAAGATGTCTATATGTGTATAGAGGCAATACAAATATATAAACATTGATATGATGAGGTATATCAATTTATTTACTTATTGCTAATATAAAAATATAATACTGTTAATAAAATAAATAAATTTGTGGAGAATTTTTAGTATTTGATTATAAAAAATATATATTTACTAATTCAAGTACAATATTTAAATTTTAAATGCTATAAAATAATTTTCTGATGCCAAAATGACAACAAACTAACTGGTACATGTGTTGAGTCAAGATCATATCTTTTATAGAAAAATGCTGTATTCACTCAATACGTCCAGAAACTGGAGCACTTGTTTTTGAGAAAGGACTGAGCAGGTGATGCCATACAATTAAAATTGTCAATCAAATTGTTTTTATTCTATTTGTACCTTTTCTACAATGCATGAACTGATTCAATATAAAAAAAATGTTTTCTTACTGACAAGTTGTAGTATTGGACCAAGAAAAAAAAATTTTTTTTTTTGGTTTTACTTTGAAATATTAACTGGATGTAAATTGAATTTCTATATAAACAATATAAAATTTAATTACTAGAAAGAAAAAAAACCTAACTTCTGAAATATTTTCATATCAGAAATTACATTTCATCAACAAATTTGCTATGATAGTCAGATTTTAAGAAAGAGGTATGTGTATTTCCATTCTACACTCTTAATTGTTCTTGATGTTTTTCTAAAGAGAGAGAAAAAAAAACATGTTATTCTAAAAAATGATATCAATTAAGCTATGTGAAGAGTCTGTATTGTTGTACAATGATCAGTTTGGAAGATGATTTCATGGCATTACTGCCACTAGCTTGCCCTTGCAAAGTAAAATATGCTGCAATTTGAAATGTCATAATATTGCTCACATAACATACTGTTACTAAAACATAAAACTCCAAAATGTATTGACAACTCAAAATAAAAAAATTCTGTTTTTCACTACATAAAATCTCAATATACGTATTGCAAACAAAGTCTTTATCTTACTCTAAAAAATACCAATAGCAATCTTCAATCTTATGTGAACCTGTGAAACGTTTTATTCTGCTAATGCATAAACACAATGTCTACTATGTACCACTTCAGACAACTTACAGCAATCATTTACAATTCTTTGCATAAATACCTATAAAAGGCAACTAAAAGTTGAAAAAAAAAAAAAAAAACAAAAACATGTTACTTTTCATACAATGCAAGGATATGCACTTGTAAGTCTGTATTAAAACACAACTTTCTGAATCAAAATGTTCATTAAAATATACATTATATCAAATGTCATATAAGCAGAATGACGGGTTATATTGTTAGAAATATTTACCAGTGTACACTCTTAGTATCGAGATCTCTCTCACCCGTATTTTATATCAAATTTTCTGATCCAATTAGGATATTTTATATCCAGTACAAAAATTTAATTTCAATTTTAATTTGTTTTTTGTGACACTTGCAAAACTTATGACCATTAATACACATTACATATAAGTACTATATAATGTACAATGTAACAACAATATTCATTTTTATTTAGAGAGAGGGAGAAAAAAAAAAAAAAAAAAAAAAAAAAAAAAAAAATTAACGAAATTGTAACAAAAAGGAAGAACAATTTTTCAAGACTGATGCTGCTTCATCTGTATCATGACATTCTTGCACCAATTTAGAATATCAAAACAAATGTGGTAGTTAGGTGATAATATATGTCTCAGTTTAACTGTTATTCATGGAGTCAGTCAATCATGTTTAAAATTAGAAATTAATCCATTTCATTGGAGAACAAACATTATCATGTTCATAAGTGAAAATATTTTCAATGCTGTTTGACATAATTTTTAATCATGCAATTTTTTTCTCTATCTTCCAATTATGAACTCAAACAGGAGACATACACAGACACCTGTTGGAGAAAATCATGTCATAGACTTTATTTATGTATTCATTACTGAATTATCAAATACAATATAGTCCTGTGTATACAATACAGAAACAATTCAAACATACTGAATATCTTGAAATCCATCCAGTAAATATAGACAAATGGCAACAATGGGCACTGCAGCAATGAACATGAAACAATTAAAAACCTAAAAAAACTTAAACAGTCTAAAGGGGCAACCAAAAGTACCTTACTGAAAATGTACAATTAAAATTATTTATTTCCTGTAATGTACATTTACCTGTACAACAAAATCTGGCCTCAGTTTCACAGTCTGAACCTTAACTTTCCTTAACTTATATTTAACCAATTTTGGCAATCTTTTTTAGAACCTTGTGTAAACATTTTTTTTTTGAAAAAACTAAATACATATGTTATTAGCTTGAAGGGATCTACAAAATGTGACACCTTAAATTTCTGTATATCTTAAAAAAGTAATAAAATTATTAAGATTTTAAAATTTCCAGTTTTAAATTAAAGAAAATTTTAGTTAGGAAATGACTGTGAAATGGGGGGCCTGTATTAAGGTACACTTGGGGGACTATACACTTATGTCTACATATCATGTGTTCTGTGTATTAAGGAATAAGATATACATAATTTAGGACTTTTTTGTCTGTTTTGTATTACATGTTTAGGTAAATGTTCCTTTAAGCATGTTTTATTGTATTTAAGGGGGACTAATATTGTTAGAGGCTAAGTTATTTGGTAGGTTTGAATATAACATTTTGTCACAAAAGTACAAAAACTAGTTAGTTATATCAAGTCACTTGGTAAAAATCACAGATTCTCTTTGCTAGTAGGATACATTTCATCTGTGGAGAGACGAGATGTCTGTGTAAAAGTCTGACAGTCGCTCCCGAACTCTGACTCCATGAATCTAACACATATTTCATCGGTTTGTCAACCTTCCATCTTTTCCATTGAGCTATTGTCCTCTGAATCAATACCAACTCTCTCCCCGAACATTCTCCAATCTGCACCTAAAACCAAATAAATGAAGTGACAGAGTTATATATCAGTTCTATCAATGTTTGTGTGATTCTACTTCATGTAGTAACAAAGTGAAGTGTATGATTGGTTTGAATTAATGGTGTTTTACACCCCAGTTGAGAATCTTTAACTTATATAAAGGCAATCATTTTAGGGATTGTAGACGAAAATGAAGTACCCAGAGAAAACCACCGAAATTCAGCAAACAAACTGACAAACTTTCTCACACTCTGGGTTTCCAATCTAGGTGATGAGAAAGCTGTGATTTCTTAGTGTGCACATGTAAAACCTCATGGCAATTGAGACCCATCCAGAATATGAATATATGGTTACTAACTCTCCCTCTCTCTTCCTCTGTGCATGCATGTGTGTGTGTGTGTGTGTGTGTGTGTGTGTGTGTGTGTGTGTGTGTGCCTAACTTACCATTTCCTTTATACATGCTTAGTTCATATATGATGTAATTTTTCAGACCTTGATGCATATTTTTTAATACTGGTTTCTCCTGGTAATTTCTGTTCTGGCTGTAATCAGAAAAATAATAAAAATGTTTAACTATGAAATATTTTAGAATTGAGCTAAACACAGAGGTAATGAAGGTATATATCACTGAATGTTAATCCTGGTAAACAATAACAACAACAACAACAACAACAACAACAATAATAATAATAATCATAATAATAAACAAATGGAATTCATCAACTAGTGCTGGAAGTATAATGGAAAACTCCAAAGAGTTATACCAGTCCATGCAAAAAATACAATATAAACAACAATGTCTGAAGTATTCAATGTTGGACCATGTTTTTATGAATGTTTTCAGCAAAATAACATACATAACAAAATGAAATTAAAACTTTTCCACTTGGCAGGTAATTTGCATAAAAAATTAAAACAAGATTGTATAAGTGCCTCACGTGGCTTACTATGGACTGAAGAGACTTGAAATTTTAAATTATGAGCCTTGGATTAAATGTTAAAGACTAATGTTTTTAAGGTTAACACATATGGGAACAATACTGTGTCAAATATTTACTCAAGAACACACCAAAAGATACTAATGTATTGGCTAAAGTTTATCCCACAAACCTGAGGAATAATAAATGTAGCTGACTTGCACTCTGCCATACATTTCTACTATGGAGAGGTATTGCAGAGTATGGTACAGTTTGGTAGGGTACAATATTAATATGTACACTATGGTAAGGTATTGCAGAGGTATTGCAGAGGTATGGTACAATGTTAGTTGGGTACAGTACTGTATGCTAAGGTAAGGTATTGCAGGATTTGGTACAATTTAGTAGGGTACAGTACTGTAAACTATGGCAAGGTTTTGCAGAGTATTGTAGTTTGGTAGGGTAACATTCGTACACTTGTGAGCTATTGCAGAGGTATGGTACAATGTTGGTAGGGTACAATACTGTACACTATGGTAAGGTATTGCAGGATTTGGTACAATTTAGTAGGGTACAGTACTGTACACTATGGCAAGTTTTTGCAGAGTATGATACAGTTTGGTAGGGTACAATCCATACACTGGTGAGGTATTGCAGAGGTATGGTACAATGTTGGTAGGGTACAATACTGTACACTATGGCAAGGTATTGCAGACGTATGATATAATGTTGGTAGGATACAATACTGTACACTATAGTAAGGTATTGCAGGGTATGGTACAGTTAAGTAGGGTACAGTACTGTACACTATGGCAAGGTATTGCAGGGTATGGTACAGTTAAGTAGGGTACAGTACTGTACACTATGGCAAGGTATTGCAGGGTATGGTACAGTTAAGTATGGTACAGTACTGTACACTATGGCAAGGAATTGCAGGGTATGGTACAGTTAAGTAGGGTACAGTACTGTACACTATGGCAAGGTATTGCAGGGTATGGTACAGTTAAGTAGGGTACAGTACTGTACACTATGGCAAGGTATTGCCAGGTATGAAACAGTTTGGTAGGATACAGTACTGTATACTGGTGAGGTATTGCAGAGGTATGGTACAAGTTTGGTAGGGTACAATACTGTACACTATGGTGAGGTATTGCCAGGTATGGAACAGTTTGGTAGGGTACAGTACTGTACAATTTGGTGAGGTATTGCCAGGTATGGAATAGTTTGGTGGGGTACAGTACTGTGCACTATGGTGAGGTATTGCCAGGTATGGAACAGTTTGGTAGGGTACAGTACTGTATACTGGTGAGGTATTGCAGAGGTATCGTACAAGTTTGGTAGGGTACAATACTGTACACTATGGTGAGGTATTTCCAGGTATGGAACAATTTGGTAGGGTACAGTACTGTACACTTTGGTGAGGGATTGCCCGGTATGGAATAGTTTGGAAGGGTACAGTGCTGTACACTATGGTGAGGTATTGCCAGGTATGGAACAGTTTGGTAGGGTACAGTACTGTATACTGGTGAGGTATTGCAGAGGTATTGTACAAGTTTGGTAGGGTACAGTACTGTACACTATGGTGAAGTATTGCCAGGTATGGAACAGTTTGGTAGGGTACAGTACTGTACACTATGGTAGAGTACATTATTGAAGGCTATAGTACAAGATAAGGGTACATTGGAGGTTGTAATGTTTTAACTTCAGTAAAAATTCTATAACTTTTATTGAGGATTTTTATTTGTTCTGGATTTGTGAGGGAAACTGAAGTTCCTGTAGAAAACCAACCATCTGAAAGCAAACAAGGATAAATGCAATGCAATGCAATGCAATGCAATACAACAACTACAGTACAGCAGGGTACAGTAAAAACAAATAACATGGTATACTTACAGGATTTAATTCAAATGTATGTAGATCTTTAGTTATGGATTGTACTGTAGGTATCTCTTTTGGTATATTAAAGTGACTAGTTTTAGATGGATTTTCTATCACTTCATCTTCATCTTGAGATTCTTGTAGGCAAGAAAACAATCTACTACCCTCTATAAACAAAGAAATGTATCATTACACATACAATGTTATTATTGTTTTCATTTCCTATACATAAAGTAAGAAGAGAAAACAAGAAACAACAAGAAGAACTGGAACAAATTCATAACCAGATGCGGTTTTGTTTATCTGACAAGGGCAATAACTTCAAAAACACCAAACAAAAAATTTGACCTGTATTTCATCTAATTAAATTTTTCAAGAATGATTAAAATAGGTCAAATTCAAGCAGATCTAAAGTTTGACAGACACCTGGACATATGCATGCAATTGTGCAAAAGTAACCAAAAGACAAGATGGATATTCATATAGATCTTTGGCATATAAAAATTATAACAGATTTAAACGGTGCACTTTGCTTAACCTGTTCTGTATTACAGAGTAGTCAAATTCTAATGAATTGAAAAATATTAAATGCTCAAATAAAAATTAAACAATAGATACACAATGAGGAATTAATTAAATATAAAGTACATAAAAAATTGTGAAAAAACTTTGAATGTCTGTAACATCAAAAGTGTATTTAAATAGTTGGTGCCCATAGCAACTGCTATTGTGAATGTCAATCAAAGTCAAGTGCAGTTATTTAAGTCCTGTGGAGCATATCATGTCAATGCTTGCATATATGGATTTGCAATAAAACTAAAAGATTTTAATGGGAAGTAAGTCTAGATGTATGAGACATTGGATATTGATTAACTGAGTGAAGTATAAGCAATTTATTTATGGCTTTTGAAAATGAAATGAAGTCATCATGCATTGCTAGCTAGCCAGTGTGTGGGATACAACCACATTTAATAAATTAATATAAAGAAATGTTTCTCAACACTGATTGTATAATAAATTAAAGTAAAATTAGCTGTGAATAAAAAAAAACAAAAAAACTTGTTTTTCTTTTAATACTTCATTACAAATACAAATTGATGGTGTCTGGTTTTTCTCAACAAAGATGAGCTAAAATTTTTATAGTGCATGTTTTACAATAAAATTTTTTTTACAAGAAGTTGAAAAAAAAAATTATGTAGCAGAACTTGAAGAATCAGTCATATCTTTTATCACAATAGAAATAACACTAAGACTCTTCATGTATGAAACCTGATATAAATCTGATGCCCAACCGAATTAAACTTCATAAAAAAGACTATAAAATGTAAGATGTTATAGAATCTTACTAAGCCTAGATTTAACATGTTAATTGACAAGTTAATTAAATATTTAAAAATATTATAAATTTTAAAGTAGTTATAGAAATAAACACAAAATACGCCTAATTCTGCACAAGAACTGATATATATATAGATCTATATATCTACATATCTTTTTCAAATCTGATCAACTGATCCCATAGATTGTCTTTAACATTTAAATTATCTAGAAAACTTTGACCATATTGATATATTAATGTTGTACTTGGCAACATCATGTCTGATAATAACCAAATTACTTATTAATCTTACTTTACTATTCTGGTGAGACAAAATTGAACATTTTTGATCATGACATGACCTTGTGAAATTGAAAACAAAGTATTTTACTTGATCTCTTAAACAAAATAACCACACATTATAAGGATCATCAAACAAATACTAAGTATATATATCAATGTGTCCCTAGACAAATCTGATTCACGCATGCACCTATGCACACACACACACACACACACACACACACACACACACACACACACACACACACACACACACACACACACACACACTGTCTTTAATGAAGACAATGTGCTATATTTAGATAATATATTAATAGAAATGGGTTGATTTCTCTAGACCTATAACGTAAGATATATCTCTAAACTAAATTGGATTTCTTTTTAATACAAATAATCTAAATTGTGTTATATTAATAGTAACAGGGTAATGTCAATTTCTTTTATTTAATTAAAATACCACTTTCCAATCAATACAATCAAGGATCTTCAGAATTATAAGTCAACACTTCTTAAAATCAACAAATCAGCATGCGTGTGTGTGTGTGTGTGTGAGTATGTGTGTGTGTGTGTATAATCTGATTTGAAAGAATAGATATAAACTCACAGAGAGCATACTTGCCCAGACAATGTTACAGACAAGTCAATTTCATTGGTTAGCATTGAAGACCTGTATTCTTTTAAAACTATTAGTAGTTGTTGATTTACAATTGTTTACACCAGACCAACAATTTTAATAAATTTGTTTTCAATCATAACAAGAGCTGTTGAATAATAATAATGCAAAAAAAAAAAAAAAAAAAAAAATCGGGTCAACCATTTGGTCAGACAGACATTATAGTATAACACTTTTATTATAACAAGTAAAGTTCCATTACAACTAAAATCGCTTTTCTAATATGCAGCTGGACTTGGGTTTAGAACAAGTCAAAGCCAGTATGCTTCTACAGACTTACTCTACCAAAATAAATTTTCTTTAAGTTATAAAAAGTTTACTGTTCCATAAATTCAATATAAAAAGGTTAAACAAAAAATTCCTCCCTATTTATAAATTTTCTGGGCTAACAGGACAGTATAGATAGATTTAATATACCTACGTGCTTGATATAACAGCGTCTTTGCTTTACCCTGTACTTCCGCTAACGTTTCACATTCTTGAATTTCCCCCAGACCATTTTCTAAATCTAGTCTAGTTCGTAGTAATTTAGCTAATTCCATATTTAAATGTGTTATCCTAGTTTCTAACTCCTCTAGGCGAGCCTCTGCATTCCCCCCTTGTCTATGCTTGCCTTTACCGTGCACCAAATAATGGATCAAAGCTAATAAGCTATCACTAGGAACGTCTAAAATCGTCATATTTTTTTCATCTTCGCTTAATTCAAAACCTTTACTTTTTGCTTCTTCTATTACTCTCCGTGATATTGTTTGTAGTTTGTCTTTTAGCTGTTTGTTTTCTGTTGTTAGTGTTTCTACTTTACTTTGTAATTCTGCATTTTGATTGGTTAATTTTTCTTCCTGTTTTGATACTTTGTCGTCTTTTTTGTTTGTTTTTTCTCTGTTATTGCTTTGTGTTGATGCAGATGGAGGTCTGGTTTTTTCTCCTATCTCTTTCTTCATTGTTGACTTTTTAGAACGACTTGCCATCTATCTATCTAATATTACTTTGGTGTAGCAAATCCCAATGCACACTCTGAAATTAAAAAAAAAAAAACTTTTGTGATACAAATTATTACAAAATATGTAACATACAAAAGGGAAGTTGCCAAGGAATTAATAATTGTTTTCTTTGTTACTACAGCCAAAAAAAACCAAAACAATGTTTGCCCAGCATCAATTGTTGAATTAGTGGTTCATATTCTCATAAACATAATTGCTATCTTCTAATCAATATGTTGTCTAGTAAAACTAAAACCCTGATATTATAAGATAAACTAGAAATATGTAACCATCTACATACCTGTAAACACTTCCATAAAACTTTATAAAACCATAGAAAAATGTAAACATGATTCCAGTGTAAAATAATAAATTTGTATTAAGTTGTTAAAGATTAAGCGTTTTTTGTACATCTATTACTAATTAAAGTAATATTGTGATCATTAAGATATTTAAATAGTGTCTTCATTATCATTGTAATGTATGATAAATAATTAAAGAACTAATTTACAATCTTGAAATATCAGATGAAGGCCTAGACTATGTTCCATTGATTAGAAATAAATAAATGTGTGCATGTAATTTGTAGAAATATATAATAAATAAGTATAGATACATTGTTGAATTTGTAATTGTAACAAACTAGAGGTAGTATATCAATTAAAGTATGATGCATTAAAAAAAAAATTTTAACCTGTGACATAAGATTTTTTTTAGTCTATAACTAATTTCCTGCAATCTTAAGCTTTTGTATTATGACTATTACATATGAATCTCAGCATTATTACAAAGATCACAATGCCAGCGTTGACAGATTTTTTTCCTGTTCTAATAGTTATATTCTTTAAGTTAATTAGCAACAAAAGTAGATTTTGGTATAAAAATTAACTAAATATAAAAACAATCTAAATGTTCTCTAAAATATCACCAACAACATACATCACATAGGAAAAATCACTCCAAAACTAATATGTCTTCTTTGACAAAGTGAGATAAAGTTATATGAAGTATGCACATATAAGTCACATACACCAACTGCTATTTTAAATATAGTAATATGGTTAAAATGGATAAAATTTAAATATAAATTATTAATAATTTTACATGTTCATTCAGTCTATATTTACAAATTACAAATATTAGTAAAAAAAAACCAAAAAACAAACAAACAAAATAAAAATTAAACTTCAATACTTTTAAGTCACAAAACAAACGAGAGAAATAATTATGTAGATGTATACATTCTTTCTTTTTTAGCAATAATACAACACTGTTAGAAAAATCTGTAATTTATTTAACATTTCTCCTATACAAACCTGGATTCTTCAACAAACAGTCAATTTAAACTTTCCTGTAAGTACTAAATATATAAAACTAACAGGTTTTAGTACCTAGTAGCAATATTAAACAAAACAGGTACTTGTATTCAGCTCTCACAGTATTTGTATGCTCAGTAATTAAACACTGAATATTTGAAGTCTAAGTCAATAAAATTTGATATTTTTAATTTTAAAATGAATAAATGTTTAAGACAATACACCTAACAGGTAAATCTATACACACCTGTTTGATGTACATGTCTTAATTACATAGCGTACCTGTATTATTGTTATGGGTGGTTCAACACTGTTGAGTTTTGTACATATTTACACAATAACATAAAACCTCTTGTTTACCTTGGTGCTTAAGGTATTTTAAATGCACTTATCTTATCAATTTGTTAGATTAAAATTGTTATTTAATCAAGCATTTAATACAGGTCTTAGACATGTATTGCCTTTTCAACTGTTACATCTAAAGTTAAGTAAATATCAAAGGTTGGACTGAGTTAATTCATCAATATATACGAGGAAAAAAAAACAAACAAAACATGTTTTATTTTTTAATAACTAAAATACTTATACATGTACCTATTTAGAACAATATTGAATATGCAGTTTTACATGCCTGATGACCTGATAACTGACAGGTTGACTGATATTTAGATAGATTTATATCATGATCAGCTGATAAAAATAAAATACCAAAATTTGACTGATCAGATTTTTTGTTATTCCTGACAGGCTAAAACTAAGGATCTATAACCAAACATACTGCCATTTTGTAAAGAAATAGGTGTGATAAGGTAATAAAGTAGCAACAAAATTGTAATTTATACACCTGTATGATAATTAATTAACTGTTATAGATATCTACCAAAAATCTATCTTAGAATTAAACTCAAGTCATATACTGTATACTAATTTTAGCAGGTTGCTAAGTTTGACATATTTTTGTGGTAGGTAAAAAAACACCAAAAATTTAATCATAAAAAAGTCTACAATTCTGAGTCCAAATGGTGAATTAATTGAACACTCACTTGAAGTTTTTATATATTTTAACAGATTTTAGAGTTGTAACAGAACAAATTAGATCACAACACTAGTTAACAATGTATCTACTTTTTAATGGTTGACTAGTTTTGTCAGAATATTTCTGGCATCTTCAGGACTGTCAATGTAATACAAAAATTCAAGACCTAAGGTACAAATTGCAGACGTGATGATTGTTGCGGCATGTTTCTTAGTGACATGCACCAATAAATACGAGTTTGAAAACACATTGTGTAATTAACAAAATAATGTAGAAATTAGTGAAAAAATACAGATAATAAAAAAAAATTGATTAATCATTATTTGCTTATTAAGTTCTTGATTATTTAAGGAGTCCATAAACTCTATGAATATGTATTTCTCTATTCCATAAACATTGTGGTAGCTCATCAAAGCACACAGTATCTGTGCAGCTAAAGGTTATATGAGCTTCTTATTTTATAAGGAATTCAGCATTATTGTCTGCAATTTGAGATCTTCCTCTTAATGTCTTTGGGATACTATCTGTATCAATGCAATCGATGTGCTAAGTAATCACAATGGTGTTGATTTCTCTCTTGCTTTATGTATAATTTGTGGATAGCTCAGAAAATTGCCAATTTTAGAGCTGTATACACATTTTAATGAACTCATGTCAAACAATAAGCATTTTAAAGTTTTTAAAACCAAAACAAATTTTACCAGTGATTGTAGTGCTATAGTCAATATTTAAAGATCCGCATTGAGTGAGGCCAATGAAAATCTGGAAAGTAATTAAAAGTCTGCCTTCACATTTCGAATCACTAAAATCAAAATGCCAAATTTTACAACTGACCTATTATAACCACAATTGTCAAAATAATCTGTCATAAAATATAACATAGAAAATATGTAGTTTTGGAACTAAACAATTTTTGTTTCAGTATCTTCAGTATTTTAGATAATTGTAGTGTCTAGG
This sequence comes from Tegillarca granosa, assembly GCA_029721355.1. Lineage (NCBI taxonomy): Eukaryota > Metazoa > Mollusca > Bivalvia > Arcoida > Arcidae > Tegillarca > Tegillarca granosa. The sequence continues at coordinate 2,813,848 of CM056595.1, forward strand.
TATGTCATTTAGAAGAGCACTCATCTATAGACCAGGAGGTTCTATGTTTGATCTCCAGTCTGACCATGTGTTTTTCTTCTTCCTGTTACAGTTTGATGGCCAGTTTGACCCTTGGAAGTAGTGGACTGGCAATTTTGGGCCATATAGTCTATCTGAGAGAATTTAAAGCGAGATTTCCCATAGGACCATGGGAAACTCAAGAATAACAGAGGAAGAATGTACTGGGTAGCTCAGTTGGTTAAGCACTCGCCTATAGTGCAGGAGGTTCTGGATTTGATCCCCAGTCCAACCCTGCATTTTTTCTCCATCCTGTTACATAATTAAATTCACAACCGATAAACATATGTGTCTGTGATCACAAGACAGAATGCACAAAAATGTTACATGTATGCTGTATCTAAGTCTGAAAAAGTCTTTGCTTGATTTAAGGCAATGCTTTGATTCATTTTATAATTATATAATAGTGATCTTCTTGTCCAAATCTTTTATTAGCCACACTTATATCCAGGGAGCTGTGTGAGAATGCGAATTTTTGTGGTGCTTACTTCCTCTTTTTACAGTTATATTTTTGTATGTTTTATAATCTTACAGAAATATGTTACATCATGCAATGTTATATGTGTTGTAGTAAAATATATTATTTACTAAGAAAATTTAACTCAGCACTTGATGTCTGTAAAAGGTAAAATACTTTAAAGAATCTACAGTAAGCAAAATGTCGCCCGTGACATGTCAATCATTAAAGGTATACCACTTTAAATAACAGATTATCATATCTTCGAACTTGCATACCTTTTTCATGCTGGATTCATTCTGTTGATAAGGAAGCTCCGCATGCGCAATGGGAAATAACAGGTTCCCGTACGTCATTTCCGTTGTAAACAAAAATGTCAATGTTAAAGCTGACTGAAGATTTTAGTATGGAGAAACGAAATCAATCGATATCTCTCTCCGATCCAGCAGTCCTCAATCACACAGATAGATCTGAAAGCAGCACCATTCTCATATATTTTGCATGATGATTTGTATAATGCAATTTGAACTAATATTTTCCTTGAGAATATCTTCTTGACTATAAGCAACACATTGGTGTATTGATAATTTTCTAACATCATTCTGCAATCAAATAGACAATAGATAAATTTTCTAATTTGCTTCATAGATAAATAAACAGATAAACGCAAAATATATCGAAAAGTTTTCCAATAACCCGATGAAAATACTTGGCAATTGGCAATGTACAAATGGATTGCTCAAGTGTAGTGAAATAATGCACAACACATCATTAAAGAGTAGAATTTGTATTTATATTTAGTTTCTATTTTTCCTGATAATAAACTGGTGTTAAATATCAGACAAGTGAAAATAAATGATAATTTTTGTGGTGATCATGGAGATATATTTACACAATAGATTACATCTAACTAAACAGGGCTTTATTACTGAACAAGGATTTTAATACAAGTTGATGTTTATACATCATGACTCTTGTTTGATGGATAATTGATTGTACTGTGTAAGAAAGAATGAAATTATGCACAAGTATGTCTTTCTATCAATAAGGGAGCGCTATGCAAAAGTCAGTTTTATCATCTGGTATAAATGAGATTGATTCTCGACGTGCACCTTTGGCGACATTTGATACAGTAGATCTCGGAGAGGAGGATGTTTCTCATTTTGCTACAACAAAAAAGAAACTTTTGAATTATGAAAAGTTGTCCGGTTCTGATTCTGTTTTAAATCATCACATTGTTAACAGCAATGAAGAAAATTTAGCCATAAGTGGGAGTACCTCAAGTTCAGAGGAATTGGATTCAATATCATGGAAACTGCCTGATCAATTCATGAATTCAGGCTACCAGAAAGTAAAAAATACTGCAACACCTAAGGATGTTGATGAAGAGGTTGCTAGTTTATCTGTGGAATCTGTTTCTCAACTGAGTTCAAACTCGGATAGTGACAGTTCAGATTCAGATGCAGGTTATGTTAAAAGTGGATATATATCTGTCAAGGATGGTAAAGTAACAAAACATGAGTTTTCTGTAAGTTTTTTACCTGTTGAGTCATCTCCAAATTCAAGCAAACTGCGTAAAGAACAGCACACTAACTCATGGGATCATATTGACCATTGTCCTTCAAAAAGTCCATTACCAGTTCTATTACAGGAGCTAGAAACAGAGAAAAATGTGTCAAAGAGAAAAGCTCTTGAAAAGAGAATTCAGAGACTGCAAGTTACAATTAACCCGGTTGATCGTCCCCGTAGCACAACACCTATAAATGTTGTGACACTTGAAGAATATGTTGATATTAGTTCTCCAGAGAGATCTCCTACTGATGTTTCTGAGAAATTAAAAATTAAATTACCTGGAAGTGAATTTCACCATAAACTGAGAAGTCCAAGAAAATCCAGAGGTTCTCAGGTACATAAGGAATCTGAAATATTTAATTTTGAAGAGGAACATTTATTTACCAGAACAAAATCTGCCTTACTCATGCAAAATGATGGAACACCTGGAAATTCACCAAAAAGGATACTTATACCGCCAAATTTATCCCCCTCTTTGACTCCAACAGGATCCCCTGTCAGAACTCTCCTAGGTGCATCTCCGAAATTACAGCAGAAATTTGTCTATATACCTTGTGTGCATGGAGCTAACAAAAATGAAAAGGAATCTGAAAACAATTGGGCAGCCTTTGGGCTGAATATAGATTCAAATTTAAGAACTAAAAATATTTCAAACTCAAAAATATCAAATCTAGTTTCAGATGAATTAGGCAAGGAAGGAGCATGTTCAAATGAAAATATATCTTGGGCGGCACAGATTGAAGAAGGCTCTCATTGTGCAAGTACGGGTATGATTTCTGAAGGCTCTTTTTCAAAAATATCTGATTTATTGCAAGGTGTTGAAAATGATGAAGTATTAACTGTAAATATAACAGAGAATGACAATGGTAATAAAAAATGTGATATAAAATTTACACAGTCAGGTGATGGCATATCTGATAGTGTTGACCTTAACAATATAGAAAATAAAAAGTATGACACTGAAACACAGTTAATTAACACCCAGGATTTTACCAAAGACAACACTGTGAAAACAATAGATGTGGAGACTGATAGTGGTTTGTCAGCTCCAGCTTGTATACCAGAATGTAACAATAGTGATCCCACTAATGACCAGGGGTCAAAGATAATTACAGCATAAATTAGTCACATAGCCACATAAATTCACATTTAAACAGTAAGTATAGTACTTTATTTAAATTTTGTTTCATTATTATTTTGTTTGCATATTTATCATAAATGTGTAAATTTGAGTAAATTTATAGACCATTGGGAATGTTTATTCATATTTCACATGCTAATAACTACAGCAGAATATGCATAAACCACACCTTTCTTAAATATGTATATTGAGTATTAAATAATGAGGTAAATTTGCAATGTAAATGCCATGGCATAATTCAACTTCAAGATTGTTAATTTTTGACAAGGTTACAGTCTACTTAGGGTTTTGGTTTAGAAAGGTTGCACTGTAGTAGATTTTATAAAATTTTTATCTGTACTCAATTCATTGTATATCATCACCTTTACAGTCAGACCTGCCTTATAGAATCATTTCTGAGTCAGTTTAACTTGATGACCAAACCGATTGTCAGTTTGTCAACTTATGAAAAGTTCTTTCAGTATAACTAGTTCATCAGCAAACCATGTGATTTTCTATAAAGGTACTTGGGAACCTATTATTTTCATTGGGTATAAAATTGCAAAAGACAATTAATGTTAAATCAAGAATTTGTAGTATTCCATTAATCATTTTCAGTACAATTTTATTGTTGATATAGTAAAGTGACATTGACAGAATAAACTGGTAGATCCTGTGATATCTGTCATTGGAACCCATATATGTGTGATAACTAACACTTACTGATAAAAACTTACTTAAGTAAATTCACTGTCATCTCTTATAGATAGGTTTGACAGAACTTGTTATTCTTAAATAGATAAATATGTAGATCTAGAGGAAGGGGGGGGGAGGGGTAGACATACCAGTAGCAGAAAAAAATCACTACAAGCAATGTAATAAATGATTAAAATCTCAAATTTCACAATTTTTTTTATTACAACAGAATTTACAAAATAAGTCTGAAAAATTACAGATCTCTGACTAGTTGCTCATAGTGGCAATTGTAATATTTTAAATCTGATTGGAACTTCTCCTTTTATCAATTTTAATTTTAGGTAATTTAATTAATTTTATGTTTAGGTATGCATCATTGATTGTTTTACACTCCACTGAACACTGTAATTCAGTCTGTATAATGTTGTTTAATTAATATAAATCACATGACTGTAACATGCTAAGTCATGTCGATGGTAAGCTGGTGTCAGGGAAATACTAGTATTAGTAGTAAACATTATTAAAACATACTGTATTTGTTTTTGTCATGACATTTGCTGGTTGATGTAAGATAGAGTTTTTTGTGCTGAGATTGTGATCTGACAACTCATACCCTGTCTAATGTAAGGTGTGGTATAATAATAAGAAACATCATCCTCATTGATCTCAGCATCATCATCTGTAACTGTCTGAGCTGAAGATGTGTTTATAGAAGTGAGATAATCTTGTCTACAGTGTATGAGGCAGGCATTACCAAATGGTACTGCCAAGGCTTTGGAAGTCAAGGGTTATGGATTCAAACCTGACACTTGAATGAGATCAGAAATTTTCTGTGATAATTTTCATCTTTTGTCCACACTGGAGCAGTGGAAAGCTTGTAACTAAAATAATCTTTGAGATTTGATTTAAAACAGAGGTTCTGTGTCTCATATTACACACTAAAGACACCTCAAACAGTTTAGAAAAATCTGACTCCTGTCACCACAAAAGTGTCTGAATTATCATCAAAAGTCACCCAAATAATTAAAAAGACAGTTAATAGTTTTATGGGTAAAAATACAGTTTTGTATTGAAAATTTTTCAGTTTTTATTAAAAAATAAAAAAAATTAAAAGACCCTGCACTGCAGACTATTACAAGTATGTATTGCATTTACATGTACTAATGTGTATTAGGCCATGCATGATCATCAGGTTTTTGCATTTGTAGCAGTCTCAGGGTAGTTTATATGATATATGTTGTGTAGAAGGTTCCTGGCTTGAACCCACTCTTTCTCCTCACCAGTTACAGATTGATGGGCAGCATGACTCAGATAAGTGGTATGCTGATGTTTTAATGGTGTCTTGGTTCATGAAAGGGACTTTATGTAAAATTTCATCATGTATGCAGGAACCATGGAAACTGAGGCAAAATGGGCAGAATCTCAATAACTTGTTAACATTAGAAAGAGAGGTCCTGGGTTCTAGTAAAGATCTGACCCATCATTATACTTCAGTCTGTAACAGAATAATACAAATTTTTTATCCCTGGAACTAAGATATTATATTTATAAAAAAAGAAGATTTTAGCAGATCTGACTAAAGTGTGATAAATTTGTTCTTTTTAACTGTTTGCATGCATTATTTACTACCTGTGTGATCACACTTTGCTGTGTTACCATGGATTCACACACTTTGCTGAGTTACCATGGATTTACACACTTTGCTGTGTTTCCATGGATTCACACACTTTGCTGTTTATTTTGTAAACCTACATGTTTGTATTGGTTTTCCAGAGGTATTGATCCAGATTGTCTGGTGTAAAGATTGCTGTAGTATATTGGTAGAATTCTGTATACATATAGAAATTAAGAATATTGTGTTTTAGCTTATCTGACAGTAAGGCCATCAATACCAGCAGATAGTGTGACAGGGTAGGTTTGTGTATTTGTAAAATTGTATAAATTAGAACTTTCCTTTTTAAGCTCATGCCCAGTTAAACTATACCAACAAATATATAATATTAAACACAATACCTTCATTTTAATATAACTTCATGTTATATTAAATCATACATTTGATAACATGAGTGTTTATAAACAATTATAAATTTGTTTAATGCGTATCATATTTTGTGTAATCTGTGTAATTTTGTCCAAACACTATCTGATGGCATTGGAAGTTAAAAATGAAATTCAATTTGAAGAAACAGAAAGATGATTAAAAGAGGCATTTAGAATCACTGATTCAATTATTGTAATATTTAGTTGTTTGAAAGTCTAAAAAATCCTTAGATCTTATACATGTGCATGTGATTAAGATCATTTATTACATCCTTTAAATGAAGCACATAATTTATCTCTTGAATTTTCAGTTGTGTGTAATTCTTTAAGTAATAGACTGTCAAACACAAGAGTAATATGTGATTAATAATTACTGGATATCTTTGATTAAAATGCTGTTAAATGCTGTTTTGAATAGATTTAATAAAGGATCCTGTCTGCTCAGAGTATGACAGATTACATAATCATTACAAAATCTGTTCAGAGTATGACAGATTACAGAATCATTACAAAATCTGTTCAGAGTAAGACAGCTTCCAGAATCATTACAAAATCTGTTCAGAGTATGACAGCTTCCAGAATCATTACAAAATCTGTTCAGAGTATGACAGCTTATATAATCATTACAGAATCTGTACAGAGTATGGCAGCTTACAGAATCATTACAGAATCTGTACAGAGTATGACAGATTACATAATCATTTCAGAATCTGTTCAGAGGATGACAGATTACATAATCATTACAGAATCTGTTCAGAGTATGACAGCTTACAGAATCATTACAGAATCTGTTCAGAGTATGACAGATTACATAATCATTACAGAATCTGTTCAGAGTATGACAGATTACAGAATCATTACAGAATCTGTTCAGAGTATGACAGATTACAGAATCATTAAATAATTTGTTTAGAGTATGACAGATTACATAATTATTACAGAATCTGTTCAGTGGATGACAGATTACAAAATTATTACAGAATCTGTTCAGAGTATGACAGATTACAGAATCATTAAAGAATCTGTTCAGAGTATGACAGATTACAGAATCATGAAAGAATCTGTTCAGAGTATGACAGATTACAGAATCATTTAAGAATCTGTTCAGAGTATGACAGATTACAGAATCATTAAATAATTTGTTTAGAGTATGACAGATTACAGAATCATTAAAGAATCTGTTCAGATTATAACATATTACATTATCATTACAGAATCTGTTCAGAGTATTACAGATTACATTATCATTACAAAATCTGTTCAGAGTATGACAGATTACAATATATTACAGAATCTGTTCAGTGGATGACAGATTACATAATCATTACAGAATCTGTTCAGAGTATGACAGATAACATTATCAATACAAAATCTGTTCAGAGAATGACAGATTACAGAATCAATAAAGAATTGTTGAGAGTATGACAGATTACAGAATCATTAAAGAATCTGTTCAGAGGATGACAGATTACAGAATCATTAAAGAATCTGTTCAGAGTATGACAGATTACAGAATCATTACAGAATCTGTCCAGAGTATGACAGATTACATAATCATAACAGAATCTGTCCAGAGTATGACAGATTACATTATCATTAAAAAATCTGTTTAGAGTATGACAGATTACAGAATCATTACAGAATCTGTTCAGAGTATGACAGACCACATTATCATTACAGAATCTGTTCAGAGTATGACAGATTACATAATTATTACAGAATCTGTTCAGTGGATGACAGATTACAAAATTATTACAGAATCTGTTCAGTGGATGACAGATTAAAGAATCTGTTCAGAGTATGACAGATTACAGAATCATTAAAGATTCTGTTCAGAGTATGACAGATTACAGAATCATTAAATAATTTGTTTAGAGTATGACATATTACAGAATCATTAAAGAATCTGTTCAGAGTATAACAGATTACAGAATCATTACAGAATCTGTCCAGAGTATGACAGATTACATTATCATTACAAATCTGTTCAGAGTATGACAGATTACATTATCATAACAAAATCTATTCAGAGTATGACAGATTACAATATATTACAGAATCTGTTCAGTGGATGACAGATTACATAATCATTACAGAATCTGTTTAGAGTATGACAGATACCATTATCATTACAAAATCTGTTCAGAGGATGACAGATTACAGAATCATTAAATAATCTGTTCAGAGTATGACAGATTACAGAATCAATAAAGAATTGTTGAGAGTATGACAGATTACAGAATCATTAAAGAATCTGTTCAGAGTATGACAGATTACAGAATCATTACAGAATCTGTCCAGAGTATGACAGATTACATAATCATTACAGAATCTGTACAGAGTATGACAGATTACATTATCATTAAAAAATCTGTTCAGAGTATGACAGATTACAGAATCATTACAGAATCTGTTCAGAGTATGACAGATTACATTATCATTACAAATTCTGTTCAGAGTATGACAGATTTCATAATTATTACAGAATCTGTTCAGAGTATGACAGATTACAGAATCATTACAGAATCTGTTCAGAGTATGACAGATTACATTATCATTACAAAATCTGTTCAGAGTATGACAGATTACATTATATTACAGAATCTGTCCAGAGTATGACAGATTACATAATCATTACAGAATCTGTTCAGAGTATGACAGATTACAGAATCATTACAGAATCTGTTCAGAGTATGACAGATTACAGAATCATGAAAGAATCTGTTCAGAGTATGACAGATTACAGAATCAATAAAGAATCTGTTTAGAGTATGACAGATTACAGAATCATTACAGAATCTGTTCAGAGTATGACAGATTACATTATCATTTCAAAATCTGTTCAGAGTATGACAGATAACATAATTATAACAGAATCTGTTCAGTGGATGACAGATTACATAATCATTACAGAATCTGTTCTGAGTATGACAGATTACATTATCATTACAAAATCTGTTCAGAGTATGACAGATTACAAAATTATAGTCTGTTCAGTGGATGACAGATTACATTATCATTACAGAATCTGTTCAGAGTATGACAGATTACAGAATCATTAAAGAATGTGTTCATAACAAAAGATATGTATCAAAAATTTACAGCTTTAATGGCAATGTTTTGATATAATTCAGCCAACCCTTGAAAATCCTGCAGAGAGAGAATAAAAATCTTTAAGTTTATCAGCATGAAATGCCTTTCTTGTTTTAGAGGGGCCTTGTTTGCCGAGTGGTCTAAAGTGTGCACTCACAGATCACATTGCCTCTCACCGCCTGGCTTCCAATCCCACCATGGACAGATCCTAGTGTGAAAAAAGTTTGTCAGTTTGCTTGCTCTGGGCACCATGGTTTCATCCAACATCCCAGAACTGACCGCCTCTAAATAAGTGAAAGAATCTTGACTGGGGTGTAAAACACCATTATTCCACTCCACTCCACTCCACTCCACTCCACTCCACTCCACTCCTTTCTTTTTTTTTTTGCATTTTGTTGTCAAGTAAGCACTTCTAGCAGGGTTTGTGGTTTAGGTCAATCCATAATGCTATATTAAGATTCTATAGTAAGTAACAACAGCACGAAGATGAGGTTAGTTCTCAGAAGTGTTACTTAAGACTTCTCTTTTGGATGTGTAAGATTATGTAAATTCTTATATGTTTTAGTTGAAAACATTGACATTTTCAGACTCTGGCTGATGAAAGTCTAATTTTGGACACTCAGAAAAAGGTTTTTTATTGAGCCATAAAAAGACATTATTTTCATGTTTTTATTTTAATCTGAGGGATCCTAACTCTCATTTCTAAATGCTGAGTGATTGCCTGAAGAACAGTCACTACCCATTTTCCAAGCTTTAGTTCTGACCTAACTTTGATCCTAGGCCTTCTATACTATTTACACTCTACCAACTGAGCTACTTTGATGATCAGTGATTTTTTAAATCAGTTAAAGTTGCATTAATACCTGGTTTGATAGATACATCTAATTTTTGTTGATGTTAAGACAAATTTATACTCAATGGCTATATAATTATATTGTAATGAGTTGTCATCAGTCTTTAGTCAATAATTTTGTTTTGATAACTGCAATCAGCATAAAGTCCTTGGACATGGGAACTATGGATCAATCATTCATATATCAATTTTACATAACATAATTACATGAGTGAATACTTCTTAATATTTTTACAATAGCTATGCTTAGTATAAAAAATAATAGTGAAAAGGACCACATTTCTTAATCATAGCATAAGTCAGCACATTCTTGGTATCGATGACAAATATGTTTCAAGTTAACAGAAGAATTGCCAGAGTAATGCTTAAACAAGATGTAAACAAATAAATAAATATAAGGTTATAGATCTTATTATCAGTAAGCTTTACTTCACTTTACAGTTTACACACAGACAACTTGGGATAAGTATTTCATTGGAACACTTGCTCATAAGGCAGTTAAGAGAATACAAAAATATTTCCAGAACACTTGCACACAGACAGTTCCGAAAGTACATGTTTTGGTACTACATTTAAACACTTGCACACAGGAAATTCAGGAAGTAATAGTACTACATTTAAACACTTGCACACAGGAAATTCAGGAAGTAATAGTACTACATTTAAACACTTGCACACCAGGAAATTCAGGAAGTAATAGTACTACATTTAAACACTTGCACACAGGAAATTCAGGAAGTAATAGTACTACATTTAAACACTTGCACACAGGAAATTCAGGAAGTAATAGTACTATATTTAAACACTTGCACACAGGAAATTCAGGAAGTAATAGTACTACATTTAAACACTTGCACACCAGGAAATTCAGGAAGTAATAGTACTACATTTAAACACTTGCACACAGGAAATTCAGGAAGTAATAGTACTACATTTAAACACTTGCACACAGGAAATTCAGGAAGTAATAGTACTACATTTAAACACTTGCACACAGGAAATTCAGGAAGTAATAGTACTACATTTCAACACTTGCACACCGGAAATTCAGGAGGTAATAGTACTTCATTTAAACACTTGCACACCAGGAAATTCAGGAGGTAATAGTACTACATTTAAACACTTGCACACCAGGAAATTCAGGAAGTAATAGTACTTCATTTAAACACTTTCACACAGGAAATTCAGGAAGTAATAGTACTATATTTAAACACTTGCACACAGGAAATTCAGGAAGTAATAGTACTATATTTAAACACTTGCACACAGGAAATTCAGGAAGTAATAGTACTACATTTAAACACTTGCACACCAGGAAATTCAGGAAGTAATAGTACTATATTTAAACACTTGCACACAGGAAATTCAGGAAGTAATAGTACTACATTTAAACACTTGCACACCAGGAAATTCAGGAAGTAATAGTACTACATTTAAATACTTGCACACAGGAAATTCAGGAAGTAATAGTACTACATTTAAACACTTGCACACAGGAAATTCAGGAAGTAATAGTACTATATTTAAACACTTGCACACCGGAAATTCAGGAGGTAATAGTACTACATTTAAACACTTGCTCACCGGAAATTCAGGAAGTAATAGTACTACATTTAAACACTTGCACACCAGGAAATTCAGGAAGTAATAGTACTACATTTAAACACTTGCACACAGGAAATTCAGGAAGTAATAGTACTACATTTAAACACTTGCACACAGGAAATTCAGGAAGTAATAGTACTACATTTCAACACTTGCACACCGGAAATTCAGGAAGTAATAGTACTACATTTAAACACTTGCTCACCGGAAATTCAGGAAGTAATAGTACTACATTTAAACACTTGCACACCAGGAAATTCAGGAGGTATTAGTACTACATTGGAACAATTGCACACAGACCAGTTAAAAATACTGTCAGTTTCAGAACTCTTGGCACACAAAACATAAAAGAATATGAGTATTGCTTAAGAAACACACACACACCCATTGAGTGAAAGAAATATAAATTTTGCTTCAGAACACTTGCTGCCAGACCATTCAGGAAGTATAAGTACTACATTGGAATACTTGCCCACAGACAAATCAGAAAGTAAAGGTATTAGTTCTATATTGGAACACTTGCACATAGGAACTTCAGAGAATATAAAAATATTTGCAGAACACTTGCACACAGACAGTTCAGGAAGTACATGTATTAGTACTACATTGGAACACTTGTACATAGTTTAAAAAATATAAAAATATTTCAGAAGACTTGCACACAGACAAGTTAAGGGAATGTAAAAATACTGGTAGTTTCAGAACACTTGAACATAGAACATATGAGTATTGCTCCAGAACACTTGCTGAGAGAGAGAGAGAGAGTTAAATAAGACTATATATTGGTATAGGTTATTAATGCATGTTTACAGACAGTTGAGGGAACATGCAGACATTAGTTTGGGGATATATTTGTTTTGCTTCAGAACTTTTGTATGCAGACATTAGTTTGGGGATATATTTGTTTTGCTTCAGAACTTTTGTATTCAGACATTAGTTAGCGGATATATTTGTTTTGCTTCAGAACTTTTGTATTCAGACATTAGTTAGCGGATATATTTGTTTTGCTTCAGAACACATACAGATAGTTTAAATGATTTTAGATACAGTATGTTCATCTTAAGATGTGTTTTTATGTATTATAAAGAGAATTTATATTGATTTATTCCTGTTTATAGTAGTAAAGTTGACTTGTAGAATGCTCACGGGAATTAAAAGGAGCTTAGTTAGTCTTGACATTTCTTGTGTTTTGTTTATTAATACCAGAATTCTGTTTTATATAAATTAGCAGTATTGTATTATAAGTCTTAAAAAAAAGGATATATTATTATTCAGTCTGATCAAAAAATCTTTCTTCTTAAGTCAATTTTATCAAGCTAATAGGGATACACTAATATTTCATAAACATAATTAATTTTGTTTTTTACAGTTTAAAGCATTTTACAGATTTATTTTGTCTTTATATTGTTTATAAAAAGTACAGAAGATCTTATGTCATATCTCTAACACGAAGTTTTTAAAAAGTACAGAAGATCTTATGTCATATCTCTAACACGAAGTTTGTTATTCAGTGTTAAGTGTCTTTTTGATGGGATAGCTATTGCTTTAGGTTATGTTATTTTTACATCAGTGGGTTTTGCTATTTTTATTTTCATAATGTTAATATTATTTAGATTGTCTAGACAATGTGATGTAAACATATATGTCCAGTTAATTCTTGTTATATATGCAGTAAAAACTGCTTGAACAAGGATCCAATAATTACAGTCCACTGCTGGACACAGGATTCTAGGCATAAGATATGTCCTTCAAAATCTGGTCTCTACTAACTTAACCTGAATTTATCTCACTGTAACACACTTTATGCCTGGTGGCTGTGAGTAGGGTCGGAGACTTGGTCTGAATTTTCTTTCACCCTAACACATTTTATGACTGGTGGCTGTGTGTAGGGTCGGAGACTTAGTCTGAATATCCTCTCACCATAACATATTTTACACCTCGTGACTGTTTGTAGGGTCGGAGACTTAGTCTGAATTTCCTCTCTGTGACCCTAACACATTTTATGTCTGGTGGCTGTGTGTGGGGTCGGAGTCTTAGTCTGAATTTCCTCTCACCCTAACACATTTTATGCCTGGTGGCTGTGTGTAGGGTCGGAGACTTAGTCTGAATTTCCTCTCACCCTAACACATTTTATGCTTGGTGGCTGTGTGTAGGGTCGGAGACTTAGTCTGAATTTCCTCTCACCCTAACAGCTATGTGCAGGGTTGAAATAATTCAGAGTCAGGAGAAATTCAGATTAATACAGACTGTGCTGTTTGTTAAACCAGTGTTAACTTCCTAATAATAGAGTGATCACTATTGTTAAACCACTCTTAACTTGACCTCCCTGTAACAGATTGAAAACTGTTGTGATGATTTTATATTCGATTACAACTCAGTTTATCTTAACAGCAATCTACTTCTTGAAAAAAAAATTGTTAAAAATATAACATGAAGCAAGTACTGTAAAGGTACAAATATTTGTGGGGGATTAAATTTCATTATTTTTGTGGTTTACTGAAAACCACAAATTAAATGTCATCAAAAATTTTTAATTACGAATGCCCTAAATGGGATCCATTTTCACAAAACTCAATTCCATGAGAATTTCTACCAACAAATTTTTTAAAAAAGGCAAAACATGAAAATTTCTACCAACAAATTTTTTTAAAAATGGCAAAACTACGAAATTTCAACCTAACGAATATTAATGATTCTACATTAAGTTGTTTGTGCTTTGATTCATGTGACAAATATGTATGTGTATTAACTAAAGCAAAATCCATTCATTCACAGCATAATTTATTATATTAGAATATTGCCATGGAGAATTGTTGACTCCATTATTTATTATGATATCTTTTCTCATATGTATCATTTAGAAGTGGCAGACCCTACTTTGCTCTGCTGGAAATGCTAGTTATATAGTATATTGACTCCCCTAAGAGTTATACTAACTTTACTTAATGATATTAAACAACTTGAGATATTGCAATAAGTGTAATGTAGTACAATGAGTTATTTAGCACCATAATGCCATTCTTATTTCTCTTAATGAAAGCAAAACAAAGTTACTATTACAAAATCAATAGTTATTTAGTTGGCATTTTAAGCATCAATGTCATGCTACACTTAACTTTACTCAATGATACAAAACAAAAATATTGTAATGTTCATATTGAAGTCGGTGAGCTATTAAGTCATTAATCACCAATGCCACTCTAACTTTACTTATTGTTTGATATTGAAATATGCATACATAAAACAATAGATTATTCAGATGACATTTAATCTGGTGATATTAAACATTAGACCAGTGGTATTGGACCTCAGGACTTTTGTTTGGACCAGTGGCACTGAATTAAGACTTTTGTTTGGACCAGAGGCATTGGCCCTCAGAAATTTTGTTTGAACCTGTGGCATTGGACCTCAGGACTTTTGTTTTGACCAGTAGCATTAGACCCCAAGATTTTGTTCTAACCAGTGGCATCAGACCTCAGGAGTTTTATTTGGACCAGTGGCATCAAACCTTTGGACTTTTGTTCTAATCAGTAGCATCAGACCTCAGGAGTTTTGTTCTAATCAGTAGCATCAGACCTCAGGAGTTTTGTTCTAATCAGTAGCATCAGACCTCAGGAGTTTTGTTCTAATCAGTAGCATCAGACCTCAGGAGTTTTGTTCTAATCAGTAGCATCAGACCTCAGGAGTTTTGTTCTAATCAGTAGCATCAGACCTCAGGAGTTTTGTTCTAACCAGTAGCTTCAGACCTCTGGGATTTTGTTTGGACCAGTGGCGTATGGAAGTAAAGAGTACAAGACTAGTGGGTGGAAAAACATCTCCAATGTTCTTTACAGCTTTACAGATGATAATTGCATTCCAAAAAAGAATACATGCTTAGATGATCATTTAGGGATTGGCCATTGATACAAATTATAGTTCTACTGATTACCAAAGATTTTCCTTTTATACAGTATGGAGGATTTAACAAATGTCAAACAAAAAACATTTAACACAACAATTAATCACAGGTTTCTTCATCAATATATTGTCTCTAGTACACCCACGTTTTGTCAGTATTGGATTTCAAATTGATTTTTATCAGCCATCATTCTGTTACCTAAAATAATCTGATGACAGATTCCATTAGATAATGATAAATTAAATCATACAAGCTCATTATTGGTTATCAGGTACCAGTTCTATATGTCAACCATGTAGAAACACAGGCTTCAAATATAAAAAATATAGATAATCCATTTTTCATTGTCACAGAAATTTAGTTTTGGTCATGTGAAAATTGATATACTTGTATTTTTTTCATAAGCAAATATCATTTTTGATTGATTGGTTTTCACTTCTGTGGACCTTGAAACATTTTATTTTCATACTTCTGACAACACGAGTTGATTGATCATCACATTTTAAGACTTAGTCAACTTTTAAGGTTATGTTTACCAAAAGTCATCAGTTATCTGTTGAAATCATCTGTTTTGTTTGATTTTGTCATCTGTTATATTTTCTTTAAGATGTTTTTTATGTTCAGAAACGGTGGCCTAAGGAAAGTAAGAGTGAATAGTAGTTTTCCTTGGTAAAAGCCTTTTTTAACTTTGCCAAGATGGTTAACTTTTACAAGGATTCAGGATTACAATTACTTGCAATAATATAACATTTAAATAGACTGTGAATAGAAACACATATAAACTGGAAACATTAAGTTATGAATAGAAACACATATAAACTGGAAACATTAAGTTATGAATAGAAACACATATAAACTTGAAACATTAAGTTATGAATAGAAACACATATAAACTTGAAACATTAAGTTATGAATAGAAACACATATAAATTTGAAACATTAAGTTATGAATAGAAGCACATATAAACTTGAAACATTAAGTACAGTATCAAAGAAATTTCAGTTTGTTGATCTTGATCTTTGTTTAGTATTACAGTGAATAAAACCTTATCATTTACCAAAATACATGTATGTAGAAACTTGAAACGTCATAAAAATCATAACTGATTAAAGCCTTGTAAAAAAAAATTAATAAAAAAAAATAAATAAAAATTATAAATAATAGTACCCATTTATAAATGATGTAACTGCTTCAACAGTATTTATAATCTTTTGTTCCAAGTATGACATTCTAAAGTGACTGTTCAGACCCATTTTGGCTTATTTTGGACTTCAGATAATTATGTTTTTAGGTCAGAATTGTTTTTGGATCTATACAAAAATGTTCATAATTACATCTGAAAACACAAAAATTGCAGTGTTTCAATTCTGAAAGTTCTTCTTAAGATCAAGTAAGATTACATACATATAATATCCCAATACTATTGCAGGTATTGTACCTTTTCAGTCAGCCTAGTTAATGTGATGTTCTGTACACGTGGTGTGTCCAGTTTCAAATCTAGTATGGTCTTCACAAGTCACAGGATAAATAGTAACATTATTTCTTTGTCAAGCACTTTTCTATATGAACAAAATCACAACATTTTGTTTTGTCATGCACTTTTCCATGAGAACAAAAGATAAGTGTGCAATATGTAAGTGTAGACAAAAGATAAGTGTGCAATATGTAAGTGTAGACAAAATGATAAGTGTGCAATATGTAAGTGTAGACAAAATGATAAGCATGCAATATGTAAGTGTAGAAAAAATGATAAGTGTGCAATATGTAAGTGTAGACAAAATGATAAGCATGCAATATGTAAGTGTAGACAAAATGATAAGTGTGCAATATGTAAGTGTAGACAAAATGATAAGTGTGCAATATGCAAGTGTAGACAAAATGATAAGCATGCAATATGTAATTGTAGACAAAATGATAAGTGTGTAATATGTAAGTGTAGACAAAATGATAAGTGTGCAATATGTAAGTGTAGACAAAATGATAAGCATGCAATATGTAAGTGTAGAAAAAATGATAAGTGTGCAATATGTAAGTGTAGACAAAATGATAAACGTGCAATATGTAAGTGTAGACAAAATGATAAGTGTGCAATATGTAAGTGTAGACAAAATGATAAGCATGCAATATGTAAGTGTAGACAAAATGGTAATTGTGCAATATGCAAGTGTAGACAAAATGATAAGCATGCAATATGTAAGTGTAGACAAAATGATAAGTGTGCAATATTTAAGTGTAGACAAAATGATAAGTGTGCAATATGCAAGTGTAGACAAAATGATAAGCATGCAATATGTAATTGTAGACAAAATGATAAGTGTGCAATATGCAAGTGTAGACAAAATGATAAGCATGCAATATGTAAGTGTAGACAAAATGATAAGTGTGCAATATGCAAGTGTAGACAAAATGATAAGCATGCAATATGTAAGTGTAGACAAAATGATAAGTGTGCAATATGTAAGTGTAGACAAAATGATAAGTGTGCAATATGTAAGTGTAGAAAAAATGATAAGTGTGCAATATGTAAGTGTAGACAAAATGATAAGTGTGCAATATGTAAGTGTAGACAAAATGATAAGCATGCAATATGTAAGTGTAGACAAAATGATAAGTGTGCAATACGTAAGTGTAGACAAAATGATAAGTGTGCAATATGTAAGTGTAGACAAAATGATAAGTGTGCAATATGTAAGTGTAGACAAAATGATAAGCATGCAATATGTAAGTGTAGACAAAATGATAAGTGTGCAATACGTAAGTGTAGACAAAATGATAAGTGTGCAATATGTAAGTGTAGACAAAATGATAAGTGTGCAATATGTAAGTGTTACAAAATGATGTGTGCAATATGTAAGTGTAGACAAAATGATAAGTGTGCAATATGTAAGTGTAGACAAAATGATAAGCATGCAATATGTAAGTGTAGACAAAATGATAAGTGTGCAATACGTAAGTGTAGACAAAATGATAAGCATGCAATATGTAAGTGTAGACAAAATGATAAGTGCGCAATATGTAAGTGTAGACAAAATGATAAATGTGCAATATGTAAGTGTAGACAAAATGATAAGTGTGCAATATGTAAGTGTAGACAAAATTATAAGTCTGCAATATGCAAGTGTAGACAAAATGATAAGTGTGCAATATGTAATTGTAGCATAATGATAAGTGTGCAATATGCAAGTGTAGACAAAATGATAAGCATGCAATATGTAAGTGCAGACAAAATATAAGTGTGCAATATGTAAGTGTAGACAAAATGATAAGCGTGCAATATGTAAGTGTAAACAAAATGATAAGTGTGCAATATGTAAGTGTAGACAAAATGATAAGCATGCAATATGTAAGTGTAGACAAAATGATAAGCATGCAATATGTAAGTGTAGACAAGATGATAAGCGTGCAATATGTAAGTGTAGACAAAATGGTAATTGTGCAATATGTAAGTGTAGACAAAATGATAAGCATGCAATATGTAAGTGTAGACAAAATGATAAGTGTGCAATATGTAAGTGTAGACAAAATGATGTGTGCAATATGTAAGTGTAGATAAAATGATAAGTGTGCAATAAGTAAGTGTAGACAAAATGATAAGTGTGCAATATGTAAGTGTAGACAAAATGATAAGTGTGCAATATGAAAGTGTAGAAAAAATGATAAGTGTGCAATATGTAAGTGTAGACAAAATGGTAATTGTGCAATATGTAAGTGTAGACAAAATGATAAGTGTGCAATATGTAAGTGTAGACAAAATGATAAGTGTGCAATATGTAAGTGTAGACAAAATGGTAATTGTGCAATATGTAAGTGTAGACAAAATGATAAGCATGCAATATGTAAGTGTAGACAAAATGATAAGTGTGCAATATGTAAGTGTAGTTTTCAAAAAGTTGATTAAGTATTACTGTACATATTCAAGGGACTTAAGCAAACTTTGATAAGAGCTTTTATCTTAAACATATAATTATGATTCCCCACCCAAAGGTGGGGAATCATATTGTTTTCGTTCTGTTTCTTCTTCTTATTATTATTATTATTATTTTATAATTTTTTTTCTTCCTTAAAATTGTCCGGTGCAGAACTCGGAAACGGTATGATGGGTTTCGATGAAATTTGGTACCAACAATCTGCTATCTTGGTAGATATGGTTAAATGATCAAATTTTTTTCTATCTCGACGGCTCAGCGGTCGGTGCGTGTAAATTGCGTATTTTAATTCCAAACATCTTTGTGTCCAATACGTACAAAGAGAGATAACTCTTATAGAATCTTCTTCTTTCTTATTCAGTTTCTCAGATATATGAGCGCCCGAAAAAATGGGTAATCTGAATTAATGTATACAGTTAAGCACTAAACAAAAATGATTGAATGTTAATGTTAATTAAGTGACTAACCTCTTTCTCACATACATAATTTGTTCTTAATAAATTCTCAGTTACTATGTATTAAATTGTTAAAAATATATCAAATTTTTATCAGCACTGCCAAACAAGTTAAACGCATCATTTATTCTCGTTCAAAATTTTAGGATAGGTTCCTGCACCATTAAAGTTTTACATCCATGGGTATTTATTGGGTGAGGGACAGGAAGATGGGGTCTTAAAAACAAAAATCACCAATTTTTCCTTAAACACTTTGCGGTGTGCTATAAAACCATATATAGGGCTTTGTCATAACTCATAAACTAATGAGATCCCCATCCCTAAAGTATATATTTTCTGGTTCCTAATGATAAAATGAAAAAAATGACACTAATCAAAGACACCTAAGGTCCTTTCCCACTGAAGGGTAGGGCTGGGTGGTGCTAAGTTAATTTTAAACTATTGAAATCCCCACCCCTAATTTATGTATTTTCTGGTTCCTTATGAAAAGTTGAATAGAGTGATATTAATAAAGGGCACCTAAGGTCATTTCCCACTGTGGTGGTGCTATGTACATGTATAGCTTTTAAATAGTTAAAATCCTTTCCACTCATCTGTATATTTTCTTGTTCATTATGGACTTTTGAAAAGAGTGATAAAAACCTCCAGGAAATCCTTTTCAAGAGAGGGTAGGGGTGGGAAGCCAGAATTCTTAACACCCACCCTCAGTCAAGAAACACTATCTTATGGCATATTTGATTTCATTTCTTAAGGCAAGTTTACAGGATTAAATTCCTATTCAAAGAATTGTAAACAAATTCAATAGCATTATTACATGTTTTGATATGGATAATTGCTTTAATCTCTTTGTCAATTATCCATTAATATGTAGGTTATGGCTACTTCACAGTCATGACACATGTCAATCAAATTTGTTGGTTAAACACCTCACAGTTCGTGAAATAGATTTGCTATCAATCAAAGTTGAATACCTGTCCAATCAAAATACACCAGCTAATAGAATTGCCAATTTAATGGATAGGACCTATGTCAGAAGACAGAACGCATGATTCTGATCTATTAAACTTGTATAATTTACATACATTTCGAATTATAAATTTATACATGCAGATTCGGACTCCCGTGATCAATTGGTTTCTTTTAACAAAAAACATTGTTGCAACATTGGGGTATGAGGGAATAAAATATATGTTAAAATGAATACTACTCGAATTATAATTGTACAATTCGATGTTAACTTTAAATTTACTTGTCTTCCGCCCTTTCTCTTAGTCAGCTTTCGATTACTAGTAATGGATACTATCAATCCATCTCGAGATCAGTCCATCAGCAGGTGTATATTTTAGACAATATATAGATTATGGATGGTGGGGAATCATATGTAACTGGTATCCCAGTTACAATCTCTAGTTAAAGATTGCAATTGTTCCTTCAAATAAAAATTGCAATTTTAAATGTTATGTCTGAGACAAAATCTCTTATAATAGTTGTCTTTAGACTTAGATATAAATTATTTATTAAGTTCAGGATATGAATTGTGATACAGTTATTACAATAAAGCATGTTGTTACATCAGGGATATATATAAACTTTGTCTTGTCAGATAATAGATGATCACCTCCACTAAATATGGAGATGTAGTAAGTTATACAATTCTGCTAGGTCAGTGATTTAGATCCTAGTTTGTTTTTTATACATTAGGAAAACTTCAATTCACCTGCTGCAGGGTCTGTAAACTTTGTCACTTATATAGTGATCCAATTCCATTTTTAGTCAGAAGACATTGGTTGCAAAATAATTGATATGTGCATTTACAGAACACAGTAACTCTCACAAAATTACCAATCAAGAAGATTCTAGTTTTAGAAAACTTGTATGTTCCTTGCTAAAGATTGATGGTTTTGTCTGGGCAGTTAGGTTTTCTCCACCATCCCAGAACTGACCACATAGAGAGATATACATGCAAGAAACTTGACTGAGGCATAAACTCAAAGTACCATTAATCCAATCCGCTTCAATCTATTTATAGTAATAATTTGATACCTGCAGTGAATCAATATTATGACAAACTTGTATACAGTTTTAGATTTTTTTTTAAACATACATTGCAAGTTCATTAGTTATATAGAAGTATTAATACCAGTATTATGGAACACAGTTGTGTTAATAGGAAATAATAACTTATATATAGCTCAATTAGTAGATATAAATGATCAATATAGAGAAAATTCCATTATAGAAGATGGACTGAATTAATGCCCCTGGCAGTCAAGATAGACTGAATTAATGCCCCTTGGCAGTCTGTGGGTGATGAAGCAAACAGAGGAAGACTTCCAGACTAATAGATGCCAGTTTGTTAGAATATTATAGGTTTTTAGAAATAATTGTATAGATAATGATTGCTTTAGGATATTATATGATGAATCATTAAATTATTGTTTTATATAAGTCGTAACTTTACAACAAAACAAGAACAGTTAATGAATTCTGAATATTCGTCTCATGATCAGATAAACTGTGAAATTGATCGGACTATTCTTGTTAATGTAAGTTAGTCCTAATAAAATCAAAAATGGTTCACAGTTCAAGGTTCACGTATTATTTTGAATGTACATTTAATGAATTATCTGTGCTTACAAGAATTCATAAATTCTGTAATTGCTTTGAATTGAATTAATTTGCTGTAATAAGAGTATAAAATTAGTATTAAAATTACCAAAATAATTTGTGAATTTTTGAATAACTGAGGAATAATCAATTTTGATTAATTTAGTTATGCTTTTTTTAAAGTTAGAAAATCAGAACAATATATGGCATGGTATTCAGCAAATGGTAAGATTGAGCATAGCATGTTAGTCTGTAAAATTACTAAAATAAGTTATTAACTTTGAAATATTTTACATAAGTAAAAAATAAAAAAAGAAACAGCATTAAATTTATTTCCCAAATGGAAATGTTCAGGGTAATATTACAATATCTGTAAATAAAAATGATCATTTCTTGTATTTTAAAAACATCTGCAGATTCAGGCAGCTTAGAGTGACATGCAAATCTATATTTTGCTTGATAGAAAAAAAAAAAAACATTTAGTAGATCTATATGTTGCTTGATCAAGAAGAATTATCTTGTAACTATGTATGCTTGCTTTAGTGTCAGTGTTGTAATGATATGTCTGCCTGTTCTGGCATAAAAGTTGTCATTCATTACTTTTCTGGTATTGATCTTGGCTAGCAGTCTGGACTTGTGCAATGAATAATAGTATGTAATTTAACCAAGTAGATAAAGAAACTAAAACAAAAGTGAAGAAATGATAGAATCGCAATGTATATTGCTTGTATAGATTATATAGAGATATCAAATAAATACTTTTATGAATATATTTAACCTAAATGCCACCTAGTCATGAAGAATATGCATTTAATTGACTTTGCTTCAAATACCTCATACAGTTTTTACTTCTGCTGTACAAAAAATGTTTTCAAGAGTTATTCCCCGTAATTTGGTTTCCTGCAAATTGGTTATTTAAAAATGCAACAATTTAGATAGGATTTTTAGATTGTTATGTGCAATCAAAGCTCTAAGTGGAAACAAAGCAACAAAAACAACAACAACAACAACAACAAGAGAAAAAGAAAGAAAGAAAGAAAGAGAAAAAAAGATGAAAAAGAAAAAAACAAAAAACTCTAATTTTGTTAATTTTTTTTTATTGTTAAGTTGTTAAGAAAGGAAATCAGAATTATATCTACATGTGACACATGTACTTTTTACAGTTAGAACAAAAGTTGGTATAAAATGAAGAACTGGTAATAAGAATGAATAAAAGTAGTATTTTACTGTGTTAATTTCTAATGGGGAGATAACTTATCATGATTAAAGACTATCTAACTGTTATTTGCATATATTAATGGGGAGATAACCTACAAAAGGGGAAACAACTCCTGTTATGCACTAACAGGGAGATTATCTATCTTGCAAGGGGGATTTCATCACAGAACTTGTAAATATATATATATATATATATTTATATATATATATATATATATATATATATATATATATATATATATATATATATATATATATATATATATATATATTATTGAAAGATAAAGAAAATTACTTTTAACACTGTTTACCCATTTTAATGTCAGAACCAATGATTTACACACATATCTAGAATGAAAAACAAAAGGCAATGTTGCTTAATTCCATTACACAAACTTTGCTTGATATTTCTTATACTCTTTGGTAATAAAGATATTAAAGATAGCAGTTCCTGTTTTTCAGAGATGAAGTATAGGTTATTGTAGTTAAATGACATTTACTTGTCTATAGTCTATTGGCACAGAGTCACCAATAAGACAAGTACAGCAAACTCATTTTATAGATTATTTAGTAACAGGGAGAAGGAAGAACTCTGATTGAGGTCACTGATAATTAAATTTTATTGACATTGAACATGATGACAGAATAGTCCCAGTGAGACACTCAGATACTTATATTGGTCTTGCACTTAGCACTAGAAGATAGAGTATTGACTGGTTCAACAGTGCCAGGATAATAGACTGGGGAAGTGGTATACATATTAACTCGAATTTATACACATTGCCTATTGAATTTATTCGGAATGTAAATGATATAGAACTTTTACTTGGACCGTAGTTACCACCTCTAGTCAACACAATTTTAGAAGATTGATAAATTACAAAACTCTGCCATTCATGGTCCATTTTTTCTTAAATCCTTACTTTGATTAGAAAATAAAGACCCTGTGCACTAAAATGATCTTTTGTTCATTGATTGGTAAACTTTATACTTATGTAAGTTCCAAAACTTAAACTGTTTGTATTAATTTCATTTTTTTTTTCATATAGCACCTAGGGTTTCATAAAAAGTTTCGAGGTCACCTTTATTAGATAAAGCATTTTTAATTTCAAGACAAAGAATGGTATCATTTTCCAAAGTAAAGGCAAAAAACCAATTTTATGTTATTTATTTGGGTTTAGCTTACACCATACTCATTAGCAACATTTCTACAACTTTGACCTTTCACTTTTTCTCCATTACAACCAAATAAGAGTGCTAGTATTATGGTGAAATAAAAATAGAGAGGGTTTTTTAGCTCACCTGATGAAAGGTCATGTGAGCTTATGGCATGGCGCGGAGTGTGTATGTGCGTGTGTGTGTGCATGCATGCGTGTGCGCGTGTGTGCGTGTGTGCATTGTTAACACCTATTTTCGACTTCTCCTCCAAAACTGCTGGACAGATTTCAGTGATATTTTGTCAGAAGCATATATGGGCCTGTGCTATTCAGATTTGTTCATGGCGTTGCCATGGCTACCAAAACTAGGTCAAGTGACCTAGGGGTCCAAAAATCTTAAAAAATCTTCTTCTCCGAAACAATGATGGGAGAAAAAATCTGATGTGATATTTGGCTTCTCTAGGTTCTTAAGCCTATAGTTTGTTCATTTCGTTAAATTTGGTCAAAAAATGGGTTACGCGTTTTTGCGTTTAATTTAAAAAATTACGTAAAATGGCTTCAAATTGTTATAACCTGACTATCTGAACAGATAATGACATGAGGTTTTCAGTTTTGACTTTTTCTTGAAATGACCTTTAATTTAGGGTCAAAGTCACAAATCAAGGTCATGACCTAATTTGTGATTTATGCAGTTTTAGGCAATTTTCTTGCAAATATATATGAAATCATAAGATTGTTAAAATGTTCAGCATGACAAAATTTAAAAAGGTACCAAGTTTCGTAACTTTATGATAATCCATGTAGGAGTTGTTGCCCCTGAAATGTTATTTTTGGCTTATTAATACTAAAATTGTGCATTAGCTTGAAAACTTTAATCTTTTTGTATAGGCATGTATATTAGAATATTGTGGGTATTGACATGACGATCATTTTGATATATGGTTCAAGGTCATATGTTCAAAGGTCAAGGTCACAGCTGCAAAAGAAGATTTAAATTGCTAATTATCTTGAAAACTTTAAATTTTTGTATAGGCATGTATATTAGAATATTGTGGGTATTGACATGACGATCATATATGGTTCAAGGTCATATGTTAAAAGGTCAAGGTCACAGCTGCAAAAGAAGATTTAAATTGCTAATTATCTTGAAAACTTTAAATTTTTGTATAGGCATGTATATTAGAATATTGTGGGTATTGACATGACGATCATATATGGTTCAAGTTCATATAAGTTCAAAGGTCAAGAACATAGGTGAATTAGTATACTGAAATTTGTTTATGATTTGGAAATTATTCATTGTACTACAGTTACTTCATGCATATTATATAAGCTAATTATAAATGAAATGTGAGTGGATATATTTCTATTAAGTTTTGTGGCAGTTCTTAATTTTTGAAAACTTGTAAAGTTTCTGTACCTAATATATTGTCTTTGCGCTTTGCAAACAATTTTGGACATATTTCAGGTGAGCATTAAGGCCCATGGGCCTCTTGTTAATAAATGACACGTTTAACATGGAAGTGAAGGTATTAAGTTTCTTACTTTTTGTGTACTGCCTGTGGACTGATCAGTTAATGTATTAAATACTTATTTCAGGAATTGGTTATCTTAGCATGAAATAAAATTATCCCAATGACTATGCCATCAAAGGTCATTTTCTGTCTAGATGATGCAAATAAACATACAAACAAATATTAAAAACAGGAAATATACCTTTAGTTCAAACTTGAATTTGGTGGCTGTTGTTTATTTAAATTTAAAACCTCAATATTTAAACATAGCATGGCAATGAAGGTAGTATTTGACAGCTGTCACGTGACTGAAAGTAACTGTGACATCATTCACGCTTACTTTGTACTGATTAATGGGTTTGTTAATATTTTGTATTAATCTGTCACTGTACATACTGGTAAGTCAACTGTTCTGACTAAGACTATACCCCCATTTAAACAATCCAGCTGTAATATGTGTTCTTGCTTAGTTTCATAACTGTGTTTTTTCTACAGCAATTTTTTTCTATGTATTAAACTAACAAAATAAAAAAAGTCATTTTTGTTTAGAACTGGTATCTTTTGTTGCCCCCACAACACTAGATTTAACATAAAACCAATCACCATTATATTGATCACACTGAACTTGTTTGTTAAATTGTTATATAGCTTTGTTGATACTTACACGGTTTATAAGTTTCATTTCAAGATTGTAAATCTTAAAACTCTTTGGATGATAACAAACATAAACTTGACTGAAAACATCTGCCTTTAGTTACGAGTAGACCAAACACATTTACAGCATATAGTTAAAAAAGTTTGTTAAAAGTCTTACTGAAGTGGGGTATTTTTATTTTATTTCTTTAAACAAATGACATTTTCTAACTTGTTATCAAAAGAAGAAATTTGCTTTTCCCTAGCAATAGATCCCGCCTTTAATTTTACCGATAGTTTTAAGAACGCCTGTACGAAGTGTTCAGAAGCTGTCACGTTCGTCACATGTAATGTGCTTTGTTTGTTTGCTAAGCAAATAAATAAATGATAAAATAAAGCTTGGTTGATTGTAATGTTGTTTAATGTCAAAGCAGCAACTTTCAGCTATAAACGATGGTAGAAAATTTTTATTCATTTCTAAAGATATTTTAAAAATCAAATTTATGTTTGCGCGAGATGTGAGAATGTGTTCTATAATCTTCCATGTACTAGGAATCACTCAGGGCGACTTTATCGTGCCAGCTCACGGGTCAGTACAACACGTAAAACAAACTATACACAAGTTACATTTTCCTTACACTGACCGATGTTCTGTCGTCTTTATGCCTGGCGCCAAGCGTGGAAGCTGTATCTCAATTTTTAAGAAGTTTTACTCTTCACACGAACTCTTAACCTCCCTCTCTCGAGGTGGACGCTCTATATTCGAGAGGGAGCATCTGTGGTCGAGAGGTCTAAAGCGTGCGCTTACAGATCACAGTGCCTCTCAACGCTTATGTTCGAATCCCGCGTGTTAGAAAGTTTGTCAGCTCGCTTGCCGAAAGTCGATGGTTTTCTCCGAACACCTCGGTTTCCTTCACCATCCCAGAACTGACCGACTCGATAAAAGTAAGAAATCTTCACTGGGGTGTAAAATACCATTACATAACTAAACTCTCATATCTCTGAGCAACTGAGGCGGTTTAAAAAAATAAAGAATATGATTTTGAAACATGTCCGATAATTTTGTAGATTTTATAAATTTAAAAAAATGCAAAGCCATATACATGTAATCTATTTTTTAAAGTAATTTAATTTTTTGTCGTACTGAAGAATTATATCGATGTATTATTATACTGATGTGTTGTACTGATGTATATACTGATGTGTTGTACTGATGTATATACTGATGTGTTGTACTGATGTATATACTGATGTGTTGTACTGATGTGTATACTGATGTGTTGTACTGATGTATATACTGATGTGTTGTACTGATGTGTATACTGATGTATATACTGATGTGTTGTAATGATGTATATACTGATGTGTTGTACTGATGTATATACTGATTTGTTGTACTGATGTATATACTGATGTGTTGTACTGATGTATATACTGATGTGTTGTACTGATGTATATACTGATGTGTTGTACTGATGTATATACTGATGTGTTGTATTGATGTATATACTGATGTGTTGGTCTAGATGCACTTTATGAAGTATTATTCTAAATGTTTGAAAGCATTCTTAAACTATCCTGATTTAATTATCTTTGACAAATTCCTCAAGTTTTGCAAGCAAAATCTTTATCATGCGTAAATTTCAAAAATAAAGATTTCTTAAAATCATGTTAAGTAACAAGTGCGAATCCATAATGGTCGTATTTTGATTATTGGTGTTTTAGCTTAATATCTGTTGGTACAAGAAGAATCTAATTGTGTTTGGATGTAAAATTACTTGTATTTAGATGAAACTCCTTTACCAAAGATAATCAAGTACCCATATCTATATTTGATTAAGGCCAAAATTTTAATTATTAGTCTTTTGTTCAGGGAATAGGAAATTAACTGAATATTGGTAGAATTTCTGTAGCAATAGAACATGTAAATGGCGAATTTGATCAATTCATTGATTTTTAGGTCTTCCTCTCTCTCAGCTTCAATAGTATTCTTCAACACAGTCAGCAGAACGTTTTTTGGCAGACATATTGGAACTGCATTGTATATGTTTGTAACTGTTTTCGTGCCGGATATCATCTTTTAATTATGGCCATGCCACCCTATTCCTAGGTGAATTATTTATATGTAATAACTTATTTGGTGTTGTGGAATGAGTGTCTGAATTAAGATAGAAAATGGCGCCCATACAGGTAAGAATTGAGTGTTTAATGCTTGATTTACGAAGCTAATTGATTGGTTTTGGAGATTAAATTCCGCTCAAAATGTCTTGGAATATCAGTGTTAAAGAAGTTTAAATTGGTTTTAGATTTTACAATTTCGTACACAAAAACAATCGTATGCATTAGTAGTAGTTATATCGTTATTGATTGCTAGTATTGATGTAACTGTAAACGCATGCACTCATTCAAGTATAGGCATGGTATTGGGAATTGTAGAATCTTTGTGTGTCTGTAAATAAGCATAACGGATCAAATATTGCCAAATTTAAACCTCTCTTACTAAAATTGCTATAAGGGTTGATTTTTAGCTTTTCATTTAATTACAATTAAATTGACGTCCGTTGCATTAGTCTGACCAGTTGATTAAGAATATGTTAATTAATTATTAAAGGAAAAATTCATCAGTGTATTTTCTACTTAGTTACAGGTGCTTGAGATATGTTAATTAGTTATTAAAAAACTTTCATTAGTCTTTTCTTGTAACAAGTGTCGTAAATAAACTTTATCTTTAACGAATATACTTGAGGTTTGATCATGAGTGACTATTTGTAGTTCTTTCGGTATCTGGATTGTATTATCTTTTATTATTTCCAATGTCCGTTTTTGTATTGAAATTATCATAACCGTTGTGCCACAAAATCCTCCTTAGATACAAATGATATTACGTAATACCCTAGATACTTCGTCAGTTTCAAACCAAATTTCTCTCAGTCATTTTAATAAAATTGAGATAGAATATTTTGGAAACACTTTTAAAACCAGCAGCAGTATTAATTAGTTGCTTGTTTTTGAAATAGCACTTTTTACGTTCAATGCTAATATGTGTAAATTAAACAGAAAATTTGAACAGATAAAATCAAATTTAAGTTGTTAAACATCCGCTGATGTAAAGAAGCAATTCCTTAATAATCCGAGCATTATTACTAAGCGATTTTTAATAACAGAATGATTTTTTTTTCATAATAAAATCTGTGATATCTGGGAGCAAATTTGAAAAATTTTTGAAAATGACATCAATGATTTTCAGTTTTTTTGAAACTTTCCTTGAAATGCGATTTATCTGTGTCTTTGAATTTCACTTTAAATTTGACCTTCATTAAACCTCACCATTATCGTGGTATAAATAACAGTTTTTTTTAAATCCCAGGATTCTTTATTATCTGTTAGTTTTCAATAGAACTTGAATTGTATTTAGAACAACTCTTTAGAAATTGTAGGAAAAAATTGATTTTTTTTTTTGTTTTCTGAACATTTACTACCATCAATATTAAACCCGTTACTTTACAAAATGAATCGGTTCATAGAAGACTCTTGTGTTGAATTGATTTTGTATCTCGGGGGCTTTTGATAAGATATGATATTTAAAATGTCATTATTATCATCGGTTACTGTAAAAATCTGTACAAGGTACAAAAGACAACATTATTGTTGAGGTATGAGATGCGTCGGTTCGTATTGATTACTTTTGACATAAAATATTCACATTGATCGGCGTCGATATTTTTTTATTCAGACTCTTTAACGTTTTTTTGTGATATAATTAAGTATTTGTAGAGTGTAATTCATTAGATAAAGTCGTCGTAGAAATCAATAGATTTATCAAATAAACTCGAACATGCATGAATAAGATATAATTATAACGGTGATAACAAAATTGAAATGCAATCAAAATACAACATAAATAAAAACAAATATAATTCAACACGAATGATTAATTGGTTGGTTCTTGAGTTTAACGTCGCATCGGCATTTTTTTTCGTGACGAAAGTAAAGTAATTAATTTCTATGGATTATTCTAAGAAACATTTCGTGTTTGTATGAGATTGCTGCAGACAAACAAACTGCTCCCGAAGTTGATTATCCTGGCACCGGGTGAACAAGTCGATACTGTTACCCTAATTCCGAACGCCAGGCAATAAAGCGATGTGTCAAAATTAGTCCTAATTATGACCCAGCCGGGGTTCGAGCTTACGCTCTCGAGGCGTACGCTCTATCACTGAGCCACTGAGGCGGTTAAAATGGAGGAACATAAAAGCGATGCAGTTGTTACAACGAAAATACAACATGAAAGAGTAATGTGGTGAAAAAACAAAATACGGGATGATTGAATGAATGAATGAAGAGTAAAGTGATAACAAACTAATACCACATGAATGAAGTTAGAATTGAGTGATTACAAACAAGATAGAAAATTATAATTAGGAACAAACAAAATGAACAACACTTTTATAAAGCAATAAGTGAGTGTTAATAAGTAATCAGTTTTACAGTCGGTTTTCCAAATATAATAGAAACAACTGAAAAATCAATTTTTATATAGGTTCTTGGTTTCAAACAGTTTACCAATCAAAAACACGTTAACCATGATAAAGTATACAGAATGGGGAATTAGTGGAAATCTTTATCGGTGTCGTGGAAATCTTAATCGGTGTTTGTAGATGTTAACTCATCGATTAACCTGAAAATAAACTTAAACAATTATCACACTCTTTTACAAACATAACTATCTCCTGATTATCAAAGATACTTAGCGAAATAACAGAACAAAATAAATATCTGTACATATTTAAGAATTAACGTCAAGTCATTTATTGAACAAGAAACTCATAGGAAACACAATTGTAATGATTACGAAACGCCAACACGATACTTTCAACACAATCAAAATGTTAATCGATCACGAATTTCTTGCCGTGTAAATAATATCGTAATGTCATGACGGTCTCAAAAAATAAAAAAGACGTCATGTAACCATCAAACGGCGGGAATCTAGTTGACTTTCTATCCTCAGAAAGCGGGTTTTCACCTTTTATTCTAGCAATTTTTAAACCAATAAAAATTATCTTTACCCGATTTTTAGATAGAAATGTCCACATATGGCACATCAAAATAAAACAGGTATTATTGTTAGATATAAATAAGTAAAGAAACATATTATAAATATGTCATATACCACTTTTTGAATTTAATTATGAAATACATTCAAAAAGTGGTATATGACATTGTCAAATACCACTTTTTGAATGTATTTTTATGATTAAATTTAAAAAGTGGTATATGACAAATAAATTAAATAAATAATTGAATTTGAAAAAAAAAAAAAGAAAATGGAATAAAATATAGTTCGAAAAAATTATATGGTCACGTTGAAAAATATCGAGCATGTCATTAGTCATCAGACGAAAACAATAGGTAATTATTGTAAATATAAATCTTCCTTTACTTTTTATTGCTTGATAAAAACTCCTTAACTGTTGAGCGTCAATGTGTGCTGAACGTATAATAAACTTATTTTATAGATAATAATATTCAGTGCTGACGTAGGAATATTTATACACTGTGCTTTTCAAATTATTAGAACAAAGAACAAAAAATGCAAATAGAGAAGCCAAGAGGGACTAAATTTTGAGAATGATGAGAGATGATAAGTCGTAGTTAAACTTACGTTATTTGAAAAGCACAGAAAATTCAATGTAGATGTGTTTTGGAGAAATATATTGAGATGATATATTGTTTATTGCTAGACAAAATATTGTTATGACGTAACTCTATAATTTCATGAATATTTAATTGTTAATGATCATAAGAATATATTTTTGACATATTAAGGACAATTTATGTATTTGCAGGCACATATTTGTAATATGCTACATACTAACAAAGTCTAAGGATAATTCTGTTGTTTGTATTGTCATAATAATACTTAGGAAACAATTTAGATTCTTAATGAGATGAATTGGAAGCACAAAGTAGATTATCGTTGCCTGTGTACTGTATTACCGGAGAAAGGTGTAGATTATTAGTATCACTAGACATGGTAGGGATATATATAGAAAGTAACTCGTAGAAAAAAGTCCGGTAAAATACTAAAAAAAATTTATATGAACCTACCTTTTTGAATTGTGTTGGTTTTAAAGTCAGGAACACAATCGTGTTTATTTCAATGATATAATAACGCTGTATATCCTATCACTAGGAGTGTTTAGGTTAAATATCTTTTTTTTTAAATTTTTTAAATTATTTTTTTAATTTTTTAAATTATTTTTTTAATTTTTTAAATTATTTTTTTTCTATTTATCACTATTGTAATGGTTTTTTTCAAATCTAAATATTTTTATTTGTCTATTTTCAGGTATTAATTAGTTAACAGCGATGTCTTTAGGCTCATACGATGAATCCTCTAACCTTGTTGTAGATGTAACCTCCCCCGTCAGTACAGATAATGATAAAGACGAAAACGTTTTTGATAAATTCCCTACCGATCAACAACAAAGTGACGAACACAGCTTGGACACTCCAAAAAAGAAAGGATTTGGATTTAAGAAGAAACGTGCAAAATCTCCACTAAGATCACCCTTAAAATCACCTTTAAAACTACCTCATTTTAAACACCATAAAAGTTCGAAATCTCAGCCGAAATCTCCAACAAACGATTTATCTGCAGAGGAATTGAAAGAAATTGAAAAACGTATAAGTGAAAAAAAATCTGAAGAATGGCAAGCATTCCAACAGATGCAAGATCGTATAAAACAGACTGTGTCGAAAACACAAACAAGTTTAACTAAACTTTCATCAGCAGATGATAACACAGATAGCAACGTAGAATCAAAATTCAAGGAGAAACAAAAAACATTTAGTGAAAGTTCTTGGCAAAATAGTTTTGATGATACCTCATCTCTCATACCCAGTCGTGATTGTGATGCTAAAAAGAAAACTTCTAAAATAGATCATAAAGAAAAAAGTGAAATTGATTTGTTAGATTTGTCTCCGAACTTACCTCATTTACACGTGACTCCAGTTCCTTCACCACGTGGTACACCTCGCCCACCTGCAAATAGTTTGAGGACAAGCATGGAAAATATTACTTCTGAAGAAGGCGGACCAACAAATTTTCAAGAAACTGAGGACGTTGATTTATTAGGATTATCGTGTGATACAGAAAATGCAAACGTCACAACGTCGCAAGTAGAAAATTACAACGTTATTGTGAACCAGGATCTACTTGGACTTGACAATCTTGTTATGGAACCTCAAGATGGCAGTAGTGTGTATAGTAGTAGTATGGATGGTTCGGACGTTATGTTTGGAAATATGTGTAGTCAGTCTTCATCTCAAAGATCAACTCCTCTCGGTTTTGATATGTGGGGTGAGGATGATCAGACGGTACCTGTAGGAACAATTGATTCTGAATTTGTAAGCAACATGGTGGACGAGTTTCTACAGTTAGATACAATGAAAGAAGCCATGTCTTCTACTAAGTTCAATCCTTTTCAGACTATTGATCATACAATGGATGAGACTTTGGATTCGTTAGACCCATTTTCTCCTAAACCAGTTTTCAATCCTGAAAACGAATCTGTTAATGTTGAAGGGAATTATTCTAGTAAAAAGAACTTTTTTGATAGTTTCAAAGAGGAAGACGATGACGAACCAAATGAATTGTCATCATCTCAACATGTCTATGATAATTTGGGTTTTGGAAATTCGGATCAGAAGAAAAATACACAAGAAACCGATTTGCTAAACACAGGTGGCGTTGAACCAGATTTACTGACAAATTCTGCCGACCGTATTGATACAGGTTTAATTACGACCACAGCGGATCATATTGATGTAGTAACAGAATCAAATGTTGTACAGACCGCTCCTGATCCGTCTAAAAATCCGTTCTTAACTGCTACAGGCGACACTTCTGCAGCTGCTAATGTTGATACCAGTTCGAATTTATTTGATGACAATTTCTTTGAAACGAAATCTAAAAATGTTTCAGGTTCTGCTTCAAATGCTTTTGGTGGTGATGTGTGGGGAGTGTCAGACGACACTATGACTTCCGGTACAGGGTTTGGTACCAATCCATTTCAGGAAGACTTTTTTAATGTCGATAAAATATCTTCTGAACCTGAAGATACTTCAAAATCACATTTGTCATCACAAAATCCATTTTTGTCTGAGGATATTGGACAGCCAAATGTTACTGTTAACGTGAATCCGTTTTTAGATTTGGGCACTGGCACCGAAAAAGGTAAGTCAGTGTTAAGTGACATTGATGTATTTCTTTCTGGGGGAACTACAAATGTACAAACCAAATCGACAACTTCAACAACAATGGACGATTTTGATCCTTTTAGTGCTACTAAAAGTGAACCCAAAAACATACAAACTGAAATCGAACTCGGAGGGAATAATTTTGAAATTCGTGATAGCAGTAAAACAATTGATGAGAACGATCATGAAAAAGATGATGAAGAAACAGCATTAATGCTAGAAATTAAACCATTAACAGAAGTTAAATCTGATACATTTCAACTACCACCAGCACTTGCACCACCACCAAAAACATCGAAATCACCACAACCTACCAGGGAAAATCCATTCGATAAGGAGTCACCACTTGAAGAGGATTTTGCAAATTTTGAGGATTTCGAAGAGGATAAAGAAATTGCCGATATCAGACCAAGTGCTTCTACCAGCATTTCTACTGATCGGAGTACACCTGAATCTTTTCACGAAGAAGATCTTGAACCGTTAGAACCATTTATCAAGAAAACAGGAAAGAATTCATGGAAATTGATGCTGCGGCAACCATCCAAGAAAAAGTTAACTGCAAACAGATATTGGAAAAATGTTATTGTGAAATTAGTACAACAAGAAGATGGTCCTGTATTAAAACTTTATTACGATGAAGAAGGTGACGAGTCATTTCAAGAATTGCCACTTCAGCCATGTTACTCGCTGTCAGGAATAGAACTTCAACATTACGACCAGTATGGGAAGATCCACACCATAAAAATTCAGTATGTGTTCTATAAGGAGCGAGTAGGCATTCGACCTGACAGGATCACACCTTCGTTTGTCAAAAAACCCAAACCTACAATGATTTTAGATCATTCTCCTCAGCTTTCTGAGTTACTTAAGTTTGGATGCTTAGATAAAGAAGAAATGCAATCGTTCGTTGTAGAAGTTGAAGATGCGTTAATGAAAATCGAGGCACATAGAGAGAAAACATTGACGTACACAAAAGAAGAAGTTACAGCAGAAGTTTGGGATGAATTTAAAGCAGAACTCGATAAACATGGTAGAATAATCACTCAAAAAGCAAGAACTAGAATATTTTTCCTTGCTTTTATTACCGGCATGCCGACATGCGAGCTTGGATTAAATGATAGGCGACGAAGAGGAAAAGAAGTTGTTGGACGACACGATATTATTCCAATAAAAACTGAAGAATGGATACGTTTGGAAGATGTTGAATTTCACTGTTGTGTGGATTTAAATACATTTCAAAACACAAACAATATAAGATTTCATCCATTAGACGCTTGTCAGTTTGAATTAGTGAGATATCGTGTTAGACTGCGAGAAAACAAGGAACTACCATTACAAATTAAAGTGCAACAGTCATTGAAAGAACGACGGTTTGAGATACGTTGTGATCTTTTGGTGACTGGTTACCACTCGTTTAGCAAGAAACATGGACAGTTTCCTTGTGAAGACATTGAAATAAGATTCCCTATACCACAACCATGGATTTATCTTTTTAGATATGAAAGACGATTTGGATACGGTTCATTTAAATCACAGAGCAGGAAACCAGGGAAAATCAAAGGCCTTGAAAGAATAACTATGATTGCACAAGGGCTACTATCTCCAACTCTCATGGAAGCAGACGTTGGTATAGCAAAGTATGAAAATATTTATAAGAGTATTGTATGGAGAATACCGAGACTGCCTGAACGAAACGAAGGTAAAACTCTCTCTCTCTCTCTCTCTCTCTCTCTCTCTCTCTCCTCTCTCTCTCTCTCTCTCTCTCTCTTGTTTTTCGTGTTTGTCCTTATTCATGGAGACTTAGTTTACCGTTCCTGAGACCCAGGTCTTACTTTCCTGGTTGAAGGTCACGTCTTGCAAGTTTCATAGTTTCTTCTTTGCTTTAAGAATTTAGATTTGAAAATAAACAGATATAGTCATGTTTGATTTAGTAAATATTTTACTAATTGGTGTTGTTTGTTTGCATTTTAAATTTCTGTGACATTAGTAAAAATAAAACATATTTTGACGGACACGCGAATCATTAAGTCATACAAAGTATCCCCAGTGATATAAAGCTGTTAGTGAGATTTTTTGAAGTTATTGTCAACAAAACTCTTTGTTATCAACTGTTAAATAAAATACTTTCACAACAGATACCCGATATATTGATTGCTCGAAAAAAGAGATTAAATTAAACCAATGATTTCCCATGCTCAGTATTTACAGATTTAGTTAAAATTGTTAATTTTTATTATTGAGAGGTTTTTGTTGTGTCTTTCTATTGGTGGTTTTATCTATTGCTAAATGAATGTCTTTCAGGTGTAGCTTTTTCAGTAGGTCTATACTTGATTGTTATAAATCTAACTCGCAACTGAGCATACATGACGGTAAATTTTGTAATGTAGGCGGTTATTTTACATGACCATTTTGGCTTTCAACCTACATGTAAGTTATGAACTTATCCAGTCAGAAAAGACGGTTTTAACTAAGAACATAACCTATGATCTTGCTGGTTTATTTTATATTCATTGAAAGAATGCTGAAGATAGATTGAATCAATATTTGGTTGATTGCCAGTTGTATAAACAAAACAATTCGCTTTATGAATATGCTCTAAGTCGATCAGTTCCGAATGTAATTTGTTGTGAGTATATCGGTATCATATTGATTTTCCTTGCAATCTCGGTAACTACAGTTCTTAAATATTGAACAGTAATAACTTTATATACAACAAATACTGTCGTAATTGCAAAGTAATACCAAAACATCAATATATGTATAAATCGAAACGGTTGAAAAGTCTTTAGTATTAGATGGGCGTGAATATAAAACTTGCCCAATTTGAATATTGATAAGTTAATGTAAGAAAAGTCGGAAGTTTACATCTGAAAAACGAATATTTGGCACTAGCAAATGCAACTTATCACAATTCATGTAAATGATAAAACATCACTGAAAAGTCAAACCCATATTAAGGCGTAGATTTTGAAGTACAAGTACATCAACGTCAAAGATTAATCATTATTATTAAGCTATTACATAACCATGACCTGGACAATATGACAGTACAGTCAAACGTCGATACCTCGAATTCCCCGGATAACTTGGAACTCATTTTTCGGTCCCTACCAATTTCCTATGATACCCTATGTAAATAAACCTCGATGGCTCGAACGTAAAACTCGAATACCCCGCTCGCTCGAACATTTAACATTTTTCAAAAGTGTTATTTCAATTAAAATTTCAACTTTTTTTCGATCAAACATAATTTTTTGTTGATGACATGCGGCCAGCCATTGTAAACAAAACACAATCTGGAGTCATATTATGGATGACGTGAAAAATAATAGACTAAAACAAAACAAACGGTCTGGTCAGTTACCTGAATTGTTAAGTAAAACTCAGAATTAGTAATTAATGAGATATACCCAGTTCTTTAATCCGATTACGAGCTGGTGTTTGATCGGTTAAATATTCTTGTT
The DNA here is from genome assembly GCA_029721355.1 of Tegillarca granosa. NCBI lineage: Eukaryota > Metazoa > Mollusca > Bivalvia > Arcoida > Arcidae > Tegillarca > Tegillarca granosa. Next base: position 2,852,479 of record CM056595.1, read on the forward strand.
GATATTGCACGGTAATTTTCTTTTGTATTTCAATTAATTTTGAACTCCACTAAATCCAAATGTGTTTCACGTTTTATGATTTATTTAAGAAATTGTATCATACATTTTTGAAGAAAAATTTATGGCTTAATAAAAGAAATTGTACCATACATTTTTGAAGTAAAAATTTATGGCTTTGCTGCGATTCGAACCCAGAAATACTGATTTACAAGGCGAGAGTTCTACCACTAGACAACCCACCTATTCATATTAGATGATCTCTTTCGATAAAAAAATTCTTGTGTTGTCCTAAGTTTTTTTTATAATTCAAATGCAACATTTTAAAGTATAAACATTTGAAATGAAAAAGATTTGTAAGAGGCAAAGTAAACTATAATTTATTAGATAAAACTAAAGAAAATAATAATTAAACAAACTAATACTAAGGGCGAACAAAACATGAATAGTACTCAGTTTGGTATTCTTGGTTTCTCACACACTGGATATGCTCAGTAAATAAGCCTGCAGGGTTTCAATTCATGGACAATGCGGATGTTAAAATTTTTTTCCATGGCACAATCCCGCAGAACACAAAACGAAACATGAAATGGGCAGAAAATACCTGTTGAGCCAGAGTACGGAATGTAGTTAGACAGTTAGGGCAACCCGAAGTACCTCAGACAAGGAAATTAAACGCTATTTCTGCCTTATAGTTCAATTGGAAGTACTAGTATTCCTAAAACTAAACACCTATTGTGCACGAATCACCGTTCGACCTTTCTGTCTTAAACAGATGACAAATGACTGATGAAATCGAAAGGCCCACATACAAATTCCGAAAATTCATTGCAGGGATAATTTTGGAAATTTCAAACTAAAATGTAAATTTTGACATTGCACATGATTGTTTTGATAATTTGATGCATTTATTTAATACAGTAACATACAACTGAAGACTGGGTCATTTATACAGGTCATACCCATGAGCAACATTCACCTAATCCGATTAAACTATTGTATTCTCGTAGACTTTTTCAATTCAATTCAATCTTTATTTCCGTAAGTTATATAACTTATTGGAACATGTATATAACAAGAGAAATACAAAATACATATACACATACATGAATAACAATGAACAAGCAATACACTCAAGACAAATATAGAAATAATACGGAGAAATGCCAACAGATTAAATTATTGCATTTTGGTTATTTCTTAATTTAAACGCCCGGAATAAAAATTTACCTAAATTACTTAATTGTTTTACATTATTAACAGACAACAGCTGAATTAGTTTAAAAGCAGAGGGTTTTTGCCAGTAATATGATTTAATAAGTTGTTTGCGGATTGTGGCGTAAGCAGGACATACAAGTATAAAATGACTTGCAACAAGTTTAATATCGCATTGTTTACTCGCCCGACGGCTCGTAAACAACGTGATATCCCTTACATGTCGCCTACACTTGATGATTGCACAAGATTCTGTAATTTACATGTCACTGGAAAGCCGTTTTTGTTGTAAATTAGATTGACCGGTAATAATTGTACTGTGTTTCGTTGTTATCTAAACATGGCCTAAGTTTATTGTATAAAATTGCCTGTTGAAATTCAAATGAGCAGGTCAACATGGTATTGTAAGAATAAAGTTTAAAAACATTCTTAAGATATCATAATGAAATTTTAAATTGAACATTTCATTATTTGACTTTTTAATAATATACATGCATTAAAATATTTTTTAAAGATTTTTTATAGTCGATTAGCACGGGAACCTGATCTTAGGATGGTATCTTGATGTTCGATTGATATATATATATATTCACGATTTGCGAAGGTATCTTCTTTTCTTCATGTTATGACAGATGAAAGGCTCCAGTTGCTGCTATAGAAAATGTGTTTAAGCAATTTGAAATTCATTTAACATGACTATGACATGACTTTACATAGAACAACCAAATACAATGAACAGAAAATAATATAATAATAATAATAAAAGATACAAAACACATTGTATACAAATATTAAGGATATTATATATAAAACTGCTGACTTTTGACAGGCACTTAACGTATGTCCAAATTTGTTTGAGAACAAGAAAGTATTTCAAATGTAACGTGCAAAACCATGTACATAGTATTAAAGCACAAAAGCCAAGAACATGAATCAACAGGACAGCTGATATAAAAAGACTAGATAATCAAACTCTGATACTACTGATTTTGAACAAGCACTGCATATAATAATAATATCATATCTAATTATGTGGATAAATAATGTTAAAGACCCATTCAATACTCTTCTTATTTTACATCTAGTAGTCTAAAAAACGCGAGTTTAACATTAAAACAAATCAAATTTTATTTTACAAAATATAAAATTAGACAACTAATACAAAACAATTTTGAGATCATAAAATATATTTTGAATAAAAAAAAATTGCAAACTGTTCTTAATCAGTGATACATTTTTTAAATAGCTCCGTTGTATTGGTCTAGATAATGAAATAAAAGTACATGTAACATCACATAAAAATTGCGACAAATACCTCGTTATTTTCGAGACAAGTTAATTACCATCTAGTATTGTCTCTAGTATCGTCTCAAGGACTACAAAGAACAAGTAATATCCGTAATATATCTTATATAGTCTCTAGTATCGTCTCAAGGACTACAAAAAACAAGTAATATCCGTCATATATCTTATATAGTCTCTAGTATCGTCTCAAGGACGACAAAGAACAAGTAATATCCGTCATATATCTTATATAGTCTCTAGTATCGTCTCTAGGACTACAAAAAACAAGTAATATCCGTCATATATCTTATATAGTCTCTAGTATCGTCTCAAGGACTACAAAGAACAAGTAATATCCGTCATATATCTTATATAGTCTCTAGTATCGTCTCAAGGACTACAAAGAACAAGTAATATCCGTCATATATCTTATATAGAAATAGTTCTCATAGCTATACCGTTAATGTGTTAGACTGAATACAAGATTTCCCTGGAGATTACAACATTGTTAGTTCTTTAAGAGATTTATGAACAATCAGTCGGTGTCTTCCACTCTCTGAAAGATAGTAAATAAAATTAAATTTCACTGACGCAAGGAAATATAACGATATTGGATTTTATTTTTATTGCATGGAGTCAATTCCTTTATTTATGTCTTGAGTAGTTGACGGAATAAAATATACATGTACTTAACAGTTCTCAAAATTCACGAGAACACATAAAATAAGAAGCAGTACAAAAACAGTAAGCCCCCCCCCCCCCCACCATTTCATAATAGGAAGACTTAATAAAACCATAACATATTGAGACAAATTTGTTTAAGAGAATAACTGCAGATGGCACCAGAAGATTATATCCAGTGTTGAGATTGTTTCGGTGATGTTTGTAAGGCAATATTCATAAAATACTACATAAATTACTAATACGGATGCTTATTGTTTTTACAGGTGCGTACACAAGTCATCTATTTCGATTGTTTGTGGATCTTGGTGCTCACGACGAAATTCCAGAAACATTTGATAACACTTGTCATGTAGAGTTTACAATGCCCTGCTGTTCTGCCTCCCAGACACAGGTTCGGTCTATATCCGTAGAAAGTCCAAACCCACCGGAAAAATGGGTCAGAAATATAGCAAAGTACGAATATATCCAGGAAATAGATAATCTTATTGTGGAAAAAGAGAAGGAAAAGACACCCCCGGAGCCGGAGAGCACTGCTGGTGAAGATTCGGATTAATTAGTAATAATTACCATGTCAGTTGATTAGAATTGTTCTTAAAGATAATGCTGAAACATTTCTCACAATACCACAATAGGATTGATTTGTCAGATTAGTATGGTCATACAGCTATTCCATAGATAAAAGACATTTTGTTGTTTTGTGCCAACTGTTTCAGATATGATTAGTTTTAGGACCAGGGTATAATACTGGTCAGTCCTGTTACTATGTCAAAATATCATTTTATCGTTATCCGCTAACAGTTTAATAGTCTGTTTAGGTTACAAAAGTTAAAGTTCATTAAATGATTTTAACAATTATTAATGTAATGTTTGTTCAAAAATCTTAACATAATTCATTCTTTGCAATAAAATTAATTTTGCACATTAAAAAATTAGTAATAATCCCATTTTTTATTGTCTTGGGAGGGAAAGTTATTGTCTGGTGCATTGTCAGAAACAACAAAGACCACAGAACTGCTTTAGAAGCAGTAAAGATATCTGCATTTCTTTTTTGATGCTAGCGAAAGTCGTACATCCCAGCTGATTTTGTTTAAACTTTATTAGCGTAAAATAGAAAAAATGTCATTTGAACAAGAATGTTTAACTATTAAGATTAAAATGAGGCTGTTTTCAAAACAAGATGAATACAGAGCTAGCTGATACAAAAAAAATACAAGGTTTTAATAACCTAATTAATTTTAACAAAACGTTACAATAACTACACTAATATCTTTTTATTTATCATTCCATCTGTGATTTGTATGCAAAATATTGTAAGATTTAAAGCATAATATACTAGTAAGATGTAATGTAGCTACTAGAACTGTAATCATTGTTATTTTTAATCTTTATTCCATATCAAACAAATCGGTCAATAATCAGAATCGCTAGTAAAACTAGAATGTATCAATCTGTAATAAATGTACCCAAGATTACACCGGAATGGCGAAGTACTGTTTCTTTTTCCCTAGGCTAGTAATTAAATTAGAACTCTCTTAAAAAGATTTCGCGAAAACCATCTTGGCTAAATGATAGCTTAATTATAATTGATCAAATCTTTTGTCATTTATGAAATTTAGCGATGATTGATATGTGTCACGACAAGTTGACATAACAATCACGATTTATCACGATAATAATTGTTGACGCTCCAGATGTAGTTGATATTGTGTCGACTTGTCGCGAAAGCTATCTCCACAATTCACGATAAATTAACTCGACTAAACTTTATCTGATGTACGTCACCATAGAGATGTGATGCGAGATGGTTGCTTCGATTTAGAAATATATTATTCATGGATAATTGTATGTTATTCTACAAAATAAACATCTGAGGGACTTTGGTTTGAAGAAATCAACCGAGTTTTCTACTTATCTAGAGTGTACAGTATTATCTGTAAAATACACACATTGTACTCGAGTTTAAGTAATAAATTCTGATGGAAGCTATAAGGGTGTAAAAGTTCTACTATCGATTGCAAGGATAAGGTATGTGAGAGGGTTTGTAATTGTTAGTTTCAATGTATAATCCTGTATATATATGTGTGTATATTTGTGAGGTGTTTTTTTTTTTTTTACCTCGTGATGTAAATATATAATCCCGTATATGAGAAATAAGGAAGTAATGGTCTGTATTCAAACATTACACTTTAGTGTCATGTTAACTAGATTTAGTTATTGAATTGAAATGTGTGAGAACGACGTACGGTGACCAGTAACAGAATAGATTTATTGTAACATGCTTCTTGTTTGAAGCAGTATTTTTTGTTTCCGAAACAAACTAGCAGTTTAACAGAAAAGTTTTTACTTATACCAATACAAGATTCTAAAATAATTTCTTATTAGATCATGATTTATTATTGTTAAAATGATTTCAGTTTTGACTGCCCTTTGGATAAATATCCATACGTTTTTTTTCTAAAACAATTTTGCAGAAATCATTGTATAACTTGTCTTATCTATGATACCAGCTTTAGTAAATGAATTAGATTGCGTAATATTGATCCGTTTTATTTTTATTCCTCTGATATATTCTATGTCGTGTGGCGAATCTGAGTGGAATTGCTTTTTTTTGTTCTATCTTTTCTGCTGTGACTTGAAAATGTTTAAACCATGTTGAGGAAATACATTGGTTGAATCGATTTCGTAATATTTAATTTGGTTATTTCTCCTATTCTTTACTAAGCTTTATCACTAAATGTGATTACTTGCGGTGAATTCGATTTACGGGCTATTTATTTTCTGAAGCTGGAAAATGATATGTATCTGAAAATTGTTATGAATCTAAATATATTGTGAAAAAATATATCCAACATCATATTTTTTCCACCCAAGAAGGTTTGTCAACTAAATGTGTATTCTAAAATCTACTTTGTCAACTAGAAATATATTCATTCATTTGTTTTACTTGTCATGTGCTAGTTTTGAATTGTATTATTTAATAAAAATTCAAGCGTAGCACATGACATACATGTATTTTTTTTGTTCCAAATAAACGTACATGTTTTGTATAAAATGGTTACATTCAAGTGACAACAGTAGTATACAGTTTGTTGTTTTATATATAATATATGTTATATTGATAAAAACAGTAGAATTAGTTCGATTACATAATAATATAATATATATGTATATTGTTATATATATCTAAACAAACTGGTGATGATTGTCACTTATTTTGTAGATGTTCAGAAGTAAAGATTTTTGTTCATGTAGAATTATACACAGAACATAAATATGTGTGTTCATAGTAGGGATGTGTATACACAATGTGTGGTAATGGTAGGGATGTGTATACACTATGTGTTGTAATGGTAGGGATGTGTATACACAATGTGTGTTCATAGTAGGGATGTGTATACACAATGTGTGGTAATGGTTGGGATGTGTATACGGAATGTGTGGTAATGGTAGGGATGTGTATACGGAATGTGTGGTAATGGTAGGGATGTGTATACACTATGTGTGTTTATAGTATGGATGTGTATACACAATGTGTGGTAATGGTTGGGTTGTGTATACGGAATGTGTGGTAATGGTAGGGATGTGTATACGGAATGTGTGGTAATGGTAGGGATGTGTATACGGAATGTGTGGTAATGGTAGGGATGTGTATACACAATGTGTGGCAATGGTAGGGATGTGTATACGGAATGTGTGGTTATGGTAGGAATGTGTATACGGAATGTGTGGTAATGATAGGGATGTGTATACGGAATGTGTGGTAATGGTAGGGATGTGTATACGGAATGTGTGGTAATGGTAGGGATGTGTATACGGAGTGTGTGGTAATGGTAGGGATGTGTATACGGAATGTGTGGTAATGGTAGGGATGTGTATACGGAATGTGTGGTAATGGTAGGGATGTGTATACACAATGTGTGGTAATGGTAGGGATGTGTATACGGAATGTGTGGTAATGGTAGGGATGTGTATACACAATGTGTGTTCATAGTAGGGATGTGTATACACAATGTGTGTTCATTTTAAGGATGTGTATAAACAATGTGTATTCATGGTAGGGATGTGTATACACAATGTGTGGTATTGGTAAGGATGTGTATACAGTAGGTGTTCATGGTAAGGATGTGTGTACACAATGTGTGTTCATGGTAAGGAAGTGTGTACACAATGTGTGTTCATGGTAAGGATGTGTATATACAATGTGTGGTAATGGTAGGGATGTGTATATACAATGTTTGGTATTGGTAACGATGTGTATACAGTAGGTGTTCATGGTAAGGATGTGTGTACACAATGTTTGTTCATGGTAAGGTTGTGTATACACAATGTATGGTAATGGTAGGGATGTGTATACACAATGTGTGTTCATGGTAAGGATGTGTATACAGTAGGTGTTCATGGTAAGGATGTGTATATACAATGTGTGTTCATGGTAAGGATGTGTATATACAATGTGTGGTAATGGTAGGGATGTGTATACACAATGTGTGGTATTGGTAAGGATGTGTATACAGTAGGTGTTCATGGTAAGGATGTGTGTACACAATGTTTGATCATGGTAAGGATGTGTATACACAATGTGTGGTAATGGTAGGGATGTGTATACACTATGTGTGTTCATGGTAAGGATGTGTATACAGTAGGTGTTCATGGTAAGGATGTGTGTACACAATGTGTGTTCATGGTAAGGATGTGTATACACAATGTGTGGTAAGGGTAGGGATGTGTATACGGTGAGTGTTCATGGTAGGGATGTGTATACACAATGTGTGGTAATGGTAGGGATGTGTATACACTATGTATGGTAATGGTAGAGATGTATATACACAATGTGTGGTTATGGTAAGGATGTGTATACGGTGAGTGTTTATGGTAGAGATGTGTATACACAATGTGTGTTCATAGTAGGGATGTGTATACACAATGTGTGTTCATTTTAAGGATGTGTATAAACAATGTGTGTTCATGGTAGGGATGTGTATACACAATGTGTGGTAATGGTAGGGATGTGTATATACAATGTTTGGTATTGGTAAGGATGTGTATACACAATGTGTGGTAATGGTAAAGATGTGTATACACTATGTATGGTAATGAAAGGGGTGTGTATACACTATGTGGTAATGGTAGTGATGTGTATACACTATGTGTTGTAATGGTAGGGATGTGAATACACAATGTGTGGAAATGGTAGGGATGTGTATACACTATGTGTGGTAATGGTAGGAATGGTAGGGATGTGTATACACTATGTGTGGTAGTGGTAGGGATTTGTATACACAATGTGTGTTCATGGTAAGGATGTGTATACACAATGTGTGTTCATGGTAATGATGTGTATACATAATGTGTGTTCATGGTAAGGATGTGTTTACACAATGTGAGTGTTCATGATAGGGATGTGTATACACAATGTGTGGTATTGGTAAGGATGTGTATACACAATGTGTGTTCATGGTAAGGATGTGTATACACAATGTGTGTTCATGGTAATGATGTGTATACATAATGTGTGTTCATGGTAAGGATGTGTTTACACAATGTGTGTTCATGGTAAGGATGTGTATACACAATGTGTGTTCATGGTAAGGATGTGTATACACAATGTATGTTCATGGTAAGGATGTGTATACACAATGTGTGTTCATGGTAGGGATGTGTATACACAATGTGTGTTCATGGTAAGAATGTGTATACACAATGTGTGTTCATGGTAAGGATGTGTATACACAATGTGTGTTCATGGTAGGGATGTATATACACTATGTGTGTTCATGGTAAGAATGTGTATACACAATGTATGTTCATGGTAAGGATGTGTATACACAATGTGTGTTCATGGTAGGGATTTCTTTACACAATGTGTGTTCATGGTAAGAATGTGTATACACAATGTGTGTTCATGGTAAGAATGTGTATACACAATGTGTGTTCATGGTAGGGATGTGTATACACAATGTGTGTTCATGGTAAGAATGTGTATACACAATGTATGTTCATGGTAAGGATGTGTATACACAATGTGTGTTCATGGTAAGGATGTGTATACACAATGTGTGTTCATGGTAAGAATGTGTATACACAATGTGTGTTCATGGTAAGGATGTGTATACACAATGTGTGTTCATGGTAAGTATGTGTATACACAATGTGTTAATGGTAATGATGTGTTTACACAATGTGTGTTCATGGTAGGGATGTGTATACACAATGTGTGTTCATGGTAAGAATGTGTATACACAATGTGTGTTCATGGTAAGGATGTGTATACACAATGTGTTGTTTTGGTAAGGATGTGTATACATAATGTGTGTTCATTGTAAGGATGTGTATACACAATGTGTGTTCATGGTAAAGATGTGTATACACAATGTTCATGGTAGGGATGTGTATACACAATGTTTATGGTAGGGATGTGTATGCAAAATATACAAACAATCAACACTATTATCGAGATATCACAAATAGATCTGAAATCTTTTGTTTTATTTGTTCCTATATTTGTTTGTTTTCTTGTTTTTGTTGTTATATTTATAGGTGCTATGTTGTTTTTAATGACCTCTGACCTTTTGTTATTTGTCTTTTTAATATCAACAAACTGTGATTATTTACACTTTATCCAATAGTTTAATTTTTAGCTTTCATATCCTTAACTTTAATTTTATAATATAATATCCATATATTTATACATTTATTCAGGACATATTTGGGTAAAAGTTTGTCCGAAGCTACCCACCCACCGATTTTGGTAAATCCTTCGAAAAAAAGCTTTAAGAAGAAACTGCTTGTCAAACAATGAATAACTAATAGAGAGTTCTAGTGTAAACTTGTTTGATTTAAAATATAACCCAGAATCTAAGAATAAATATCTGGTAGAAGGTTTTAATATTTTTACACATTTGTATCTGAAATCCACATTTAAACATCGATTTTCGTCCAGTGTCTTTTCTCTGAAAACTTCATCAAAAGTAATTCTAGTTGGATAATGAAGTAGTTGTGTAGAAAGTGGATTGTTTGTTAAAATCTACGTGTATTTGTTTTTGAGAATATTGTCGTTTACATTTTGGTAGTCATTTTTTAAATCTACAGTGTTTTGCTCCATATCTTTTTTTTTAAATCTCAAGAATTATTTCAGACACAATATGTTCATACGGTATGTATTACACGGAGTTTTTTAGTCAGGGTACTGAAAAACCAGCTTTATTATTATTATTATTATTATTATTATTATTATTATTATTATTATTATATGGATTGATATACTTACCGACATTATTGGTGTTATATGGATTGTATACGGTTGACTGTTTAGTCAGTGGTTTTGTTCATTGAAATGTAGGCATTATTTTACCATATTACTCACTTTTTTATTTTGTTTAAACATTAAAAATCACTGTAATATGTAATCAGTATTTGATGTTTTATATTGGTCTGTATGAAGGTTCATCTATTGATTTAAAGCAGTCCCGGTGTGACCGCCAGCTTCGTCGTAAATGAGACCAATACCGAGATACTATGCTAAAATTTGTAATGAACTTTATAGCATAGCAGTTTTGCTGTTTTAGGTCATTTTAACATTGATATTAGTTGTAAGAGTTCTTGGTAACGTCAGTTTTGACTACATGTTTTTCTCTTAAGTTGAGTAATGTGTTTAACGTCCCAGTCAAGAATATTTCACTTATATCGAGAAGTCCCCAGCTATAGACGAAAGTGCAGAAATTTTGCCTGTGCGTTGACTGATGGCATTTTACTACAGGGTTCTTTATCGTGCCACGCCTACCGTTTTTTCTCTTAAGAAGACTGTAACTAAAATAATGATGTGTTTAAGCTCTCATCATCTCATACATCAAGAAAAACACAAAATTGCTGTACCTGAAAAATGTATTTGACAACAGGTAGAAACATGAAATACGGCGACACAAAACAATATGAAAGAACAGACCAACTGTACATAGATGTCCAAACAACTCTCAACTTTAACTGACAGTTATGTGATTCCTTTGATTTCCCAAACAGCATATAATTTTTATTTGTCCCGAAGAAATTATGTATAATCTCAAGAACTACAATTGCGTGTTTTATTGACTAAATTCTGAAGCACCTAAAAAAGTGAAATAGAAGGTAGAATCTTCCTTAATGAAATTAATCTATATATGGTTAATTCTTCAGTTTGTCTAGAGAATAAAGTCCGTCTTAGCTTGTCGATAAAAGGCTTTTTGACACATTTGAATCGTTTAACACAAACGTTTTCGTTAATTTAGAAGTGCATATTGCACAATCATTTGTTATCGCCTTACAAACGATGGTTGATTATTTTCACATGCCTATTTGTATTCAATCGTATAGTAACTGTTCAATGTACTCGTTCTTAAAAGAAGTCGTCACGTTAATATAAAAGAAGGTCGTATAAGAATATCTAAGCCAAGCGCTCGTACCTCCAGTTCTTGTGAGAGAACTTCCAAATTTTTCATTTAAACTTGCTATAGTTTACAAATATAAATGTTTGACAATATTAAAAAACTCAGAAAACGCCACAAAAAAAAAAAAAAAAAAAAAAAAAATTACATCTCAAAGCACACCCTTAATAAAAGTAAGTCAACTGAAAACACGCCACAACAAAAACAGATCAACTCAAAACGCCACAACAAAACTAGAGTTACTTAGAACAAGCAACAATAAAGCCAAGGCAACTCGGAACATGCTCAACAAAACAAGGGCAATTTATAACACGCCATATCAAAACAAGGGCAATTTATAACACGCCAAGACTAGGGCAACTCTGAGCAAAATCAGGAGCACGTGAAACAATTAACAATTGAACCTGGGCAACTGAAAACGCGGCATCGAAACAGGAGCAACTTATAGCACGCCACAACAAAACTATGTCGAGCTAGAAAACGACACAACAAAGCCATAAAGTACCAGAATTGTATTGGATAAATATATACAGAAGGGGGCTTAGAGACAACAGAATAGGCGTAATAATTATTACTCTAAGGATTGAAAACATTGTGAAAAATAAAATCTTAAGAAAAATGTTTAGTTTTTAAATCGGTAAGCATACTTAGTCAAGTGAGTGAGTAGTGAAAAGTGTAAAAGTCATATAGGTAAGAATTGTAGTTCATATCTTTGAAAACTTGATATTTAATTCTTTTTAAAATCGAGTGAAAAATATGGTTTAAGTAGACAGATGTAGCTAACTGTCATACCCAAATCACTTACTAAACCGATTAGCTACTTGACTAATAAAATAATGAATCTGTCAGTCTGAGTATTTCTAATGGAGATATGTAACACATTTTCTGTATCAATGTCTGGAATAAGGTTTGTTTTTCATACTTAGATAGGGATCAGTATTCTCTCTGTCACTGGATTTATTTGAGAATGATTTAACGAGTTTTAAGCCAATAACAGTTAATGTTGTTTTAATGTTCTGTATCCTATATCCCCAAGTGTGGCCATGGCTTGTGTTATATAATCAACCCACGCACACATACACACAATTGCACTTGAATAAAGCTAAAGTGTAAAATAAATTTATAGATTTTAAGAGAAATATGGTGTTCACAGTCTAAACCTGTCTGAACATACTACTAATTCAATTAAATTTACTAACTTAAAATGCTTTAACGAAGAATTAAGAAAAAAGTAAATACTTGTAACTCCAAGACTTCTGTAGGTGAAGAAACAAGAGAATTTTTTATATATACGCCATGGCACCTCAGTAAAGTTACAATAAACTTGGATTGTCTGTTGAACAAACTTCAGTTCTTGTGTGTTTAAATATAAATTCATTTATTGTTATATCTTTCGCGTATTAATTCTAAAATCTACTGGTTTCTTCCTTTCCAACAATATTTTTTTTTTCAGAATTTAAAGCTCGATGGAATTATATCGATTAATTTATCATAAAAAATGACCTTGACATCTTACCTATGACCATCATATTCAGAGAGCTTCTTTGTTTCAACAATAACTATAGTCTATGAAGCAAAGAAATGTGCATAAAGTAAACTTAAAATTGTTGTTTAAAACTAATATAATACGACATACTACGGAGCCCCTTTTGAACCACAGACATATAAATATATTGAAATCGAGAGCACGACTTCGAGCGCACTATTTCCAAAGTCGTGCGCTCGATTGCATTATATTTTTTGTCTGTGGTACTAACGGGACTCCGTAACATACTCTGAATACTTATCCTCAATTGATTTGTATAATGTAGATAACATACAAGGAAACATGTCCGATTTTTCAGAATCTTTTCTAGTCTTTTTTTTTTTTTTTAAAATAACATGTATAATTGTGCAATCCCACTCATTCCGATTAGATAAAATAATCACACTTATACTGTTAGTGGCCATATTGTCAAGTAAGCATATTCTTTAAAGTTTTACCGTTAAGTTTACACTCCTATTCCATATATAGGTTAGTATTTGTTCGGATAATCTCGGATTATTTTGGTGGCCATTACACTGAATGGTTTCGGTATGACGGACCTTTTTGGTGATTTTTGTGGCAATTCTACTTTATGGGTAAGTGTTTTCATATCCCCAGCTGAAGTGCAAGTTTTCTAGGATCAATAATTAAATAGCTCACTCACGTATACATCAGCATAAATGTCGTCACAATCGATATTTATTTACTGTTTATAATAAGTAAACAAAGAGAGATAACTCTCACATATAATTATAAGTATTGTATGTACATAGAGAATTATGTACGTTATTGTTTATTAGTATACTGGGGTGTTGGATACCTCATAATTGTAAAAGCCAAAACATATCACACACACACACACACACACACACACACACACACACACACACACACACACACACTGATGACAACACTGGGTAATGGTAATTTCTCGGAGATACAGTTGAAGTATCATTACATCCTTGTTTAACAATAAAATATTCATTGAGCTAAACGTTAATTTATAAATAAAACATTTCAATAATCAGTCGTGTACATATCAGAAGAAATATAAATAAATTAATTAATGATTTTATTTTTTCTAAAGGATGAGACTCTGTTAAACAACACATATCCAAAACTGTCAGCATGTTTTCAGAATACTGTGATGGTGTGGGTACCTTGTGGTGTGTTTTGGCTGTTTATACCAAGCTGGTTATATACTCTTTCATCAATGAAAGATTCGGTCGTACAAACACAGAAAAGTCATCTAAGTAACTTAAAATATGTAAGTATACATATATAAACAGACCGTAACACGTATATAATTATTTCAACCGTTGACCTAATAACAGACTGTAACACACACACACACACACACACACACATACACACACACACACAGACACACACACACACACGTATATATATGTCAACAAAGAGTTACAGTCATATCTAAAATATATTTAATTGACTGAAATTTGTCATGAATTCCACAATAAAAAGTTGTGGGTCTTTAAAATAGTTTCATCAGATTGTATATATATATATTGATTTAATGTATTGTGACACACACACACACACACACACACACACACACACACACACACACACATTGTTAATTTAGCATTAAAATTATGATATAATACTTGCTCAAATTATCTTCGAATATGTTTCCATTTTCATCAACAGATATTTTCAATTCAGACGTAATAAGCAGGCAATAAGCAACTGTTCCGGTCAGTTAATCCACCAATCCGCCGTGATTTGTTATGATAACAATTCTACTTTACTGCTTAACACTGAAATCACAGGTTATTGCAAAAAATAACAAATGTGTACGTTAGGTTCTTCATTCTTGCGTTAATGGTCTTTATTCTTGTCTCATAATGAGTATTTTATTACGATATTATATTTCAGTTCTGTAGCTTATTATTAATTCTCATGACACTGGTAGACTGCGCTGTCAAACTCTACATAGAATCCGATCCAGGTAAAACAATACCGGAGTACAAAGCAGCGCTCCTGTCTGACGTCATCAAGGGAACAACTTATGTAAGTATTAAAGAAGGACGGCAATATTTTCGAGAGGCGTAGTCTGAAAGAGCAATAAATTCAATAAATGCCTTTCAAGCAAACCAAAGCCTAAAAAAAAAAAAAAAAAAAAGGCATACTTTTCACACTGAAATAGCTTGAACTGAAAATTCATGCAGCTTTAAAAATTATCACTGAAATTTTTGTAATATAAAACAAGCTATTTTAAGAAGAATCACACAGCACTACGTGAATATAGCAGAAAGATACGTCGATTGTACCGTCTGTTGATATTTAACAGTGTCAAGTTTTCTTGAAAGATAAAAAGAGTACAAATGGTCATTATCTGGATATACCGGCGGTACAGAATTGAATTTTTACAGCCTTGTACTGCTCCATGAATTATTGATATTTCCCACAAGTGCCAAGTTTTCTTTAAAGATAAGCGAAGAGATTACAAGTGGTCGAATCTCTTAGACTGCTTTCTACAGAAGATTCTTGCTTCCCTGTACGGTTATTCAGGGTATGAAACCATGAACTTATTTGTTAGATCACGAGGGTTTATGCTCTTGATTTTAAGGAATTACGAACCAAATGAATTTTCTTTATTTTAAATGATAAAAGAGTTGAGTTGAGTAATGGTTTTCAACGTCTCGGTCAAGAATATTTCACTTATATCGAGACGTCGCCAGCTATAGGCGAAAGTGCAGAAATTTTGCCTGTGCGTTGCGCTGAAGGCATTACACAGCAATGTTCTTTATTGTGCCACGCCTACCGTGACACGGGACCTCGTTTATTTTAAGTTCCCATCCGAGAGAACCGTGACTTTTATTTCGTAATGCCGAGTACAGTCACTACCCACTTTCAAGTCTTGTCAGACCCGGTCGGGGTTCGAACCCACGACCTCCAACTTATGGAGCGAGCACTCAACCAAAAATGATATAAAAGGAGAATGTTATAATACAGTTTTATAACGTCTCGGCAGCAATATTCTGATTTCTTACAGATTGCTGCAGCTTCTGTAGCTACACTAGAGAGAAAGAAGGGCGTGGTTACATCTGGATATCTGTTCCTGTTTTGGCTGTCAATGGTTTTTATTGGGATCGTTCATCTTTATACATTGATTATCGATTGGGCAAGTAAAATTAACTTCTTTAATCATTATATTTGATTTTTTAAACTATGAATACTATTTCATAACAGGAGTTGAAGGAACAGGAGACAAACCCTATATAGGATTATTTCATTAAATCGAGACAGTCAGATTTTGAACGGCAGTGAATGAAATTGGACTTGAAGGGAAAGAAATAATAATAAATCCACACTGATAAACTTGTTCAGACTAGTAGTGTCTACTTGCGATGAAAGGCAATGTAATCCGTAAGCCGGCATTGTAGACCATCCTGTAGACCAATTGACCACCAAGATCTCTTATAATAAGCACATTCTTTATTTGAAAATTTAAAAAATTTACTTTGAAGAATAATAAGAACGTTTGGTTACAAAGAATAAACATTTCCGAAATGGTTACTCTCTCTCTCTCTCTCTCTCTCTCTCTCTCTCTCTCTCTCTCTCTCTCTCTCTCTCTCTCATTTTATTAGAACACCATCAAAGAACAGTGTTCCTAAACCACCCGAGTTTATAAGAATCGAGATCATATGCAATTTGTTTCTTAGATTGTTAATGGCGAATTGTTAATTTACTGTTTAGGAAAAAAATCAGATTTTTTTAAATTACAATGAAAAATTGCAGGGGCATACCCAAGGCCATTGGTATTCTGTGACAATCTCATGTTATTAATATTTTATTTTATTTGTACATTTTAATTACAGGGTGAAAATGAGACTGATGTATACAAGTTGTTGTTATGCAGTTTACAGTGGGTACTGGTTCTTCTACAGTTTACACTTCATTTCTTCACAGATAAATCATTGATTGCCTCAACTAAAAAGGCGGGAAAAGTAAGACACAAATACAATATTATAATTATGAGAGAGAGAGAGAGAGAGAGAGAGAGAGAGAGAGAGAGAGAGAGAGAGAGAGAGAGAGAGAGGTAATACTAATGGACAGTTCAACTTGATAAGCTGGCATTGAAGAATTGATCGTGACCAGCAAATTTACTTCCCATTGAAAGCTGGTATTGGGGGTTTCGAAGTTACGGAATAAATTAACTGACTAAGATATTTCAACCTATCCTCCAACAAATTCCGCACTATATCGACGTAATAGACATGCAGAAATTTCTAACGCAAACTGCGAAAATTGGTGCGGGATTACCTTAGGTTGCTATGTACTTAATTCGGTAAATAGTGAACATTTTTGTGGTGATTGACCAAATTAACTGGCATTTATTCGTGTTTACTTAGTTTAGCTGCATGGTTCTTGTCTACCAAACGCTGTTTAGGACCTTTTTGTTTACAAAAGTAGGGTTTAACAAAACTTTATGGCATATGATGACAAGGAGCAAAGTTGCGAATTGCGAAGACGATAATGTGGAGAAGACAACGGATTTAAGCCATGGTTGTTTGCTGTAGTATATTTTGTTCATGATCCGTTTTCTTTGAATTTCAGCGTCTTTGATTTATTGCCTCGTATTTCCGCCCAATGGCAATCGTATCGCGTGACTCGTTTTACCGCAAAAATTGTCTGAACGAATTACATCAATATTATGAAGTTTTAGTGTATATCAATATGGCAACATGAGCGATAATCATAAATAAGCCTAAGCCGGACACCATGGTATGGTGACTGCATAGTACGTTTTGCAAGCATTGCCATCCTATTTTTTATTTATTTGCGATATTTAGTAGTAATTTTAACATTGTAAAGAAATACATTGCTTGTTTTGTATTTCCTTAGTAATTAAACAGCAAATGTTACACATGGAATATATTTTTAACAATGAAACTTTTACAGAGAGTGTGCCCACAGATCTATGCGTCGTTTCCTTCCAAATTAACTTTTTCTTGGATGAGCGAGTAAGTACTAAAAACCATTTTTCTATTTTGATATAGATATAAAGATAATTAATAATAAAAATGTTTTTACTTCACAAATTTTCTTAGGTTTTTGAAAACTTGACAGAATGTGTAAAAATATCAAAGCATTAAAAAACCCAGTTTCATTGGAAATGTTCATCTAGTCAGTCATGATTAACGATTTATAATTTCGAAAAGACGATGAAGCTTAAGCGCCTTATAAAGGATAAAATAAATGTAGAAAACACATTTGTACATACTATTTTAAACATGTAAGTGTTTTTAAATAACATTAATTTAAGTAGCATCTTGCCCTAAATACTATCTGATCACTGAAATGAAATAGTGACGGACTATCTTTACGGAAGCTGTACGGTGGTGGGTGGATCTATTTTACTGTCGGCTTTGTATATCAGTAGGACTTATATAAACAACATGGCTTAAATAGGGATTTTTAAGTTTTATTTATCTCTGCAGTAAGTTATTCAACTTAATGTTTTTTTGATAAATGGAATGTTTATAGTAAAACTATTGGTTTAAAATAAACCAGATGGTTAAATCCCCCAATAGTACAATAACCATACCACTAGACCGTATAAACTCCAGTATTCGTCGGGAATTTGTTATCAATGATACCAATACGTTTTATGTGGCTTTGGCTGTAGTATCATTTACTTTAACAGCGTCTTGTTTTCAAGTACACGTATTCAAGTTGTGAATTTATTTTTATCCCGTTATTTAGATTGCTATTCTTGGGCAGCAAGAGACCTTTAACTGGGGATGATCTTTGGGACCTTCAACCCGAATTAAAAGCAGAAAATGTCATACCACAATTTGAAAAACTATGGGAACAAGAAGTTGAAGCATGTAAAAGGTTTGTATTTTTATACAAAATAAACTGTCTTGAAGGAAATTTCTATATATATATAAATATCTACACTCATAAACATGCTTTCCAGTTGCTAATTAATTTCTTTTTTAACTTTAAGAATATGACATATTAAACGCCAAATACAAACAAACTGTAATGCAGTGACAAATTATATCTCGCTATAACCTTTGATCAATACTGTGTTTATGGGATCGAGACAACTACTAGAAGACTTTGCTGGTGTTAATATGGACTATGTATCCGTTTAGTTATTAATATTTTTACAATATATATATATATATATATATATATATATTACAGAGCTAATCAAAAGACAGCTGAAAAACTGCATTCGACTCGAAGTTCAGAACAGTCGGACACTTCTGGTGTCAAAACAAAAAAGAAACAACCTTCTTTGTTAAAAGTTATTGTAAAATTTACTGGAATGGAATCTTTGAGGGGCATATTCTTCAGAACCATCTTCGACATTTTACAGTTATTGAATCCTGTACTGTTAGGGTAAGTCATTCCTTTAGGTTTCCGACAAAAGTCACGTGTGTGTATTTGCGGATACTAATTGGTTATTTATTAAGAACATTAAGCTGAAAAAATATAAAGTTAATCATAACTTATTTTATGGAAAACCTGTATGGTATAGGAGATTAAGATGCACGTTAGTTAGAAAATGTGACCAATACTTGCACTCATTGAGGGCATTTGATAGTTCCCGGATTAGATTTTATTCCATTGTAATTCAGATATTCAGACAGGAAAACAATGTCAGTCACTATAAATACAAGTCAACGGAATATAAATAATAATTACACGAACTTACAATGCAAAATGAGTACTGCATCAATGAGAAATGTTCAAGGAAGTGGTTTTTTAAAAAAAAGAAAGAAAAGAAAAACAGTGACACATTTGTGTATACTGGACAGCCAAATGCAGTGTAATATACCTGTAGTATTACTACAAAACAAGAGTACATTTTAAAAATAATTTTCCTATCAATCTTTACTTTAGGATGTTAATATCGTATATTCAGAACAAATCCAATGAGTATGCTTGGAAAGGTTATGTTTTAGCTTTCTCTTTCTACATTAACGCCGTTGTCATGTATCTGGTGGTTTATTACAATGATATAAACGTGGATACACTAATGATGAAACTCAAAAGTTGCCTTATATCAGCTGTATATAAAAAGGTTAGATTTTTATCTTTAAAATTGATCAAGAAATGTAAAAACAGTTTTTCTAAAAATCTTCTAGGTAAATGTTAACATTTATGTATAACTAAATGGCTTTTTGAAGTTTGAAAATGAATTCTACCAGAAACGTCAATGTTGTTTTAACAAAAGTAAAAAAAAATATATATATATATACACATGTACATTATTATTATAAGACCAAAACACCGCATTTGATCAAAACCTAACCATAAAATTATTTTTATGCCCGTCCATCTTAAAATGGAATTGAATTAAATATGGATGAGAGAAATCACTTGTTTCGCTGATGCTGATGTGAAGTTTAAGAAAAACTGCTGTAACAAATACGTGATCTGAGTTTAGCGTACAGAATGTATCTTAAACATAAACATATCGGTGCACGTCAATCATTTAATTTATTTAATAAACACGGCGATACAAAATGTTATTTTGATATAAACCGAGGTTTTATTCGTCGGTTGAGTAAAATATACATGTTTAACGAGTACTTTTGTATTGTAGTCACTCAAGATAGATAATAAAACAAAGAAGTCATACACGGTGGGAGAATTAATTAATTTTGTGACAATGGATTGCGCTAAAATACAAGGAATCAACTGGACTTTTATGTTCTGTGTATCCATTCCGCTTAGGTTTATTTTATGTGCCATTTTGTTATGGAACGCACTTGGGCCTGCTGTCCTTGCTGGTAGGTATATCTTTAACAAAAATACCTGTTCAATTTTGATGTGCCATATGTGCACATTTCGAAAATTCATTCCTCATCAGTGACACTAGGGACCGATAAAGTTGATAGATAAAAAAGGATAATATATATATTATATTAATTTAATTAAGTTTAATATTGCATTACGTTCACAATATTCTGTGTCTAAAAGGCACATTTTTTCAAACTTGCTTCTAGTTCTTAGAGAATATAATTTTATTTCTTAGACTGTAATGAACTAAAGGTTAACGAACCACAACCACAATCACCACTAATGTGACTATTAAAATAAATATTAATTTTTTGAAGGGAAATATTCATTTTCTATAGCATTACCATCTTATTTATTTTTTTATTTATTTATTTATTTATTTATTGGGTTTACTTTGACTATAGATACTTTCTCATAGAATATTTCGGCGCTGCTTCACTCTAATAGCGTTGTCTTTTCCATCAACCTGATAAAAATACCAGAACACACCACTGGACATAATTTTGTTTCAACTCTTTCGACCTAGTTTATATTTACCGACAAGTGGTGTATACATGGTCAAAACATTAAGTCCTCTAATTTTTATTTTGTTTTAGGTGTTTGAGTGTTCCATGTTCTAAATTGTTGTCGCTCTTGTAACGTGTTTTCTCCTCAATGGTTTATATAATTGTCTCTTTTAAATGTTTCACACAGTTTTTAGTATTCTTAAAGTTATATATTTGTTGTATTTCCAATATAAATCTTTATCTTTAGGAATGGCTATAATGTCATTGTTGATTCCACTTAAGATAGCTATAGCTAAGAAAGACAAAGAACTTACTCGAACACTGATGAAGTACAGAGATGAACGGAGTAAAATACTTACAGAGGTCTTAAACGAGATGAAGGTAGGTGGTATGCCAAAATAAGGTTGTTTTATTATAAATGTATAATTTTCATAATTGTAAATTGTAAATACATGTATTTTAAAAATTGACAAAAAGATCTCAAGTCAAAGATATTATTCTAGTTCACAACACTTCACGTTAACCCCGAATTCTTTGTAGCCCGTGGAAGTATTCAGTATAATGGCATGAACTGAGCACAACTCTGATAAAATTTTTCTATTTTATCATTTTGCCGCTGAGATTTTATTATTGCTAATTACTAATTTAAAATTACAATTTATCTATTTTTAGATTGTTAAATTCTATACCTGGGAATCTTCGTTTCAAAAGAAAATAACAGATATAAGGAACAAAGAATTGAGTGTTACGAAACATTTTAGATACCTAAACGCCTCTTACGTTTTAACACTTGGATTAGTTCCATTCTTGGTAAGTGCATTGAAACAACATAGTTTTCAACTAGATGAACATCTCCAATAAACATGTCGTGGTGTTGAACCTTATGTATTTCAGTACAAATTATTTGATTTCCTTATTCAAATCTCTGGCAATCCTTACATGCGTTTATTATTCTTTAAGATATTTTAAAAATTCAGAAAAGGAAAATGTCTACATGTTTTTTTTTAAAAAAAGAAATACTTTATAATAATTTTTTATTAATGACAGAAAATGGGAGAAACGATATTGCATTTATAAAAATATCAGTCAAGTCTGTACGATAATTGTCACACTAACACGTGTATATTAGAATATGTATTTCATAATATTTCTGTTTAATTCCAGGTCTCTCTCGTGTCTTTTATTATATTTATCTTTTACCAAGAAGGAAATCATTTAGATGCAGGGAAAGCTTTCACAGCACTCTCTTTATTTGATAACCTAAAATTCCCGCTGTTTATGTTACCACGTCTCATCACTCGCTTCGTTCAGGTATGTATCACTTGATACATATACTCCAATTTTGACCTGAAAAGGAATATACGTGGAAATGTCGTTTACCGAAAACAGGTACGCTTTTCTTACACATGCACTTTATGTTAAAGACTTTTGAGTTTTAAAATATTTTGACCAACATGAAACATGTCAGCTCATTGGTTGCAAGCGCAAATTAAAAGCAGTATCAGTGTAATTACTGAAACTTTCCTTAACAATCATGTTTTCATGATGAGATAAGGAATTCGGATTTGTAGAAGTATTGTCATACATGAACACCCTTGTATTAAAAATCTATAACGTTTGCTGAAACCCGTCTTCTTTCTTTATGATAAGTTTTCACGATAAATATAAGATCATTAGTTATGCAAACCACAGGTAAACCACTAAATAAGCTTAATATAACGCTTATACTATAATCTTCATTCACAACAAAAAATTGAAATTTAAAGCAACATATATTTTTATATAAAGGCTAGAGTTTGCATGGGTAGAGTTGAGAAATTTCTACAAAGTGACGAGCTTGATCCAGAAAATGTTCAAAACACTGAAATTCCAGGTAAATTCAATATACTTTAACATTACAAAAAATAATAATTCACAAAATGCATTGATTAATTGAATGAGATTTTACGCTTAATTGATAAATTCATCGGAATGTCACTAACTATCAGGAAGTATTCAAAAACTATATAATGCTTTTTTGAAACTCCCAGGTTTGTTTGTTTGTGTTTATGTTAACTCCCGTAGGGTATCCAAAACTCGGTATTCATTACTTTGTGCTGTCAGAAAATATACCATTTAGCATTTTCAGCCGTGTTAATTTTTGGAATTTATTTAAAACTAAGAGTTCTTCCCTTATACAATTCATTCCCTGGCTGGATTTGGATTCATATAATTTTGGAACTTTAGATTCATTAATTTTTAACAGTTTGGCTTATGTTTTTTATCTATCGACCCCTAGTGTCACTGATGAGGAATGATTTTCCGAATTATGCACATCTGGCACATCAATTAAATAGTATTTGTGTTATATAGTAAATGATAAACCCTGTTCAATAAAGTAACTCTTTTTTCACAAGTTTTACTATGTTTTGTTTATTAATATTTCTTTCTTTGCATTCAGGTACGGCGATCAAAGTTGTTAATGGAACATTTAGTTGGGATGAAAAAATGGAACCAGCTCTTAAAAGGTAGGTAGTAATTTTGAATTTGGACCCCCAATACGATTTCCAAGGAAGTAAAATTAACATTATATAATTGTTTTATTATAATCACGCTCACGTTCGTCTTTAAAAAATTTCGAAATTTGAAAGATTTGAGATTATTTGAAATTTTGTGTGCTTTAAATTTTTTCTTTGGCAAAATTGTTAAAAAAAGGTTTTATAAAAAACGGTCGTTGATATTTGTAATAAAAGTATAAAAAGTTGTCTTCTAATTAAACAGCTACATGGTGAAGAGAGTTTATATGGTTTTTTTGAAACTTTAATGTAGAATCAACTTAGAAATACAGAAAGGAAAGTTGATAGCAATAGTGGGACAAGTAGGTGCTGGAAAGTCATCACTTTTATCAACATTTCTTGGTCAAATGGATAAAATTAGTGGAGTAGTAAATGTAACCGTGAGTACATTAAAATATATATTCTTATTTCAGAGTTTGATAAAATATTTTAAAATGTATAACTGTTAATTTAAACTACTGTAATTTATTTAAGAATGATTTCGTGCACTAGCAGTAATTTGTCAAAAATAAGTATATAAAAGTAAATTAACAATTGTAAAGTGACTTGTTGACTTGTTGAGCACCAGGCCTTACTTCTTTGTTCACATGTGTAATTTCATTAGTCACCAGCATAGTTTTTACTTTTGTTTTGGGACTGTTTTTTAAAACAAGTTTGTGTTTTAATGACTAAATCATTTACTGCCCTTAGGTAGTTAAATACAAAGAATACATCATTGTTTATAATATCACTTTTACTAAATCACTCCTTTTAGTAGCAGATTGATGAAAAAATCTATATCCTCATCTAGGGATCAATAGCATATGTACCACAACAGGCATGGCTTCAGAATTCAAAATTGAGGGACAATATATTATTTGGCAAACAATTTGAGCAAAATAAATACGACAGAGTAGTCGGAGCATGCTCACTCGGACCTGACTTAGAAATGTTATCTGCCGGAGATATGACAGAGATTGGAGAAAAGGTAATAATATTTTCGAATTTAGGTTCTATTCTATTTTTTATTTAATTCCTCTACATTAGAGATTAAAGATATAATAAACTATAACTATCTTAACTTTAACTGTATTCATATTTACATAATATGGGTAATGCGGTTAGTTACACTGCGGGTGTTATATCACAAAATGTGATGACTAGTTAGAGTTGGTGATCGGTTGATGCTCGATGCTACCAAGGCATGTAATTACACAGTTTATAATAAAATCGAATGCACAGTATTTCTAGGTTGCTAAGATATGTTTATCTACTAGATGAATTGCTTAAGTGGCCACCGAGAAGTGTATCAAGCAGTTCTCTTTTTCTGTAGTTTGAAATTTCACAAGATATATTTTCTTAAAATAGTTGTGTCGAAGCGTAAAAAGAATTTCGGTACGAGTAAAGTCTAGGACAATCACAGACAGCATGGCGAATGGGGTTTATAGTTGTGTCATCACAAACCAGACAATAAGCATGAAAGTATGTTGGATTAGCCCATATCTTAGCGATATTCCTAGAGATATTTTGTTCTTGTCTGCTATTTGGAATTTTCCAGATTAACGCCGGAGTGCAATTAGTACTATGTAACATAGTAAATCTGACAAAGTCAGTATTGTTAGAGATTCTAGATTGCAAAGATCTGTGCTGAGTCTGTTTCACTGCGTTAGTTTCAATTGATTTGCATTTATGTGCAGTAGGAAATGTTTCTAGAAATAAATGGAAAGCAATGACGCATAATTGCAATTAAACTTGACTATTGATTGTTAAAAAAAATCAATAGAGAAACAAAGCAACATGCTGAAACTTTAAACATAAGAAGAATTACAGATTATATGGACATTTAGACATTACTGGCCACATCCGTCAAACGGCATACAGTACAAAACTAATTGAAAGATTCGACAATTCTTTTGGCATTACTAGTTTGGAGAATAATATTCTATGTTAATACATTTATAAAAAGTTCTGGTTCAGACAAGGACTAGTTTGTTTGTGTTTTATTTCTTTAATGTATAACTAGAATTAATCACATCTTGTTAATATAACCAGTTATTAAAACGGTACATGTACATGCTTTTGTTCATTATAAAAATTGACATGTTTAATAAATTTATGATATTTTCATGCCTGACATATTACCTGCCTATCAACAGACACTATTATAGTCGCTAAACCTTTTTGGGTTGAACCTGTAGGTGTTAACATTTCGAAACTTTTCTGATTAAATTAGGTGAAGTGATAATTATATTCCTCTATATATAATGATACTGCTTTTTATTTTAAACATCAGCTGTCTTAAAATTTTATGTTGTCAGGGAATTAATTTAAGTGGCGGACAAAAACAGAGAATTAGTTTAGCCAGAGCTGTATACCACAATGCCGATATTTACTTATTGGATGACCCACTAAGTGCTGTTGATTCTCATGTTGGTAAACATATTTTTCAAAATGTTATCAGTGAAAACGGACTGCTTAAAAACAAGGTAGGATCATTTACTTAAGCTTATTAAAGAGATATACATAATACAAGTAATGCATTTGGTTTATTCTCAATTTTGATTTTACACGTTTTTGATGTAGCTAGCTAAGCAGGAAGTATTTAGCATTTCGAAGCATCCGTCCATTTATTTTGGATGTAGCTAGCTAGGCAGGACGGGTTAGCATATCGAAGCACTCGTCCATTTATTTTGGATGTAGCTAGCTAGGCAGGAGGTGCTTACCATTTCGGAGCACCCGTCCATTTACTTTCTAATGAAAGGTTACTTAATTTACTTTCTAGTGGAAATTTACGTAATTTACTTTGTGTGACAGTTTTTTAATTTGGAAAATTGAATTGAACGTTGACCGGTATGCTTGTGTTTGTGTATAAACGGTGTACATGTCAATTTCTCTATGATATCTATGATCTGAAACCAAATATTTATCAAGCAATGGTAGATGAGAAAGAGATAATAGAAATACTGCTAAATTTAAACATGTAACTATACTAAATAGTTTCTTAAAAACATCAAGGTTGTTGATAAGTTTAATTGTCAAAGTAAAATAAAGGTAAATCAACTTGTTTTAAATAAACACAAACATACCAGTCCTTGTCTTTAAAGGAATTTTTAATTTTCATACGCCAGTCTATGACGGGACGTATTATGGTATGGCGCATTCCGTCCGTCCGTCCGTCCACACGTCGTACACTAACTCAAGAATGCTTTTTTAATGAAACTTTAGTGAAATGTTTGTATCTAAGGCAGAAAGCTCCCTTTCGTTTTTGAGATTCGTATGTTTTCTCGTTGCGGAGTTATTGGCCTTTAATTGTCAAATTTTAGGCATTTTTTGCATGTTGTACAATAACTCAAAAATGCTTTGAACAATTTGAAAGTAACTTCTGTGTTATATTAGTTTCCATTGCAGAGAGCTCCCTTTTATTTTTGAGATTCCTATGTTTTCTTGTTGTAGTTATTGGCCTTAAATTGTCAAATTTTAGGCATTTTTTGCATGTTGTAACTCAAAAATCATTTGAACTTTTTAACTCACCTGAGCCGAAGGCTCATATGAGCTATTGCAATCTCTCACCGACTGTCGTGCGTCGTGCGTCGTCCGTCGTCCATCGTGTGTAAACTTTACATTTTAATCTTCTCCTCCAAAACTACTGCGCCAAATTTGATAAAAACTTAGTGATTATCATGCCTGGGTAACAGCCTTTCAAAATTGTTTTCCGGGTTTGGCCACGCCCAACAAGATGGCCGCTGTTACTAAAAATAGCAAAAAGACAAAAAAATCTTCTCTGAAACCAAAAGGTGCAGGCAAATTTTGATTGGATATTTGGATTCAGCATACCTGGGAACATTAAAATTGTGTTTTTCATGAAAATTGAGCAAAAAATAGGTCACACGTTTTTTGCGTAAAGTTATGTAGGTTTGAAAATGAGACATTTGTTGTTATAACTCAATAACGGCTGAAGATACTGAAGATAATTGTATGGAGTTTTCACTGTTGATCTTGTCTTGCTATTTTCGTCCAAAAGATGTCAAGGTCAAAGGTCAAGGTCATGTCCCTGCTTTTGACCTTTGATAAAGAATCCTATTTTTTAAACATTTCAGTTGATAATGGCATGGGATTTTCAGTTAATTGTAGGTAGTGACATGACAATCATTTTGATATATATATATCAAGGTCATGGGTTCAAAGGTCAAGGTCAAAGATGCACAACTATTACCGTTATAGTTGATAATCTGCAAAACTATTAACTTTTTGTATAGGCATACATCTTAGAATATTGTAGGTAATGGCACAATGGACTTTTTGATATATTAATAAAGGTCATGCGTTCAAAGGTCAAGGTCACAAATGCAGGCAAGTACTGAAATGGTTGATTATCTCAAAAACTATAAACTCCTTGTATCGGCATATATATCGGAATTGTCGGTATTGGTCTAAATGATAATTTTGACATATGAATAAAGGTCATGAGTTCAAAGGTCAAAGTCACAGATGCAAATTAATACTGAATAGGTTAATTATCTTGAAAACTATAAATATTTTGTATAGGCATGTATGCTAGACTATTGTAGGTATTGGCCCAATGATAATTTTGATATATGAATGAGGGTTATGGGTCCAAAGGTCAAGGTCACAGGTGAGCATTAAGGCCCATGGACCTCTTTTTTGTATAGGCATGTATATTAGAATATTGTAGGTATTGACATGATAATCATTTTGATATATGGTTCAAGGTCATATGTTGAAAGGTCAAGGTCACAGCTGCAGAAGAAGACACTTAAATTTCTTAATATCTTTTAAACTATTAACTTTTTGTATTGGCATGTATATTAGAATATTGTAGGTATTGTGACAAGAATCATTTTGATATATGGTTCAAGGTCATATGTTGAAAGGTCAAGGTCACAGCTGCAGAAAAAGACTTAAATTGCTAATTATCTTGAAAACTATCAACTCTTTGTATTTGCATGTATATTAGAATATTGTAGGTATTGACATGACGATCATTTTGATATATAGTTCAAGGTCATATGTTGAAAGGTTAAGGTCACAGCTGCAAAAAAAAGACTTAAATTGCTGAATATGTTAAAAACTATAAACTTCTTGTATAGGAATGTAAAAAAGAATATTGTAGGTATTGTGACAAGGATCATTTTGATATATGGTTTAAGGTCATATGTTAAAAGGTCAAGGTCACAGCTGCAAAAAAAGACTTAAATTGCTAATTATCTTTTAAATTATTAATTTTTTGTATAGGCATGTATATTAGAATATTGTAGGTATTGACATGACAATTATTTTGATATTTGGAACAAGGCCATATGTTGAAAGGTCAAGGTCACAGCTGCAGAAGAAGACTTAAATTCTTAATTATCTTGAAAACTATTAACTTTTTGTATTGGCATGTATATTAGAATATTGTAGGCATTACGCTCTGATCATTTTGATATATGGTTCAAGTTTATATGTTCAAAGGTCAAGGTCATATCATAATAGGAATACAAATATTATTAATTATCTTGAAAGCTATTAATTTTATGCATAGGCATTTATATTAGAATATTGTAGGTATTGACATGACAAATATATATGGTTCGAGGTCATATCTGTTCAAAGGTCAAGGACATAGCTGCATAAGTATACTGAAATTGATAAATGATTTGGAATTACTCCTTGCACTATAGTAACTTTATGCATATTTTATAAGCTACTTATAAATGAAATGTGAGTGGATATAGTTTTGTGAGAGTTCTTAACTTGAGAAAACTTTTAAAGTTTCTGTACTTAATATATTGTCTATTGCACTTTGCAAACAATATTGGACATATCTTCAGGTGAGCGTTAAGGCCCATGGGCCTCTTGTTTATGAAACTTTTGTGTTATATTTGTCCTATAAACAAAAAAGATTTGTGAATAAACATTGAGAAATAATTTGCTACTTTTGTTTTAAAAAGATATGTTTCAACTAAATGTCAAGTTGTTTAAGACATTAAAAAAGAAGTTTAAATATCTGACGGACGTATCATGCGCTCCAGGCGCAGCTGTTTATTGCAAATATGGAACATCAAAATTTAACAGGTACTTTTGTTAAATACATGTATATACGATTTGTTTTGCAAACGAGTAAAATTGAAATTTGATTTTCAGACAAGAGTGTTAGTGACACATGGTATACATTGGTTATAAAATGTGGATGCAATAATTGTATTAATGGATGGTGAAATATCTGAAATATCAAAATTTAACAGGTATTTTGTTAAATATATACGATTTTTTTTTACAAACGATCAATCTTAATAAATTAAAATTTGATTTTCAGACAAGAGTGTTAGTCACACATGGTTTACATTGGTTACAAAGGGTGGATGCAATAATTGTATTAAAGGATGGTGAAATATCTGAATTTGGTACCTACGAAAAACTTATGAACAACAATAGCGATTTTGCAAAATTAATTCAAAATTACCATACCGAAAATATGGATGAAGGTAGGTTTGATGTACTCAATTGTGTTTTTTCATGAAACTAAAACATAAACATATTGTTACATTTTTCTATCACAAACGGTAATGATAATATTTTCAGGCTATTTATAGTATTGCTTGTAAATACTTTAAAGTTGATTCTACGACATTATATTAAAGTGAAGAATAATAATGTGATAAAACCAATTTAAATTATTAATTGTAAAGAATTATTTGTAAAGAATTTATTTCTATGCAAATAGCTTTGATTTTTAAAAAAGACTTGATAAATATTATATAAATTGTTTTTCCTTTTACAGCAAATATGGATGAAAAGAACAGTGTAAAAATGTAAGATTATAAATCCTTATTGTGTATATTTGATCTTTTTTATTACACAATTTACAGAAACGCTATCCAGCGAGAGTTGGTTTGAAAACTTTTTTTTTTTTATTTCGTTCAATGTTATCTATAGATAATCTATTTTTGCTCTTGTGATGTTACATAACTTGTAGGAGACGAAACGTTCAAGGTGATGACTTTTGCAAGTAACTCTTTTGAATGTATACAAATAAAAACCTGTATCTACGCATTTAACCATGAATTGATTTGATAAAGACATTGCAAATTAAGAGTTAAACTAATAATGAAGATATAGACGGCTTAATACAAAGAAAATTTAAAGTGGTTTGCATTACAAATTCTTTTACAAATTTGTTTTTTTAATATTACGATTTGATAAATACTTGTTAAGATGTTAACATCAATAATTAACAATAAAGTTACTTTGGTATCTTCGTAAATGGACCCTGTCTCCCCAGAAGTTTGACTGGGGATTTTAGGATTCATTTAAGTTCTTAAATCTTAACTTTTTTGTGTTTATAATACTCTGTTAACTGTAGAGTAGGGGACGTCAAGTCATTTGTACTGATGGTCACTTTGTGCCATGTTGAGTTCTTTATTATTTTTTTAGTTTAAAAACATCTTTTAATCATACTGGAAATGATTAAAGTTTAAATCCATTATTTTAGCAAGTTCTACTGAGCGCATATATCGGTAACCTTTTTTTCTTTCATTTTCAGTCTTCCACAGTTTAGGTTCAATCGAAGCATTTCGAGCTTTGAGGACATGAATTGTAATGACATTGAGGATTTCAAATTCTGTGAATCAAGGACAAATAATATAGAAAAAGATACGATAGCTAACAAAGAAGATGGACATCGAACAATTTCAAGTGAGGTAAAATTTACAGTAATAATGTTGAATGTTTTAACGTGTTTATAATATGTTCCTATGCATATATTTTGATGCATAACGGTTAATTTTATATAGAACATCAATGGAAAATAGTCTTTTGTATTTGGTGTTTATTGGTTAACTATCAAAAGATTATGTATAAAGTCTGAAAATGTGAGAAAGTAAATCGGTCAATGTAGGTAAGGCTTTTATTGATCAGATAAATGAACTCTGACCTTTTTAACGGATTTTTCTGTTTTTGAAATGTTTTTACCCGTTTGTTATGAATAGTGTATGATAGAGCTTTCATCCGAGCCATCTCCGAGTAAAAACAATAAATATGTTAGAATAACAATATTAATAATATTATTTTCTTATTTTTAAGAAGGCGAAAAAATTAAAAAACAAACTAACATAAAAAGAACGTTATCGAATTAATATTGTTTTTTTGAACAAACACTGTATAACAGAATGTTTGAGTACTCTCCCTACTTTTTTTTATTGCAGTCTAGCACTAAACCTAAAGGATCTTCAAATACACAAGGAAAATTAATTGAAGAAGAAGAAATTGGCGAAGGACAGGTAGTTTAAAACTATAGCTACAATAAAAATTCAAATATTTATATAAATTTGATTGTTAAAGTGATAGGACGTTGTCATTTTAGCTCACCTGGCAAAGACAGGGTGAGCTTATGAAATGGTAAAGCGTGCGTGCGTGCGTCCGTGCGTCCGTAAACTTTAATCTTCTTCTATGAAACCAATAGGCTAATTCAAATGAATTATTGTATGAAAGGTCCTTAGTTGCTATAGATTAAAAATTGTATCCGACATGTCCGTAATTAATCAAAGATGGCTGCAGTTACTATAAATAGCAAAAACCTATAAATGGCCATTATAGGTTAATTTATGTACCGATTTTGTTGAAATTTGAAACATAAAAAAAAGATTTCGGGGTATTAATCATGTATAACGGGTTTCTCTGTACGATTTTTAGTTTTTGCAATAATTACATAATATGCAAATAAGGTCTTTTCTTAGCTTTAAAAATCTTCTTCTCTGAAAGTACATGGCCAATTGAAATGATATTGAGTGTGGAAGGTCCTTGTGTGTATAGATTCAAAATTGTATCTGACATGTCTGTCGGAAATTCAAGATGGCTGTCGTTTCTATTAAAAGCAAAAATCTAAAAATGATCATTATGGGTTTATTTATGTACCGAATTTGTTGAAATTTGAAACATAGAAAACAGATGTCGGGGGATAAAACATATATAACGGGTTTTTCTGTACGATTTTTCGTTTGTGCAATAATTACGTAATATCCAAATAAGGTCACTTTTAGCCGAAATCTTTGAAAATCTTCTTCTCTGAAAGTACATGGCCAATTGAAAGGATATTGAGTGTGGAAGGTCGTCTGGTGGTATAGATTCAAAATTGTATCCGACATGTCTTTCAGGAATCCAAGATGGCTGCCATTACTATAAATAACAAAAATCTAAAAATGGCCATTATGGGTTTATATTTTTTTTACCGATTTTGTTGAAATTTCAAACATAGAAAATAGATGTCGGGGGATAAAACATATTTAACGGGTTTTTCTGTACAATTTTTAGTTTTTGCAATAATTACGTAATATCCAAATAAGGTCTATTTTTAGCCAAAATCTTTGAAAATCTTCTTCTCTGAAAGTATATGGCCAATTGAAAGGATATTGAATGTGGAAGGTCCTTGGGTGGTATAGAATCAAAATTTTATCCGACATGTCTGTCAGAAATCCAAGATGGTTGCCATTACTATAAATAGCAAAAATCTAAAAACGGCCATTACAGGTTCATTTATGTACCGATTTCGTTGAAATTTGAAACATAGAAAACAGATGTCAGGGGATAAAACATATTCAACGCGTTTTTCTGTACACTTTTTCTTTTGTGCAATAATTACGTAATATCCAAATAAGGTCACTTTTAGCCGAAATCTTTGAAAATCTTCTTCTCTGAAAGTACATGGCCAATTGAAAGGATATTGAGTGTGGAAGGTCGTCTGGTGGTATAGATTCAAAATTGTATCCGACATGTCTTTCAGCAATCCAAGATGGCTGCCATCACTATAAATAACAAAAATCTAAAAATGGCCATTATGGGTTTATATTTTTTTTACCGATTTTGTTGAAATTTTAAACATAGAAAATAGATGTCGGGGGATAAAACATATATAACGGGTTTTTTCGTACAATTTTTCGTTTGTGCAATAATTACGTAAAATGCAAATAAGATTTATTTTTAGCGGAAATCTTTGAAAATCTTTTTCTCTGAAAGTACATGGCCAATTGAAAGGATATTGAATGTGGAAGGACCTTGTGTAGTATATATTCAAAATTGTATCCGACATGTCTTTCGGAAATCCAAGATGGCTGCTATTACTATAAATAGCAAAAATCTAAAAATGGCCATTACAGGTTCATTTATGTACCGATTTTGCTTATATTTTAAACATTGAAAATAAATGCAGGGGGATTAAAAATATGTTACGGGTTTTTCTGTACAATTTTTAGTTTTTGCAATAATTACGTAATATCCAAATAAGGTCTATTTTTAGCGGAAATCTTTGAAAATCTTCTTCTCTGAAAGTATATAGCCAATTGAAAGGATATCGAGTGTAGAAGGTCCTTGGGTGGTATAGATTTCAAATTTTATCCGACATGTCTGTCGAAAATCCGAGATGGCTGCCGTTACTATAAATAGCAAAAATCGAAATAATTGCCATTATGGGTTTATTTATGTACTGATTTTGTTGAAATTTATAACATAGAAACTAGATGTTGGGAATAAAACATATGTAATGGGTTTTTCTGTACAATTTTTCATTTTTGCAATAATTATGTAACATGCAAATAAGGTCTTTTTCAGCCTAAATCTTCTTAAAGTACATGGCCAATTGAAAGGAAATTTATGATAAATAGTGCTTGAAATAATAGAAAATAAGGATATTGCTAGTGAGTTTGTTTACATTTTACTGATTGGATGTATTTAAAAAGAAAAAGCAAAGAACAAAATAAGGGTTTGCCAGGTGAGCGATACAGGCCCTATTGGGCCCTCTTGTTAAAGTTTATATCTAGTTTTGTTGTCATTAGTTTTTTTGCTAGTCTTTGTAATATAGTACCGTTTAAGCCTTTAAAATGTTACGTATAAATTACTCTTGATGGTGTCAGAAACATGAAATATTTTTGCAATTTCACAAATTATTAGTTAGCCCATATTGCTAAACTATTTGTAAAAAAAAATTCTTGGTTGATACAGTTTAATTGTTTCTTGCAGGATCTTACGAAATAAAAAAAAAAAAAAAAAAAAAAAAAAAAAAAAAAAAAAAAAAAAAAAAAAAAAAATAGAAAAATATATAGTCAGTACACATTTCTATTATTATAGCCAAACTTTGAAAAACCGACCTTTTATTGCTGTAGATAAAAATGGATTCAATATAGCCGTCAAAATCCAAGATGGCTGCCATTAATATTACTTTAATTACTTTAATTAAATCAAAACAGATAAATAGTTTATAGAGATATTCCTACACCAAGTTAGTTCAATATCATATAAAAGATAAAAGAAATAAAATCGTATATAAAGAATTTTTCTTACAAATATACAAAGATCATTTTTTCACAGTTATGCAAATAAGTTATTTTAAGCTCGAATACTAGTAAATCAAATTTGCCGTTTAGAACCATTTTTTGTGGTTTAAGTCGATGCATATTCATCTTTCTCGCGTGTCCGTACTAGCCTACATAATTATTAATAGAAAAACACGCAGAAGCTGGTTTATTTTATTTTGAACCAAATCAATGGACGATGTAGAATAAAAATTGTATCCGACCTGCCAGTTTTCAGAAATTTTTACATAAAGTACCATTGTGTCATAAGCAAAGATTTTAAAAACCTTTTCTGAACTAAATCAAATTATATAAGTTGCGAAAATTTTTTTGTTGATGCGCAATAAAAATTGGCATGGAAATGCAAGTTTAAATAATGTAGCAGTTGTGAGAAACATATCTTATAGGACCTCTTGTTATTTATATGATTCGTTATTATTTCAGGTAAAATTAAAAGTTTTCATGAAATATATTCAAGCATTTGGTAAAAAATGGATGGTTACTGTACTTACGGTTGCTGTTTTGAATGAAGTAGTCAAGTCGCTGACTAACATTATGCTAAGCTGGTGGACAGAAGATACCCTGCTTAAAAACAGCTCGATGTCTCACACAAATGAATACAAATATCAGAATCTAATGTACATTGTTTTATATGCAGCATTTGGACTCGCAGAAAGTATGACATTTGCACATTTTTTTTTACATATTTTTATGTAAGCAATCACTGTAACAATACTGCATTTTAAGGATCTTCAAATAGCACTATTACTATAGCACTTTACTCTTATCTCTCGCATACATTAAAGTCTATGTTTCTATATGTAATTTTAATGAAAAATATACAAGTAATGCCAATACGATTAACTGTATGACAAAAGAGAGGCTACTCTTGGTTTCATTTCTTTATTTTGTATTAGAATTATGTCTTTGACCTTAGTCCATGAAAAACGTTTACATAAATGAAATCATATTGTTCGTGATTTACTTAATATTAAAATTTGAAATTTCATACCTTTATTAGATACATTAGTTATAATTAATAATATACCCTTGTATAATATATTCCATATCTTTTCAAAATTCTTAATGATGTATAAAAGTATAAATATTTTATTTCAGCGTGTTTAGACCTCGCCTTTGCTCTTTTGGTATTTCTGAGGGGAGTTATTGCGTCAGAGCGTCTGCATTGTGCAATGCTGAAAAATATACTTTATTGTCCAATGGCATTTTTTGACACAACTCCAGTTGGTCGTATTGTGAATCGATTCATATCAGACTTTAATGTTATTGATATTAATCTTCCTGATCAGATCAGAGGTCTTTTTCAACAGATTTTGCGTGCCTTTGCTACTTTGATGGTCATAAGCTACAATACACCGATATTTTTTACACTTATTTTACCGGTAGTTTTCTTGTATCGTCTTATAAGGGTAAGATATTAATAAAATAATTTATTCTTTCTTTATCTGTTTTGCTGTTTGTTTAACTTACTTTAATTTGATACCGAATCAAATTAATTTGCAATCATTTTATATTTAGACCAAACGTGTAAGTCACAAATCTTACAAAATAAAAATTTAAAGGGATCATGTGTTAGAGATTGTGTATCGCCAAAACCATACATTGCGTCATAGTTTTTAGTTAAATCTTTTCCTGATAATCTTTATCACGAAATGAAAATGAACTTTAGTATATTGTCATAAGTAAATCACATCCGTTAAGGTCTTAATGAAACATGGTCTCTTGTAAGTATCAAAATGTTAAAAATTAAAAATAGCAGTCTAATAAGATGAAAATTATTCATCCAATCATAACAAATTTCGGAGATTTTCATTTAGTATAAACCTTATCTCGTCCGTTTAATTAACAAAAAAAAAAAAAAAAAAAAAAAAAAAAAAAAAAAAAAAAAAAAAAAAAAAACTTCGATTATTCATGAACACGTTGCATTCTTTTCAGAACTGCTTTGTCCCCACTATAAGACAGATTGAACGAATACACAGTAAGAATAGATCTCCTGTGTATAGCTATTTTGGTGAAACTATAGCTGGGTCTTCAACGATCAAAGCATATGGTTTGCAGGACCAGTTTCTTAGAGAATCTCAACGAAAAGTAGACAAAACAGTTGGCAGTCTTTATGCTCTTATTGCAGTCTACAAGTACGTGTTTACGTTTTTTGTAAACTAAATTCTGTGAACCGTTGTATTGCGCGTCTGGATGCTCGGGAGAAGGGATAAAGAGCTTTCAACATAGTGCTTCTATTCATAATTCAGTTGTTTTGACTGTCTATACACATAAATTATATAAATGATTGTTTTGTATTGAAGATCGGACATGAAAATAACAAACATGATACACGCTCTCTGATTTGTTCTTCATCCAATAAAAAAATTTAATTTTTTTTTTTGGGGATAAAATGTTTTATTATTGTAGATATTTGATTTTTTTTACTATGAATTTAGTTAAAACTTTTTATTTCATAAGGGAACTCGTGTATTATATTTTAATTAATGTCTTGATATCCAGATTGCTCTTTTATTGTCTATCAAAACTTTTAGGAACATATTCAAATTAAATATTTGTATAAAATAATTTATTATATCATTTTTCAGATGGTCTGATCTTCGGTTGGAATGTATCGGCAATTTATTTGTACTGGGATCTGCTTTACTATCTGTAATGTCCTCAAATATAAGTGATGGAATGGCGGGCCTTTGTGTTGCATATGCGTTGCAGGTAAGAAAGGACTGAATATATATATTTGACAACTAAGTGTTAAAAACACGTGTCAAGAAGACTTGTGAAAACAAAAACACAACTTTAGTATTTATTCAGAAAAATGTCTTGTTTACCTTTTTTTTATGCAATGCTTATTTTAACTTCTTTAAAATCATAGCTTTACACATCTTAGTGATTTACCTGTTCCAAAAATCCTTCAAAATTGATTAATTCTAAACGTGATAATTTTACAATAATTTTGTTGAAAGCAAATAAAATGCATTTTACTTCAAAATGGGTATAAATCTAGTTATTATATCATTACATCCAGTTTATTAATTAAATGTGTAAAGAAAACTTGCAGTTGTACAACATCCAAAACCAAACCAGAACACAAACTATAAACACGATAATTAATTTTTTAAAAAGCACATAACACATAATAAGTCATTTTAGAAGTGTAAAATCTTTCCTACCGGGAAAAGAAATGAACGCCGTACGATAAGAAATGTAAATGTATATTGAGTTATCTTCCTGCTTATAGATACTATTCGGAATTCGGAAATCCATTCCAAACCGGCAAAACTACGAAAATTAGTTTTTAACAACTATTCCGAATTTACAAGCAGCATCAATAAATAATCACAGAACGAACATAATCACTGGAAATTTGTGAACTTAAGTCACACAACTGTATTGTCTTTGCTTCGTAGTAAAATCAGTAGCAACGCCCTGACTACAAATACCTATTTGGAACCGGTAAAACAGCTGTATATACTTTTTATGATTTTTTAACATTCATTGCAATTTATCAAATATATTTTTTCTTCATATTAATTTTACGAACTAAAATGCCATTTTGTGACTTTTTTAAGACTTTAAGAGAAACTAGTTTATTAGAAAAAAGAATATATGTTGTGTCAATCTTATACAATATTCTATTTTTCAAGCATGTCTTAAGGGGTTCATTGTACGCAAGAAACTTCTTGATACCATATATTTCTGATAAAATAGTTCTGATAGCAACAACAAAATATTTTTTTCTATTCACAATCAAAAATTATTTTTCATGTACTTTCAAATGTCATGGAAGTTTTTATAGAGGTAGGTACTATTTCATACTTGTAATTGCCTTCTATGAGTTATACGATATACCAAGTTTATATGACAGCACTGAATTAAAATATCGGATCTTGCTAATGTCTCTGTAAAAAACAAGTAAGCATGGAAGTATCCGATTACAATTTCATTAAATGTTTATTGAAATTTAGTTTCCTGAATGATATACATCCGAAGAACTACCGAATACATTAATAACAAAACTCAGTTGATGGTCAGTGAAATCAAAACATGAATAGACTACCTAATCTGGTATCAATAGTAATTACTATTTTTTGAATGCAGGTATAAGAGGCTAGACATGAGGTGCTAAACCCTTCGGAAACACTAGCCTCATTTTCCTGATTATTATGACCAGTTGCATTTTGTAATTTTGCAGGTGCACGCAACCTTAATTTAACTATAATGTTTTAATTTCATTTTAGATAACTTCATCGTTGAATGGATTAGTAAATACATCAGCTCACATAGAAATTGATGTAATAAGCGTTGAACGAGTTGACGAATATACCAGTATTAAAAGCGAGGTAATACTTAGCCCTGGTAGCAGGTAAAAATTCCATTCCTGTACTAGATATTATATTTATTGAAGGGACGGGGTGACATTGATGTCCAGAGTATATTAAAGAGAAGATAGTGCTATTTACAAACCAAAAATAGAATAGAGAGAATCGCTGCTAAATTTAGTTGTTGTGCTGTCAATGATTAGTTATTAATACGTCTATATAAAATATGCACTCTGAGTCTATAGCGTATTTTAAATCGTCTTAATGGAGTGTAGGGAAGACGAGCAATATTGTTTTAAGGACCTTAGGAATTTCCAGTTTTATCTAACCATTTAGTTTATGGATGGCGGAGAAAACCAACGACGTTAAAGCATCGTCTTATTTGAGCTATTTTAATTAGAGTAATATGAAGCCAATCTCTGTTGCTGATCCTTTGACCAATCCTGTAGCATATATTGCATAATATATATTGCCTTTTTATAGTAAGGTAAAGCAATGATGTTATAGTACTAAGGGTTAAGCTTATATAAGACAATTCTATTTGACATATAGTTTTTTTTAGCAAATAAAAGGCGCTTTTTTTCTATCACTGATACTAGTTTGCCGGTCTGTCTACTTGCCTACGCAAATAATGTTTTCGGTTTTTTTCTTTTTATACTGTAATATATTAAATTTATGTTCATTTGATATCCAGATGAATATGATTGAATATTGGTTAAACCGAAATATAGATATATTCTTAGATATTAACATACAACGCTTACAGTTAATAAGGTAATAGAAAAAAAAGTAAAATGTATAATTAAAAGTACTTATCAAGTTACAAAAAAATATCAGTACGTTGCAGAAATTTTTCTTACTCATAACAGATAGAACGCAATATACTACATACTTGTGATTTTAGTTTAAACAATATTTTATTTAGCAAATACATTCAAAGTAAATATATAAATTAACATATACCAACATAGAGAATAGGATTCGGGAACAAGCCAAGTGCTTATATCAACCCGTCTCCATATCTTTAAATTACAATTTTGGGTCGATAAATATATATATATGGAGAGAAAAAACATGTTATGAATTATGATAAATAAGATAGTGCATCATTAAACAATAAATGAATTGATAAACATACAAATAAATAAATAGATAATAACAAAACAAATAAATAGATAAATAAATAAATATATAAATAAATAATTAAATAAAAAATGTAAGAAAAAAAATACAAAAATTTCCCGTCAAATCTACAGTCGACATATAATTATTTAAATATTTTCTGTTTTAAATTATTCTTGAGTGTTGTTTTATTTATTTAAATCATTTGAGATCCTGAAAATATTCTAAATTTATCGTTTAATTTGGCAAATAAACTGGTAATGCTACCCGAGTTTTTGTTCAATATGGGGGACTCGTACACAGGATAAGATAATTTCATGAGTTGATGGGCCTTTCATGAAATATTTGCATGCATTTTGGACATAATCTTTGATAGGTTTTATCGGTTTTGTGCAAAAATAAAGAAATAGACATATGGTTTACCTCATATCTCAACGGCCAGTACTGGATGCACACAGTGGTTCTCGGGTTAACTGACAGAAGATAGCGATAAATTTCAATTGTCATATGTGTATAAGCATACAGAATAAGCTTTTAAAATGTCCAAAATATCAAATAGATCGATTTTATTCATTACAGTTTTTGCAATGAATTGAAATACTGGTCTTTAGGACGAATGTTTTGTGTCCAAAAATAGGATTTCAAAAACAAAAAACGGTTGAGACAAATTCCGGAAAATGTATATTCGTTTTTACTTCAATAGGTAAAAATACATAAGATAGTTAATTATCAAACATTATAATAAAATATTTGGTTTTAAGAATAAAATAAACTAGTCTTTGTAATGTTTTACGAACTTTAATACCCAAATAATTCGTAAAATATGTCATTTTGTTGGTTTGAATTTTAATAGCAATTTTAAAGAATAAGGGGTAGGGAGATAAGCCTTCCCATTTATCGAAAACAAGAAACCAAGAATATGTTTTTTAAATTTCATTTTGTAGAATATTTATTAAGCCTCATTTGTGATGTTTTTGAAAGAGACGTAATTCATTTGTGGTAAACTATCAACAAAATGAAGACAGTTTTGCATACTCTGTTATAAAATCATTTGAGATCCTG
Organism: Tegillarca granosa; assembly: GCA_029721355.1. Taxonomy (NCBI): domain Eukaryota; kingdom Metazoa; phylum Mollusca; class Bivalvia; order Arcoida; family Arcidae; genus Tegillarca; species Tegillarca granosa. The sequence goes on from CM056595.1 coordinate 2,894,295, forward strand.
AAATAATAACGCCTTTATTATTTAAATGTTATGTGTATCACTTCATTGCACTTCTTTTAGTGCATTATTGATTAAAACCATAAAAAATTGTTTTTATTACATTTAATCATTGTTGAATGAATAACAAACATAAAATAACTTGCTGGGATATTAAGAAATGAGAAATGATTGTTGAAAAGTAGGGTAGGTTTAACGCACTCTACTGAAAATAAAACGAAAACCCAAACATACTGTATGTATTTTTTTATTTGATTCAACAAAGCACATTCTAACAAATGCGTGTGCAAATTTTCAGAAAATCCCAATTCGGGGAAATTTGTTTTCCTCTGGTGCCGGGAACTATCTTAATAGCAAATTTAAAATTTATTATGATATACTTACTTTTTATCATTCTAGAAACATACTGGTAACAAGTGCTTTTAGAAAATATACTGTTGGTGAATTTAAAAAAAACGTTTATTATTATATAGCAATATATGTTTCACATAGAAATAAAATAATAAATTCCGTGGTTTTAGCGCTCAAACTTTGTTCCGGTCCGTGGTCCTTGATATTGAACTAGTTCTTATATCAAATTATATGCAGTATTTGTGTATTGTGGGACAAAAATGGTATTTTTAGATGAAATACAAGTGGGAAGCAAATGAGATAGATTTTGTTATACAATAAAAGGGTTACTGAACTGATATTGTGAAAAACTACATCTCGTTGACTCGACATTTGCACTCGCAAGCTCTTGCCAACGTCGAGTCAACTAGAGGCAATAATTCAGATGTTCAATAACTCTTTATCATTATCCATTTCTTTAGTTTCCTTGAAACAAAAATAGTTATTATTGTATAGTATCCAACTTATTTTGAAACAAAATAGAAATGAAAAAAAATATAAATGTGATAAAATTCTTTAATAATTTGGTGATAACGGCAAAGTGTTGTTTTAAAAAAATATTGTTTTTGACCACTGGTTGAAAAAGTTTCTGATTCTTCGGGGTCATCAAAACTAAGAACAACTTCACCAAAAGGATTTTTCTTTAGTGCCCGTTAAAAGTCGGTTTTTAAAATCAATATGTATACTTCCCTTTACATTTTTTGTCATTTGATCGTTTATTTTGCTTTGCAATTTTGGTTATTCAATACTTTGTTTTGCTTTGTATTTTTTTACTTTTCGATCGTTTGTTTTGCTTTGTATTTTTTACTTTTCGATCGTTGGTTTTGCTTTGTATTTTTTTACTTTTTGATTATTTGGTTGCTTTGTATTTTAGCTTTTTGATTATTTGGTTGCTTTGTATTTTTGGCTATTTCATCGTTTTTGTTTTTGCTCTGTAATTTTGAAATTTCGTGAAATTCGGTCGAAAAATGAGATACGCGTTTTTGTGCAAAAAGTTTAAGAATTTTAAAATTATCTTAAAAAGGTTATATCTCGATTATTCGCAGAAGTAATGACATGGAGTCTTCAGTTTTGATATCAAATTGACATGTCCTTGAAAATTAGGTCAAGGTCAAAGGTTAAGGTCACGACCTATTTTTAACTTTTGAGTTTTTATACAGATGAGCTGTTTTTAAGACATTTTATGCTTATTATGTTTTAAAGTTGATAAGCATTGTATATTCCATTGAAAACGTTCTCATGATATTTAGACTAAGTAACTTATGTACTAAGTATGGTATTTTGAAAGCGTCTCACAATTTTAACTTTTAAATATCATATTTTCAGGTTTCTCTAATTTCCCCCAACAAGCAACCAGCAAAAGAATGGCCCGAGAGAGGCAATATACTTATACATAATTATAAAACAAGATACCGCCCTGGATTGGAATTAGTTCTTAAAGGTGTTAGTTGCACAATATCCGCAGGTGAAAAGGTAAGCAAACAATGATGTATCTAAGTATGATATTCAAATAATTTAATTTGAGTAAATTCGAGCAATTTGATTGGATAATAAGAATATAATTTGTTTGGTTATTTTTGCATGACTTAACTTCGTCACATGATTTGCCTGCGGTTGTCGGAACTACTTTTTGTGAACAAATTTTTCATGTACACCGATCTGTTTACATTGTTACCATCTCATTAATACATGAGACAATAGAAAAAATGGGCAAGATGGCCTAGAAAGGAGGAAGATTATGCTGATAAATGAATGTATGCTATACAATGGATCCCTCAGTGTCCCCTTAGCTCTCCAGGTTTCTTTAAAAAACAAACACCATTTCCGAAACATTATTCGATCATTGCTACAAACCGCCTATAATATAGACAACTACAGAGGCTGTTCAGTATACTGACACTTACAACACTATTTAGATAGTAAATAAAGGGATCGAAACTCCATAGTTAACTTTGCAACATGGATATTCCACATAATAAGGGCGTAGGTATCTGACTGTGGTGTGGTGGTGTAAAGAAGGGGAGAATGCTGCGTCACTAAGAAGGCTTCTACATCCTTCCGAGCTTCTTTCTTGTTCGTTCTCCATTCTCCTCTTCTATAAAATGTTTGTCTTGAGTATTTATGTATGTGTGTATGCATGTAAAGGCATATCAGTTGTATATATCTGTATGCCTTTTATAGACATTACACAAGCAATAATAGAATTACAAAGAAATCGTGTATTGTTTAAGTTATTTAAACCATAGATATATGTATTAATTACTGTAATATACACTGGCCGTCTATATGTATTATCCCAGATTATCTAATCATACTCTGCTGTACGTACACCATACAGTAAATGGTTGTTAAAGCAGCATGAGGTAATCAACAAACTATTTAAAGCTTAAAATGAATTGATACATTAGAAGATAATTTATGGCCTTTATCCGAATTATCCAGAACTAAAGAATTATAAAACTTTCTAATTTTTTGAAATTTTAGAGACAAGTATATTGTTGCACACTCAAGTAAAAGAGTACCAATTTACTGATCAAAGTGTTATACAGCTCACTGTCTCCGAGCAAACGCATTCAAAATTGAACGATTCTGGTATAGAACGTCGACATATTATGTACATGAGTGGTCACGGGAATGACAGTTCTGCGCGCAATCATAACAGGCACTGCTCATCAACTCAAAAGCGACATCTAAGTACAACGCTAGCTTCTCTTAAACCATACCTTCTACAGAGCAAGGCATCACGTCCTCTCATTGTATCCCAATCTGCACAGTGACGGGATAGCATTGCTGGAGCTGGTGCACCTAATAGTTTTCTACCATCAGTGTAAATACCCTGTTCCACCTATCCAATATCGGGTCCACTTTCGCTGCCAAGCAAATTTTAAAGGTGTCAAAATTGCACTGAAGTTGTTTTGACGTCATAGAGAATCACGTCATCCAATTATGGCTTTTTCGCACTTGTTTTATTCAATTACGTTTTGGGTGTTTGACTTTAGATAACCTCTTTGTAGAGGTTGGATTAATTATTACTATTTGACAACAATTGTACACAAAATTTACACAATGGTTATTTTCATGTTAATGCTTTTTTTTTATTCTTAAAAGAAATGTAGAAAATAGTAGCAAAACGTAAAAAGAACAAACAGTCAATTGTTTGCATTAAATCAATTAATTTGATTTAATTTGATTGCTGATTTGTTTCTTTATTCATATGAATCAGAATTTTTACAGAACCTAGTCAAATCTGGAGAAAAGGCTGTCGCTTAATCATTCAACTAAACATACAGATATATAGATGACGTTCTTTCTCTAAATAATCACAAATTTGGAGAATATGTGAGTGTCATCTATCCAAGTGAGCTTGAAATAAAAGACACGACAGATTCTCCATGTTCTGCTTCATATTTGGACTTATACCTCAATTATGACACCCATGAAAGGTTACATCTGAAGCTGTACGACAAACGTGATGACTTCAATTTTTCTATTGTCAACTTTCCGTTTCTTTGCAGTAATATCCCTGCTTGTCCTGCGTATGGTGTATATGTTTCACAGTTAATACGGTACGGTAGAGCTTGTCCCCACTATGGGAACTTTCTGCAACATAGCAAATTACTTACAATTAAATTGTTGACACAAGGATATTGCAAGCCTGGGCTAATCAGGGCCCTTAAAAAGTTTTATGGCCGTCATCACAATATTGTTGATAAGTATGTAGTCACTGTATCCCAACTTATACTGGATATATTTGACTTACCATAGTTCTTTGTCCCTTTCATTCTCAAAATTGACAAACACGTGACGGGTGTAGCTAGCTAGACAGGAGGTGCTTATCCTTCCGGAGCACCCGGCCTCACTTCCTTGATGAAAGTTCACGTGTATAACATATTTTGCCAGTTTGCAAAGTTTTTACTTTGTTTTTGGGATTGTAATGTGGACACGGACTGGTATGTTTGTTTTTTATTTACCTTTATTTTTATTTAATATATAAATAAATAAATAAATAAATAAATAATAACGTTAGCAAAACTTTTGTATCGTGGAGGCGCTATTCTTCATCACAATAATGGCTTTTTTTACATGCTTTAGGTGCAACCCTTTTTTGCATGATCTACATTGTGTTCTTGCTTTTCTCCGGTTTCCGTTTTTTTTTATCTGAATAGACAGCACATTCATTTTACATGTCTTACTGTAAGAGAAGATTTATAAAATAAATATTCCGAAAACTAATATTACAATTCAGAGCCTAGGAAAAGTTACCAGATTTTAGATAAGGAATAATCACATAAAACCGCCTATAATCTCGATTTTTTAACCAACCGCAATTCAACAATGCAATTTCCAAGAAAAATTATCGGGGATATTCATAAATATGTTTGAAGTGCTTGCACATTGTGCTTGTGTTAATAAAATGACTCTTTGGCTATAAATCTGGTGGGGTTATATATTATTAAATAAAGATAACACTATTTAAAATTAAACTTGATGATTTTGACTAACAGCGTACGAGTATAATAAACAAGAGGTCCAAGATGGCCCTAATTTGCTCACCTGAGTTTAAATGTAACTGTTATGTCTTGATAAAACCTGGTAAGTCATAACATGTTGCCTCAATATAAGTGGTTTCAGGGATTATTATTTTTATTGGCCCGTTTTCTAGTTTTTCTGCATCAATGAATTATCTTGTCTGAGGCTTAAAATTCCATCATATAATATGAATATCTTACAGATATAGATGAATTAATTTAAAAAAATGACGTGAATTGCGTTTCAAAAATATCTTTACTTAAGGAAATTTTTTTAAAGATGATGATTTCCCCTTATTGCTTAACCACGTAACCAAACTGATGAAATTTAAGTTTAGAAAGAAAATTACCTGACATTTTATGCATAATATTAGACGATTTTGAGATAAAATTTTAATTATTGTGAGCGAAATTTCTATAACTACTACCGAGATTTTGAAAATACTGTCACAAAAATAGACTGTAATACTACATCGTACATAAAAATCACATTCAATGATGAAAAGGGAAATGTCAATATGAAGTTGTACAAATAAAATCAAAACGGAAATCTATAACAAAAAATTAACGAAAACATCGTATCTTGTTTAAAACGTACAAACCAAAATTTATCTTATAAAAATTTCTTAATGCAGGGATCTGATGATAATGTCTCAGAAAAAAAAATTAAGAACAATAGTTTAGCTGGAAAAACAATCATAATATGAATCCGAGTGATATAATCAATCTGCAATAATGGGTTTGCTACGAGGTAGATGCCCTAAAACAAACAAACAAACAAACGTTTGACATAGCAGAAACAATTTTTAAATAAGAGTCTCAAAAAGTACTCAGCTGTTGATTATAAATTGAATATTTTGTGGACTGTAAACAATTTATTTAACCACCTTTAACTATATTATGTATCATAATTTTATCTACTGATTATTTCCAATCTCAGCAGGCAATAAAAGCCGCATTATGAATTTCAGTTTATGCCTTCTAATTTAATACACCTTGATAAAAGAGAATTCAATAGTTGTTATGCTAGCAATTATCGAATGTTTGCTTTCAAGTCGCTTTATAAATTTATAACAGTATCACAGAAGAAGTTATTAATATCGTCTTGTATATAAAATCTACAAATTGTTTTCAAAAGGGGTTGCTGTCGCAGATGTTCGTTTTGCCTTTCAATCTGTATTAAGTCATTACAAGCAGTATAAATGCTTTTATTTCATATTAAGTCAGCCTTGTCACGGTATCTTTAATGTGTTATTACCCGAAAGCTTTCACTTTACAGAAATATTGAATTTTATGTTTTTTTAACATAATCCTTCTGGATTTTTAAAATGATTTGAAATGTGTTATACAAGATGTAAAATATCTTCTTTTTCAAATGCGTTAACTTTTTGAAAAAAAAATAATAAAGAACGTTTTAATATCAGGAAATTATTTTACTGAAACATCAGAATGGCTACAAGTTATTAAAAACTCTTTTTTTGGAATAATCTGTTTGATAGAAATGAAGAAAATCTCATTATAAGAATAATCTCTTAGATTAAATTTGAGGGCTTTTACATCATTTCTCTTTTTTAAATTATTTGCAGAATGTAAAACAAGGTACAACTTAACCCCTTCTTGTTTTTCCCATAGTTTATTGGGTTTTTTTTTAAATTGTTTTAGATAGGCATTGTTGGAAGAACTGGTGCTGGAAAGTCATCTTTGATGGCTGCGATATTTCGAATAATCGATCCTACTGATGGCAAAATAGTTATAGATGGCGAAAACATAGCACAAATCGGTTTATACTACTTGAGATCGAAGTTAACTATTCTACCTCAGGTATTAGCTATTTTCCTTTTGGTATAAATACCAGCAAGCGATTTTGGTTTCTTTAAAATATAAATTAAAAAAAAACTTTTTTAAATAGAGTTCCATCATTCAATTTGAAAATTCCGCATCTTTGTGTGTATAAATCTATTACGCTCTAAAGATTCTCGATGATTATGAAAATGAGAAATAAAACATAAATCTATATTTATAGAAATCCTAAGGATAAAATATAGACAAAAAAAATTTCAAAAAGCGGAATCATTTTAGTAGTGTTTGTAGTAAGTTTTAGATCCAAACTTCCCAAATTGAAATATCAGAGAGAACTATTGTAAATTGTGGATTCTAACTTGAAGCACTTAGAATAATGTTCATTTTTGTTGCCGTATAAATACGAAACATATAAAGACAGAACTTCAGATTGCTGTATAAATAGAATATAATTTAAAGTTGCTTAGGTTCAATACGGTTAGGGAAAATGCATTAAATAATATAACCGTACAAAGATGGTTTTATAATTATTTATTTGGTTTTTATTTATTATGAAAAATAAATAAGTAATGTTTTCGTTTATTTTAAAAGGATCCTGTTATGTTTTCTGGAACTCTGCGAATGAATTTAGATCCATTTGGAAAGTTTTGCGATGAAGACTTACATAAAGTACTGAAGAATGCTCATCTCGAAAAATTTGTTTCAGAACTGCCTGACGGATTAGAACACGAATGTGGAGAGAAAGGACGCAACCTAAGGTCATAATTTAATTTCGTACCGAAAGGGCTTGTAATTGATCTATAATGCTATACATTGCATAAAAACTTATGTTATATTAAAACATTATTAATGATTTTCGTCCAGTATATTGTTATCTAGTCAGTCGTAAAACTAAGACAGAACAATTATAAGATAACTAGAACAATTATAACTTAACTGAAACAAATTATCTTGTAAGTATTAGGCAGTAGCTTCTAATGTAAATATTTATAAAAATTCCTGGTTAATTTTGGTTTGTCATATGTACGTATTAGGAAAAAATTCATTCCTCATCAGTGGCACTAGGTGCCGACATGTTTCCAGATAAAACAAATAAGCCAAACATTTCAAATTATTAAATAATAACGGATTTTCTTTTTATCAAAAACTTCATTATTTTCTATTACAATTTTGCTGCATCAGAACTTTTGTACAATTTTGGCAATATTTAGAAAGTATCCTCTCTTCCATCAAAGGAAAGGCACTAATGTTGTTAACCTTTTATTCTTTTCCTTAACTTTTTTTTAACATGCAATGTCGGACGTCTTGTCCCAAATTATTTTAATTACCTATATGCAAAAAGTCGTGAATATTTTTATATATAATCGTCTTTTATTAATCGGAAATAATTTGCTTTTGAATTCTTAAACGTATTCATTTCAATATCTATTTGCTGTTTCAGTGTTGGACAGAGACAGCTTGTTTGTTTAGCAAGAGTACTTCTTAATAAATCAAAGATTCTGATATTAGACGAAGCGACAGCTGCTGTTGATTTTGAGACAGATGAACTTATTCAAAAGACTTTAAGAGTAGAATTTAAAGACTGTACTATCCTTGCAATTGCTCATAGGTTGAAAACAATAATTGACTATGACAAGTGAGTTCTTTGGTTTGATTTAATCTTTTGTATAAGGAAGGTAATACAATTGGTATATTCAATTTGATAATTTCTCATTTTATTCTTGTGATTGAGTAAAAGATGGAAAAATTAAAATTTATCCAAACGCAATTAAATTGTAACTTTATATTCTATTCATATTTTTATTATTGACAGTCACAATTTCATTTATATTTCAGAGTTTTAGTTTTAGGCGATGGTCTAGTGTTGGAATTTGACAGTCCTAGCAACCTACTTCAGAGGAAATCTTCAGTATTTTATGAAATGGCTAAAGAGTCTAATCTTGTGTTTTAACATGGGCTAATGCTTTTTCATGTTTCAATATAATAGCGATGTTATAGGTTTCATTTACTGTCTAATATGTTTTTAAGTGTATTAACATATAATAAATACCAAAATTTAATATTATTGCATTATTTAAACAGATTCGAATTTTAACACTTATTTCTGTCACTTTCTGTACAAAGTTAAAATGTTAAATAAAGTCTTATGTTTATTTATTCACCCAGAAAAAATGATGCAAGTTCTCTACACAGGTCAACTAATGCAGAAAAAAGTATCAATACTGCCTAGATCAAAACATTTTTATCACAAGAATATAATGATAATAAATTTATAAATTCAAGAATCGAGCTATCAAAAGTTACCCAATTCGGTGTAATTTAAAGGGATAATATATACAAATAGTTCATTGATGGTATGGATTTAGGTTTACAGATCAAACACAATCATATTAATTAATGTTTAAATCACGATCATAAAATAAAATTTAAAACTACGAAAACTGGCGTTTTAAGTTACGCATCAACATTCAAAAGTGTTTATCTATATTTTGTTCAATGTTGACTCATGGATATTGCAAGCCTTGGCTAATCAAAGCGATTGAAATATTGTTGATTATTATGAAGTCGAATATATTTGATGTCCTATAGTTCCTTGTTCCTTCCATTCTCAAATCTGATTTTGCATGTGTCGGGCGTACCTAAGTAGATTGGAGGTACCTTTCCGGGATTTTTAGATAGTGGATTGTGATATAGACATGGACTGGAATTGTTGTGTGTTATTCATATATATTTACAGTATATTCAAAACTGCAAGACATCATTTCAGAATTTTGTAATACAAATACGTACGTTTAAAAATAATTGAACATAAAATTGGTGTATAGAAAGATATTTAAATCTGAAAAAAAGGATAAAGTGAATGACGAGTTATTGTATTTTTTCCTTTCTTTTACCTCGGATGAAATTAAAAGCAGATCAGATTGTCAGTAGTAAAAATATTGTCTGAATTTTTCCTTAAAGTACAAAACACCTTATGAAAGATTTTGCATTTGTTTTTTTATCTTTCATCACACTTTTTGAAACTGTAACAACAGAAGTACACAATGGAAACAGGGATACGTCATCAGAGTATGAAATGTCTAGACATCGTTGGAATCCTGAATCTCATGTAACAGAGATTTACCGGTAATGTCAGTAAAAATATAAAACTGATGTAGAAAAATGTCAAGAATTGCGGAAATGAAAAAAATCTACTGAAGATTAGTACATACCTGTACACCAATTGGGGAAGGAAAAACACGGCAGGGCACAGAGTGCATTATGCCCTAATTACTTTTCTCGTAGTTACAGCTTTTCTAAACTAAGAATTAGACGAATAGGATTTAAACCTAGGAGGTTAGAGACATGGTTATCCTTAAGCACGCTTTCGGTCAACGAGGACGTAATAAGATAAAAAAAAAACAGTAATCCAATGCGTAGAGGAAAAAGACAAAAGCAGTTATATAAATGCCCTATTTGACAGCAGACAAATGACTGTCAGATATAGTTAACATTACAGTAGTTTTTAAAAAATCTTTTATACCAAAACAACCTTATTTTCCTTGTCTTCTAAATAAGATAAAAATTTACTCGCAAAGTACCCTTTGATTAATCAAAAAGAATTAATTTAGATGATCTATTGTTAAGCAATCTTTAATTATAATCACTGAAATAACTGCTATCAGAAGTATAAATTTCATGTACATACAAGTCTGATTGTGATTTTAGAAAATAACTAGATTTGACAGGTATAGATACAGCCGTTAATTTTCATGTCAGTGTGAATTAAGATAATTAATTAGAAGTGATGAAGAGTGAATTATGAGATCAGGGTAGGTTTACTTTCTATCACAAAAATAGTCCAAAGTCATTTTTTACTGAAGTGGAATGTGATTAATTCGATATAGATGATGATTGGAATATACTGTTGCAAGTTAGATGATTCAATTAAATTTAAAACCTTTATGAATAATATGAATTGATGAACTCTATGATAATGATGAAAATTAATGAACTAGATGTCTAAAATTAGTTGATACACTTCGAAATTGCAATGGAATAGATGAACTTGATGAGTTTTGATTGGATGGATGAGCTTAATGGTTGAAATAAATTGATGAACTTGATGAATTTTAACAAATATCGTAAATTTGTATATATGTTCTTGCGTTAATTTTTTATTTAATTGTTATCAAATTATACAACCATTGGAAACAATTCTAGGATATAAATTAACCTATATATTCCTACAAATAAAAAAAAAACAGAAAAAAAGGACTGATATGTTTGTTTTATTTATAAGAAAAATACTTTTTTCGATAGCTCGTTAAAGTACTAAAAGTCTTTTCCTATTTTACACTTAAATGATAAAAAAATAGTTTTAGAATTTTGAAAGTAAAATTTTACTTTTAACTTTTGTTATATTGATATTTTTTACAGCAGCATACTATGTAAATCAGATTAATAAATATTTAATACACATACCAGTTAAATTTTGATGTGCCAGATGTGCACATTTCAGAAATTAATTCCTCAGTATGCTGCTGTAAAAAATCAAGATAACAGACAATAAAAGACACGACAGATTCTCCATGTTCTGCTTCATATTTGGTCTTGTACCTCAACTATGACACCCATGAAAGGTTACATCTGAAGCTATACGACAAACGTGATGACTTCAATTTTTCTATTGTCAACTTTCCGTTTCTTTGCAGTAATATTCCTGCTTCTCCTGCGTATGGTGTATATGTTTCACAGTTAATACGGTACGGTAGAGCTTGTTCCCACTATGGGAACTTTCTGCAACATAGCAAATTACTTACAAATAAATTGTTGACACAAGGATATTGCAAGCCTAGGCTAATCAGGGCCCTTAAAAAGTTTTATGGCCGTCATCACAATATTGTTGATAAGTATGTAGTCACTATATCCCAACTTATACTGGATATATTTGACTCACCATAGTTCTTTGTTCCTTTCATTCTCAAAATTGACTTGCACGTGACGGATGTAGCTAGCTAGACAGGAGGTGCTTACCCTTCCGTAGCACCCGGCCTCACTTCCTTGATGAAAGTTCACGGGTATAATATATTTTGCCAGTTTGCAAAGTTTTTACTTTGTTTTTAGGATTGTGATATGGACAAGGACTGGTATGTTTGTTTTATTAAAATCGATACGATAAAAAAATAAAATGTATATATTTCTTTTTAATTTTGATTCCTTACGTATGCATTATAAGATTTATGATCCTTTTTTGGTTAAATAAGACTTATTTTTTTGCCTGAAAATGTATGTAAGTTATCAAAATTTTCAGCCGTCTTAAATTTGAAAATTATTCAAAACTTAGGTTCGTTTACTTATGCAAAGCATTCCTTAGCTGAATTTGGGTTTGTATTTTTTTTTTAACTTTAGATTCATAAATTTTCAACTGTTTGGCTCTTGTTTTTTATCTATGAAACTTTTCGGTCTTAGTGTCACTGATTAGGAATGTATTTCCGAAATGTCTGGCACATCTGGCACATCAAAATTTAACTGGTGTTTGTTTTATATATTATGTTATTTGTTTCAAAATCATAGTGATAGGTAATGCCTTCCAATAATACTATAATATCACAATTCTAAATTAAATGGAGTTTTTTTTAATACACCCGTCAATATTGACGGGACGCATTATGTCATAGCGCCGTCCTAAAGGGCAGATGACTTTCTGTTAACATTTTCGGTTCCGTGCATTTTAAGACGCGATGTTTGTCCGAACGATCTCTAACTTTGTCAACTTATTTTCCTGTTACAAGATAATGAAGAGTTTGCAAATGAGGTCACTCGGTCGAAGGAAAAGTTCACAGTTACTTTAAATGCAATTGATTTTTCATGCATTTAAAGATACACCATTTGTCCAATTTATCTCACATTTGTTAAACTTTTTCCCTGTGACAACAGAGGGGTTGCAAACTGGAAAACTAAGTCGAAGGTCAAGTTCATAGTTACTGCAAATTATATAAATTAAAATTAATTTTCCATGTATTTAAAGAAGCACTGTTTGTCTGATTTACTCAAACTTTGTCAACGTATTCCCTGTGACAAAACAATGCATGATATTTCAAATCAGATCACTATGTAAAAGGTCAAGGTCACTGTTGCGTAAAATAGAAATTAAGTTTCAATGGATTTATAGACGCGCTATTTGTCCAATTGATCCCAAATTTGGTCAATTTGTTCCCTGTGAAAAGTCAAGCATGGGATTGCATATCCGTTTACTGGGTCAGAGGTCAAGGTGAAAGAAACTATAGTAAGAAATTGAGTGTCTGTACAGTTAAGGACTCAGTATTTGTGTGATTGATCACAAACTCCCTTTAATCATTGCTTGTGACAATACAATGCAGGGGATTGCGAATATAGGCACTAGGTCGAAAATCAAGGTTACAGTTTCAATAAATAGGAATCTAATTCCCATGCATATAAAGATACACCATGTGTCCGATTGATTTCAAACTTTGTGAACTTATTCCTTGTTACAAGACAATGCACTGACTTGCATATCAGGTCACTAGATCAAAGGTTAAGGTTACAGTTACTATAAATAAAAACTCTGTTTCCATGCATTTAAAGACTTTGTATTTGTACGATTGATCTCAAACTTCTTCTACTCAAAGCCTATGAAAAGTCAATGACTGGGATTCCAAAACAGGTCACCAGATCAAAGGTTAAGGGTACAATTATATAAATTTAAATTCAGTTCTCCTGCATTTAAAGATGCACTTTTTGTCCGATTGGTCTTAACCTTCTTTTACTTATTCCCTGTGACAAGACAATGCATGGGATTGCATATCAAATCAGTAGGACAAAGGCCAAGGTCACAGTTACAATAAATGGAAATTCAGTTTCCATGTATTTAATTACACAGTTTGTTCAATATATCTCAAACTTTTTCAACTTATTTCTTCATATTAATCAGGCGACTAAGTCAAAGATCAAGGTCACAATTACTTTCAATATAAATTGAGTGTCCGTGCATTTAAAGACACACCATTTGTCAGATTTATACGGTCATGTTATTCCTTGTGACAAGACAATACATAGGAATGCGAATTGCTTAACTAAGTCGAAGGTCAAGTTCATAGTTTCTATAAATAGAAATTCAGCTTCCTTGACACACTGTTTGTCTAATTTATCTTTAATTTGGCCAACTTATTCCTTATGACAAAACCATACATGGGATTGCAAATCGGCATCGCTAGGTCAAAAGTCAAGGTCACATTTACTATAAATAAAAATTCAGTTTCCATCTATTTGTCAAATTGATATCAATTTTTGTCTACTTATTCCTTGTAATGAGACAACGCACTGGTTTTAAATCAGGCCGATAGGTAAATGACCAAGGAAAGTTTAATATTCAGAACATGAGATTAAATGGATAGCCATATAAATTAAAGGTACATATCTACAGAATATTTCAAGCTATATATTGTCGGGCTTTGGCATTAGGCGAGACTTAGGTGTTTCTCTTCCGATGTTGGATGCGAAGATGTCGGCATGCCAGAGTGTAGAAATTTATGTCAAAGTTTGTATTAAAGTCAGAAGTCCATATGCGAAGCCAAGCGATTAACATGATTCTGCAGAATTCTTGTTTGGATGCCCTTATTTTCCTGAGCGTGTACCGCTCATGTTAGAGTATAACTTCCTGAGGTATCTTTAACTCATAAGGCAATGCTTTATTGCTGGTCAAAATTGTACCATTGAGCACAATTTTCAGCTGTCTCCTAAATTAAAATTTATTTAAAACTAAGGTTTGCCCCTCATGCAAGGTATTCCTTAGCGGGTTTCTATTCATATAACTTTATGAATTTACAACTGTTTTTCACTTATAATATTATCTATTAAACTTTTCGGTCCCTAGTTTCACTGATGAAGAATGATTTTCCGAAAAGTGCACATATGGCACATCAGAATTATTTACAGGTATTTTTTTCATAAAGTTATACTTCTTGCTCAGATCATAGATAGTGACGGGTTATATTTGCCCCTCTTTGCGTTGCTCTTGTTTTACCTGTTTGCCGTTGTTTTATAAACATCAAATTGTGTTCCTGGTTGCTTTTACTGTTGTATTGCTGTACATGTATTGCACCTGCATTTTCTCTCTTCTTTATATTTAGGCTGGTTGTCAACTTTGTGAGTTAATGATAGCTGTTCATGTGATATAGTATTTCAAAAACACCACTATAAATCTGCTACTTGTATGCATTTTAAAGAGTATAAATGATGTAACATTTATATAATAGACAATGTTGTCTGTATTTGGTAAAAAATATGTCATGCCCATGTGATGCATGTATTGATAAATATACTCTACTAAAAGAAAAGAAGAAATCAATTGCAGATGATTGTCTTACATCTGATGAAAGCAGCTGCACTCGAAAGTACAAAAACAAAATAATAATAATAATAATAATAATAATAATAATAATAATAATAATAATAATAATAATAATAATAATAATAATAAATGTAATAATAATAATAATAATAATAATAATAATAATAATAATAATAATAATAATAAAAACCCAGTTAATTGATACAACGTCTGTCTCGGTCATGCAATAAAACACTGGTATAAAATAGTGTTTAACAGCATTTGTGTACATGTCGCTTCTGGTACGTAGCTATCTCTTTTCGAAGTAAAGCGGGAAAATGTTGTCTTAATAGACACGTTTATATACAGCATGATTTCACAGGTTTTTGAACACGAGTTTGAGTTTTCGTTCACAGTTTGCGTGAATGTTTTTGTCATTCTACGTCAGGTAGTCATCCAGTCTACATCTAACCGGACTCGAGCAAAATTATTACACACGTGGCACAAATATGATTGAAAAAAATCAGACTGAAATTTTAAATCGAATTGAAGTAATGATGGTCCTTATGCTTCAATCCATGGAACAAAAAATCTATAACAGCCAGGGAGATTTACATGAAGCACAAATTAGTAAAATACAGGCTGCAGCCACAGAGTACTTGAATTTTAAACGCAAAGGTAATGAATCGCAGTTCAAGTTCAACAACAGCGTAATTGACAAACTGTCATCAGCTTCTACAGATATGGTTAGCGAAAATTTACATGAGAGTAGATAATGGTGTCCTACTATTTAGGGCACATTTTGCAGCATATATCCGTCCAGAAGAAACATCTGCGCCTTGGATGAGCTACCTCTATCTGCTACTAATTAATATTACAGATTCCATAAATCATAATAAATGGATTTAACGTTGCCAATTGCGAATGAAGCTCGCCGATCACGGCCATGATCGTTAACTCTACTCTTAGTAGATCATGGAGTAAACTCATTAAGCACATCAGAACAAATGTTGATTAGTTTAAAAAATTGATGATGAAAACAGTTGTTAAATTTTTAATGAAATTTCTTTTATTTTCTGATAGTATAAAGTACTGTCTACTGAGTAAGTAAATAAAAGTATAAATTCAAGGCATCAACTTTTTAAAGTTACCATTAATTCCAAATATAGCACACTTTCATTTTTTATAGCTATACCATAATAAATACTTGTTAAAATAAAATGTTCGATTTCGAACTAAAAAGCATTGAAGACTTTGCAATTCCAAAATAAATGTTCGAATTTTTCTGAATAATTTTGACATAAAATACATAAATTATCGTAGACAATATTCTATGGTTTTTCTATATTTGAACCATATAAGTTTGGAATTTTTGCATGTATTAAAAGGTTTTTTGTACAGTGCATTCCAGTCTGTGTCTCTCGTAGACAGAAATCAATTCATCTTCACTTTTTCATGTCCTATTGTTTAAAATCAGAATATTTTATAAGTCTTTACTGTCTTTCGGGCTTTGAAATAGTATTTTATATCGTAAAGGTTATTCTCACTAAACATGATTAACTTCTTCTCTGTTTTGCATAAAGTTTCTCTTAGTGAGTGTTTCGGATCCATTAATTAAAACATTAGTGCCAAACCCAAATAGCGTTATCTTTAAATACTTATCACCTATTTTTATACCTCTAACATAACTATTCTTTTTCAAAAGAACAGAATTTTAGCACAGATAAGAAAAATATAGGGTAACAAAGGGTCGCCCTGTCTACAGCCTCTTGATACAGTAAAAAAATTCAGACAACCACCAATTTAAAAGATTTGAAGACATAGTTTATTGTCTAAATAATTGTATTCATTTTATAAAGGATTCGCCAATGTTATAAAAGTGCAATTCTTTATCAATATAGGACCACGAGACCGTATCATACACCTTTTCGAAGTCAATTATTAATAATGATTCCAGGATATGTTGGGTTGTGGCACATTGTATTATGTCATAAATGAGTCTAGTATTTTCACCAATGTATCTGCCACTAATAAATCCCGTTTGATATTCTGAAATAAAAGAGGGTAATACACGTTTGATATTCTGAAATAATAGAGGGTAATACACGTTTAAGTCTTTCTGCAATACACCCTAAAGCTATTTTATAAATTACATTCAAAAGAGATATTGGCCTCCAGTTCTTAAGAAACTGCTTTGGTTAGTCGCCTTTAGGAATGCAAGTGATAATACCTTGACGTTGAGTAATAGATAGTCTCCGTTTTGAAAACCTTGGTTAATGAATCTACGTATAAAACTAGCAAGATCAATGTGACAAAAATGAAGGCAGTGAAACCGTCTGATCCAAGACTTTTTTTAAATTTTATTTTTCAATGTAAATAGAATTTCTTTTTTAACAAAAATTTTTTATTTATATTTAACATTTTTAAACATTTTTACAAAATATGTATAAGACCAGGACACCATTTACACACACACACACATACATACGCCTTTCACACTGAAACTACAAGTTTAATTACTTACAGTGTTTCTGTATATTCACTCATTATTCAGACAATCTGTGTGCTATGTAAAAATAAACCAAGCTAATATTTTTCATTTCCAAACGGGGTTATAATCCAGCGGCTAAATATTAGATGTACAAGAATTACAAGGATGACCTATATTAAGGTAATATTTCATTAACTCACAGGTGTACGTAATTTTAAGAATCACTGTTTACAATATCTATATATGTTTTGGTGATAAATATATAACAAATACCTGCTAAATTTTGATGTGCCAGATGTGCACATTTTGGAAAATGATAAATGATGAAATTAACCATTCAAGTTGTCAAAAAGCGAAGTATAATTATTCCATTTTAAGTTTAAAACATATTTCCTAGATAGTTCAAAACGTTTCTTTTCAATTTTGTTGTATTGAAAAATATAATTTTTTAATTCAACGAAATTAACTGGTTTTTTATAAAAACGTTTCAAACTGATAAACCGTTTAAAAATTGTAGTTGTATGATTAAAACATGTTTATTTTTTTTCCAGAATTTCCAGAATTATGTTTTTTTTATCGTTGTAGAATGTGTTTTTTTTAGTAAGCCAATTTTCCAGATTTTCCCACAGTTCTCGCGTTTGCTGCCAATCATTAAAAAGATGACATATTACTTCATCAAACTTTTCGTAAAATGTACAGTGTAAGACTTGTTTTATTTTTATTGTTTTAAGAAATTTATTCGTTCCGAAAATGCGATGAAGTATTCTAAAATTTAACCATTTTAATTTAGTATCTGTAATGTTTTTGACCATAATAATATAGATATTAGACCAGTTATAGTCATGAGGCGAATAAAGTTTTTTTATTTAGTTGGCATTTCGGTTTTATATATAATGAATGCACAAAAATATTATGAATGTGCCTAGAAGCTTTCGAATATTTGCGAATGTAATCTATTTCTGTATTAAACTGTTTTCATTTACATTTCGGTTATATTGTAGTTTTGTCATATAGCTCGTTTTAATCTTTTGAGTATAGTAAACGGTATTGTTGGTGTCGTTTTCATTTTTTATTCTTTGGTAGTCAAAAAAGTTTTTTTTCATTGAGTAAATCTTTTATTTTTATTATCCCTCTGTCAAAAAAAGTTTGTAAAATAATTTTAATTTAAAATGCGTTAGACTAATAAAAACATCTTTCCAAAAATTATTGTTTAATTCTTTGTTTTTTCTTGGCAATATTCATCTCCCAAAAGTTCAAATTTTGTAAATTCATTTTTGTTTTTGTGTGTGTGTGTGTGTGTGTGTGTGTGTGTGTTATACTAAGAGACAAATTGTTTTAACGAAAAGTCGCCTTAACCATGTTAATTTATTGGATTTAATGAAACACTCTAACTGCATCATGCTACACTCCCCTAATCTATAGTCTTGCATCAAGGTTTTTTCTATTTACTCAGTCACAACTGACATTCCATATGTATTTGTAAAATTGTGTTTCAAATCTTTCAGAATATTAGTATCTGGATTTGGTAAGACTGTCAGAATGTGTGTAAATTTCGGTAATACTATTAAAAACTCTAATGACAGTTATTCTTCCAAGTGGTGTACGTATTCTTCTTGACCAAGAATTAATATCGCGTTTGATCTCCTTTATTTTATTTTTATAATTAAACTCCCCGATTATTTTGAAATCTGTTGAAAAGGTAATACCCAATACTGTGTAGTTGTCTTTTGTCCATTCTAATCTTAAGAGTTTCGTTATTGGTTACTTAGCCTTCCAAGTCATTCTTTTGTTCTTCGGTTATTTTTGTAATACTAGTACCACTACTATCTTTCATTAAATTTTAAGTCCATATCACTTTCATAATTTCTTTGACGATAAAGATTAAAATAATTTTTTGCTTCATTTTGTATTTCTTTTTGATAAGTAATACTCGTGTTATCATCCATAACGATTTTTGGAATGCTTTTATTAATATACTTTGATGACTCAAGACTACAAACATTACTTTGTTGGTTTTTCCTTTAATCTAACCACTTAGCCTTATTGGACCTAATTATACTACCCCTATTTTTTTCTTTTCGGTAATCTTCTTTTTTTTCTTGGTCAAGAGTTTTTCGTGATCGGTTGTTAATTCCTGTTTTAATAACAAATTTATGTAGAAGATCCTCTTGTTGTTTTAGTACTTTTTTCGGAAAGGATGAATACGATATGGTCTTTCCCCAAATTTCGAACAGTCTCTAAAACTATTGGTCTGTTATAGTAAATTGAAAGTCGTCATTATTAATCTTATCAAAATTTTCATATATAGGAATCATATATTACAATTTCACATTTTTAATACATTCTTTCATGGTTTCAACATATATTTTGACACTGAGTAAGTAATTATAAAACTTACATAGACCCTGCTCTTTTATAAAATCATTGAATTTAAATATAAAGATGAATGGTCTGACCTATAACTGGGGTTTATGGTTAATCAGTGATATTGCCTGCTCATCAAATCTTAAAGACAACAAACAATCTAGCCTTGCTTGTTTAACAGAATCTTTTTTCGCCATTTGTACCTTTTATCATTAGGAAATAATTCTCGGAAAGGGTAAATTAATCTTAGATCATTTTTTGAAGCCAGGAGGGTATATTTTGATCTTGGATTGTTTATTCTATGGTAATTAAAAGTATCAAATTCTTGATCTTGAACTTAATTTAATTCTCCAGTAATGATAAAAAATCCATTTCCAAAATTCTCGAGAATTTCAAGTAATTGAAGAAAAACTATGGACAATCTTCATCTGTGGCAAATATTAGCTAAAGAAAGCCATTGTTTTCAATAGCATAATCAACAACTTAAGAGTTTCCATCAGTTTTTACTCAATGAATTTTATATTCAAAATTGTTGTTAAATAGAATACAACCCCCTTGAATTTTTGGACAATGAATTTAAAATCACTTTATCGTTCCACTCTAAACTTATGACTGGTTATAAATTATCAATATTATGACTTTCTTGTAAACAATATATAATTGGGACTTTTCCTCAAGTATTCAAAAACTTCTTAGCTCTAATTAAAGTCATTTAAACCTTGAACAGTTGGCAGTGTGTATAGGCAATACATTATGTGACACCATATATATTAGCTAGATACAAATTTCAAAATAAAACAAATAATAAAAACATCAATACTGCTTGCAAACCATGCGGTTAAAATTAACTAAATTACTTACATTGTAAGCTTTAATACATATAAATCGACTAAAATTTCAGACCATATACAAAGACTAGCAACTCAAAACATAGTAAGATAACAATACAATGTTTACAGGAATAATATGAAACCAAGAGTACATCAAAGTTATACAAGCAAGAGTCAAATGAGCTGACGAAGTCTGTTGTGCATGTGTTAATGACGTATGTATCAATGCGTGATAGTATATAATAATAGAAGTAATTAATAATAATAATAATAATAATAATAATAATAATAATAATGATAATGATAATAATAATAATAATTGGAATGAGCTAAACTTGAATCCACCTAGATCCTATTTTGGCTATGGAACAGTATATCAATTCGAGAATAATTAAACTCTCAATTTCAAAGTTTGAAAAAGACCATTCATAACTTGCAATGAAATAATTTGATGTAAAATATAGATGGCTTGTATATGTAGAAAGCAGCAAAAAGATGCTATTTCCCCAATGCGATAGAAACATTTACAACTTATATAACTTGTTCTACAAGCAATACATTATAACTTGTATAACTCACTATATATATTATTGTTATCGAGATATGGGAAAGACTATCTATATTACCCTTTATTTGATAAATTTCTATTTAAAATTCTGATCATCATAATGACATGTTAAAACTATTTTTTTGTACAAAAGTTTGTAAATGTTTACAAAGACAGTATTTTTATGATTTTAAAAAGCCATATTTAAATGTTTTTACTTCTTATAGAACAAATTACGATTTACGGAATTTGTCTTAACCGTTTTCCGGTTTCGAAATCCTTCTTAATTCTTCCTAAAAGAATTTGTTATGAATGAAATCGATCTTTTTAATAATTTGGAAATTGTACAGATTCATTCTGGTATGCTTATACACATTTCATCTTTTATATTTTTATCTTTGATATTTTCTGACCCTTGTGTCACTTATGAGGAATACATATTTTAATGTACCCATATGACACATCAATTTAAAACAGGTATTTCTGCTAAGTATATGAATTCTACTTAAATCTAATCAAAACATTGAACACTTTACCCGGCGAGATCTATCGCAAAAATGTTAATATGTTTTATTTATTTCACCATATATAAAAAAAATAATTTAATTCTGGTTGTACATTATTAACTGGTCTTATTATTTTATATTTTTTTCTTTTGACAACGTTAAAAGAAACGTTTTCTATTTTCAGAAAAAAGCCATATATTGGCCAATATTTTTAAAGTTGTACACGTATAATTTCAGAATAGTGTCTTTAAAATACGGCAATTAAATAAATGAAGATGTTTTAGGCAGCTAAAACAACATTTGCCATTGTCAGTAGAAATACAATGAAAAATACGTTTTCTTTTATGCATTTGGAAGAAACACGTGCTGACAAATAAGCTTTGTTTAATAAATGTCATATACAAGTATAACACTGAAAATGTTTTAGTTATAGACGTTAAACATTCGGAATAATATATTATTTTAATGGAATAGGCTTTGATCAATCTCAGGTCAAATTTATTCGGTCATTTTGAAACAATAAAAATAGCCAAGAACATTCATAGTAGAATGCGACTATATGTTCATAATTTTACTTTTTCATTTGCCGTGTGAATTCCAATTTCCCAAGTATTTGCATTCATATTGACCATAAATCACAAAAGCCACGTGACTCCATGTATGGATAAATATAAAATGCAATACACAATCCGGAACTACAATAGCATAGGTGAACATGATTGATGTCACTTCAAATTTGTTAACAAACAAGACAAGCATAAAAAGTGCATTTATGAGATTTTACATTTATGAGATTTTACAAAAATGAATTCTTCCGTTTAAGATGCACAAACTGCTGTTTCAACATAGAGCCATCAACTTTTCAATACAAATAACGCTTTCACTCAAAAATTGTTTGCAAAGTATAAATTAGGTTTTTGCACTTTCAACTTTCAAAAGGCGCCACACGGGTGTACCGGCTAGTAGGTTTACACACACGTTATTAATCCTCACTATCTTTGGTGAATTGTTTTAAAATGATGCATTCATATTGTTAAATATTAGTGTTTTTAGCGTTAGATAAACCTATAATACTTGTATTGCAGTGTTGAGATTGGAATGATAATGTATAATGTATAACAAACTATATAAGTCTTAAGCAGGTAGTAAATGTATAAGTTAATTATAAAGAGAAAACAAAATTTAATGTAAAACTGATGGGGGTAAATGAAGGAGAATTAATGATATTATAATTGGAACTTTCAATTCATTAATATTCAACTGTTTGGGTTATGTTTTTAGCAACTTTTTCGGTCCCTAGTGTCACTGGTGAATGATTTTCCGAAATGTGCAAATATGGCACATCAAATTTAACAGGTATTTCTGTTATTAAGTTTAATCCTACCTGAAACAAGGTTTTGAACAGTAGAAGTGTCATGTGCTGATTTTGAATGCATTATGTTAATAAGAATTCAAAATCAGCACATGACAGAAGTACTGAATTAATTACCAAAATAACATGTTTAATTTCTGTTGAATGTACACTTTTGTCACTTATTGACACTATCTTTATAAATGTTGGTTTCTATTATCAACAAGAAAAATAGATATAAGGTATAATGTCAGTTTACACACTCTTTGCACAATCCGATTCTTTTTATTTACGATGATTTTTTTTTGCTTGAACGTTTTTTATCATGTCTGAAGTTTTGTGTACGTTGCTTTAAATTCTTCAATGTATTGATATTTACTTTGTCTACATACAACTTGATGATTCTGAACTTAAACCTTACTTTAAATAAATAATTAATATAAATTCTATATGACTTTTGGGTGTTTTACACCGCTTCATGGAACAAGTAATTGTATTTCATATCATACCATTTGTCCACATATTTTTATCGGAAACAGCTTAAAGAGATTGTGATTTTGAAAATAATAAAATTCTATGCTATCTATTTGAACATTATGATTTGATCATGATCTAAACACAAGCATAAAATTCAGACCAGCCAATTAAATATGAATAATGTACAAGTTGTTCCTTTTATGAATCATTTTTCATTTCATTTTATGTAATCGTCTAATTAGTGATACTGAAAATAATCTATGCTTTGTGACAGTCAGCCTAATAGAAAGCATCTTAATTATCATTAATCAATAAATGTAATACCGTACATAACAACCTACAATCTACCTTTGTAAAGTTGGAGCAAAAAAAGTGTACAGATACCTGTCTATTCTGTTTAATTGAAATATGAGAAAAAGGAATGTAATGATATACGTATTCAAAACAATAGAAATAAATGTACAATATATATAATAGAACCAATGTGTGTGTTCCTCACAACCAATAGACGTTTAAGTCTTCAAAGGAGCATTCGTAACTAAGGAATAGTTGTAAAGGTAAGAAATCATATATTTAAAAATGTAATTTTTTTAAAACCCTAAAAAGAGTGAGAAAACATAAGTACCTCAATTCCGTTCGTAGATATAAAAGGACACTTTTTTCAAGATTAAGTCCTTTTTATTGAAAATAATAGTCTATCATTTACTTTATGGCCGCATTGAATGTATTTGTCACTGTATTATGAGTTTTGTGGATTTTGTATGATAGTTTTATATTATATCATATGACATTCCGTAATTTCCTGGAATAGTTAGACATTGTTGAAGATGTAAAGAACCTGCACATAAAAAGATAAACAAAATGTTTGTCGATTTTTAATCTATTCACACATATTTTATTTATTTATTCATTTTTTTATTTTTATTTTCATTTTTTGTTATTTTATACATTTGCGTATGTTTTTTATTTACAAAGGGCAAAGCTCATATTTTATGAATGATTATATACTGTTTGCGGAAAAGTTATCGATTTTCGCAAAAATCCTTTATATTTAATTAATATTCTAGAACTTTATTTCAATAATTTATCAAATAACAATCTAGAATCATCTTCACTTTTTTAAAAGTTATCAATTAATTTCATTTATTTCAGAATTCTAGAGAGATACCAAAGTATCTCAACACAATGAACGGGAGTTATAGTGAAGCAGATAATGAGAACATATTTTTGAATATCTCAGAAAAAGCGACAAAGACAGTACCCGAGCCACCGGAATATATTGTTACTTCTATTACGATTATTTACATTTTAATTTTTATAGTTGGAATAATTGGAAATGCTGTTGTTGTTATTGTTGTTGGGTGCAGTAGAAACATGAGAACTACTGTGAATATTTATATGGTAAACTTATGTGTTGCAGACTTTTTAGTTTTACTTGTTTGCATGCCACCAATTCTTGTTGAGTTACATACAAAAGATGTTTGGTATTTCGGACCAGCTTTGTGTAAGTATTACGATACATTTAATAAATTTCTCTTTCTTTCTTTCTTCCTTTTTGGCAATAAAAATGCCCCAAAAATACGAAAAAGAAATTATAAAAGGGAAAATAAGTTGAGATAAACGGATATTGAGATAACTGGTAAATATATATATATATATATATATATATATATATATATATATATATATATATATATATATATATATATATATATATATATGAAGATAGATATATTGATATATAATTAGATAGATATATACCTAATTACCTAATTGATATATAAAGGTGTCATTTCAACATTTTAGACGTGTAGGTATTTCGTTTATTTTTTATGTTATGGCTTTTTCTGGTTTAATCAGCTTTTCGACTATAACACAAAATAATATCTAAAATCCTGCCAGGGTCTTATTGTAAAGTCTAAATATGTACTTATTATTTACAATTAAAAATAAATGATAAAAAACACTTATTGAAATTTTTTTTATAAAAGAAGAATAATTTTAAATTCATTATTTAATTCTTTAATAGTGCAGTATAATTTTGTATTAAGGTTAAGGTTAAATTTAAGAAAAAAAACCCATTAAATACATTCTTACTATTCACTTGTTAATAGGAGTATTTTCTTGTTAAAAATTTATTGTTATTGTCTTATTTTCTCTCATCATACTAAGATTAATACCTTGATTATAACCCTTATCACCAAAACCTAACGATACGCACATTTATATATAAAGTAAGCTGAATTAAAAAACGCAAGTATTGATTTATTTTACTTATGTGACATCTCAGCATTAATCGTTAATAAAATATATTAATTAATCTTGATTATTTTATCTAAATTTTAATACATTGAGGCAATAATCATGTGATGAAATAATAAATAATATTTATACCAAGCTTTTGGTACAGATTTGAGCGTAATTTTTGTAGCATTTTGGCCTTAATCTTTATTGTGAACAATTTGTTTTTTTTTTTTTAAATCTACTGTATATTTAGTTTATATTAAATTTAAGTTATTAAACACTATTAATAAATTCTATTTATTATTCAATTTGAAAAAGGAGTAATGTTTAATTTTACATTTATCTTGAATACGGCAATCACAATCCTGTATATTTTCAACAGACACTGAACGACGCACATTAACCCCTTTAGCCTGAGGATTTTTAGTTGAAATCATCAGAAAATAACTGTAATTTTCAAAGCTTTTTTTTCTGTCGTTTCTCATATCTTTGTCTTATACCAACCCCTATATATTATCAAGGTATATGACTTGAATTTTTTTTGTTTCTAACATATAAGTTTAGATTATCATTTTTACATACTTTTAGAATTATTTAACCTTTTAAACTTTTTTTTTTCGTCTAACAACAAATTCAAGAAACATTTATTCCTGCATCTAAACTTATGCTGGATATATTTGACATTCAATAGTTTCTTTTTATTCTCAGTTTTGCACGTGACGGGTGTAGCTAGCTAGACAGGAGGTGCTTACCCTTCCGGAGCATCCGGCCTAACTCCTTAATAAAAGGTAGCGTGTATAAATAAATTGACCGTTTTTCAAAGTTTTCATTCTGTTGTTTGGAATTGTGATTTGGGCAAAGGCTGGTATGTTTGTGTTTATAAAGTGGTCAACGTGTCCTTGAGCAAGACATTAAATTTAAGTTACGAAAAATATTTAAAGGATTTCTCATTTGATCATATGACGGATGTATTGTACTCTAAGCTTTCCACCACAATGAAACCAGAATCTATTAGGTTTTAACAGGCGTGAAAAATCCTCAAAAACAAACCGAAATTGAATGACTGTTTAGTTAAAATTATTATCAATGATTTCGACCTATCACACAGTTTTGCAATACGTTTATGTGGTATATGTTTAATTTTATGTGCATTTATATTATTTTAAGACCCTACATATAAAAACGTGTTTTTGATTGTGCAATACGCTAGATTAAAGATATTTTGGGGAATGCATTCACAAGTTCAGTACAATCTAGTATTCAATTTCCATAATTCTTGCAATTGTTCAAAATTTACTTTAACAAGAACTAGACCAATTATGTCCTGTATATGGCGTTCTTATAACATGTAGCCAAGGCCTTGAGATCGCAGACTCGTACCTCAAGGGAGTTATTTCGACCGGACATTGTAGTATTTTCCCAAGCATTTGACAAAGTTCTACTCCACCTTGCTTTTAAACAATTTAGTCACATCAAACGTGTTGGGAAATAACCTGGCAACGATCTGATGACCCATGCATGGAGGTATTGTAATTGCATGTGCCAAACAAGTATAAATACCGAAAAACTGGTCTGATAAACAGTTAGATTTGTCGCAAAATGAAATGTATTTTTATTCTAAGGATAAGTAGTTTTCAATTTACACAAATGTTGATCCCTAAAGATGAGACCGAGATAAGGTCATATAGAGTATTTAAATAAATAGAAAAACAAACATACCAGTCCATGTCTAAATTCACAATTCGAAAAAAAGGAAAAACTTTTATCAGCATGAGCTGGGAGTGTCAATTGGATTCTATTAGTTTTTGACAGACGTGAAAAAAAACCCCAAAAAACAAAAATTGAAAACCAATCCTTATAATTACAAACGTTGTCTCTGTATTAAAATGTTCGATATCAGTATCGAAATATCGAACTATTCTGTGTACAGTGGCGCATTGATACAATATTACATTGTTTTCGTTGCCTGTGACACACTTGGATGGCCGCTAAATCAGGTAACACCTGTTACGCACGACAACACAAAGTAGGTCAATGAGCAATTTTTTGATTAATGATTAGAAGACATTGTGATTCAACAACGTTTAAATTTTTTCATAAGAATTTTAAATGTTGTTACATCATTTTTAAAGAAAATGTGTAAATTTTCACAGTCACTGTTGCAAAGTACATATACGTGACGTCAATATGTCTTTATTTCGGCACCAAATTATTTCGGTAGAGTCAATTCGGCACCAGCAATAAGTCATTCGAAAAATTAGCTAAGGACCTCAGAAGATCTTAATTAACAACTAAAAACAATAATAATAATCATCAGCATTATAATCATCATATTTAGCTAATGTTGTATTTCTATGGTTACACAAGCCCTGATCCGCACACTTTAAATGGAATTCCTTTAAACTTCCTAATACCTGTACCAACACAATAAGGTTTTTTCAGACGCATATCACTTGCTTTCTGTCGCCTTTGGTACCCGACTTCAAAGAAGGTTATATGTTGATCATACATGGTCTAGTGATCTGTGACATAATATGTAGGATAGATGTAAAATTAACATCTTGTAATTAATCTTACTAATCTTAAAAAAAAAAATAATATTAAATCTGCACACAAACATGAATACCTAAACTAATTTATTTAAACAAATCATAATAAATATATAATACAAATACCAGTTAAATTTTGATGTGCCAGATGTGCACATTTCGGAAATTCATTCCTCATCAGTGACACTAAGACCGAAAAGTTTGATACATAAAAAATATAAGCCAAACAGCTGAAAGTAGCGAATCTAAAGTTTCAAAATTATATAAATCCAAATCCAGCTAAGGAATGCTTTGCATGAGGGGACAAACCTTAGTTTTAAATAAATATTTTTCTGGTGCCGAATTTAATCTTTTTTGTCGAATTTAATCTTAGTCGGTGTCCGAATTGACTTTAAATTTGTGCCGAAAAGACCGTTTACAGTGGTGCTGAATTGACTTGGTGCCGAAATGACTTGACACCTTGTGTCAGTTACTACAAAAAATTTGCTGATAACCGACATGCTTACAAGTAAACAGAAGCATGTAAACAGTTTGGATTTTACATCGTAGAAGGGCATCATCGGATGACACATCTATTGCTTTAAGGAATAGCGAAGCATCTAACAAAAAATTCTCGAATTTGTTTGCCGTAAGCAGCCATGCTTACCAGAAGTAAGTTACAGACGGATTTTGTTTTTTAGCAAATTTAAGGTCATCCATTTAATTTTACTAGTTGCATATAAATATTATCCTTAACTAATTTTTACATATTATTGTGAAATACGGATAATATTTTTTCAGTTCTTTAATTGTTTAATCAATTCAAGTTTTTTTTTAAAATTGCGCGAGTGTCGACCTACTTTTCTGTTTGTTTGCCGCCATTGTAAACATTGGTCTTTAAATAACAGCGAAAAACACTGAAAGGAGTTTAACAAAAGTGCAAAGTTATACGAAAATAAATTGTAAAAAAATGACGTCATACAGTATACATCACCCAATCAAAACACAATAAAATCGGACATTACGTACAGTTTGTAATTATTCTTATATATATATATTTTCACTTGTCACATGTCTTTTGTTTACATGTTTGTTCACATAAGATCTATGTTACAACGGGACAAAGCTATTTTACATAAGTCTTTGATTAGCTCTTTACCTATGATCCTGTTTTTTTCAATTTTGTTTTTTATTATTTTCGATGTCACAAACAGCTATCTCATCCCAAAAAAATTATGTACGTTTGGGAATAAAATTTTAAAAATAATATTAAGGCGCCAAAACGAAATTGTGCAACTTATTATTTTAGCACCGTCTCTTCTTCTTTTACTTCTTCTTCTTTTTCTTCTTCTTCTTCTTCTTCTTATTATTATTATTATTGTTATTCCTCTTCTCCTTGCCGTGATCGATCCGTATCTCAAGATGCATTATCCAGTCTTAGATTTTTCAAATTGCGACCGTTGTCATGGAAACCGACGAAATCGTAAAATCTTTAACACCATTTTTCTCCATTACTATTTAATTAACTCTCATCATATTTATACCAATGCATCAATGTATAAATTACTTTTGATTTTTACTATTGTATCCATAGTAACTGATCACATGACATAATGCAGAAATCAGATTGGCTCAAAATAATTTAAAAAAAAAAAAAAGCTACAAATAAAGTAATCAAGATAGAGCTTTGAAACTTAGTACATATCATAAACACAAGTGGCCATTTCAAATGCTCCATTATTATTATACTGGTCTAGTCAATCTATGAAAAAAATAGGGTCAAACCTCAAAGTAATTGCAACAGAAAATATTTTTTGTGATTGTTTTTAGGAATTGTGTTTTTATTCACCATAAAAAATATACCAATTTCAATCAAGTAGAATTTGGGTTTTTTGCCAATTGAAGTTATTAATAGCATTTTCTATAGAAAGGGAGAAAAGTGTATATTGTGATCCTAAATTTTACACTAAAATTTTCAAAAACTTCAAGTTTTCTCTGATACTATATGAAGAACAACCTTGAAATTAGGACAATTTAGAATGTAATATGTAAATGGAATTTTAAAAAAATTAAATAATTTTGTTGAAAGAATTTATGCAAAACGCTGATTAAGGGCATGTTGATGAGATGGAAAAAAGATTTATTCACCTCAAATATGTTTTGTTATACACAAGAAGGATAAAATAAGTATATCTCAGGTTGAAACATAACTTTTCTATACTTCTACTTCATTACTTTGAGTATTCTGTTATTAATTCCTCATCACTATATAATCATTAAATTGTAAAAGACTTAAAATAAAATGCAACTGAATGAAAATGGGCCAATGATTTCACTTTAAACGAAATCAGAAATGATTGAATATACATATGGAATCAATTATGATTTATTTATTCCAGGGTCTTTCTTTTACTTTTTGTTAAAATAGCAAAAAACATATGATAATAAGACTAAAACTCTACCTGTTTTACAGTAGTTATCTCCCTTGTCTATATAAATCCCCATAAGAAAAAAAACTTCTCAAAAACTTCAGATTTTGGTAGACTTTTTACTATAAACATTTCATGTATTTGAGAGCATATTATTAACAAAATTTGTTCTGTTGCAGTTAGTTTGAGGTCAAACTGTAGATTGACGAGACTATAGCCTACTTTTCTCGTTTGAGTGATTTTGTCTTATAACTTGATGATAAATAACGATAGAGTTTTAAAACTTGGTACACATCCTTGCCACAATAGGGACGCTTCATATGCCGCATTATTATTTGACCTACTTTTCACAGTTGAGTGATTTTGCTTATACTTTTGATGATTATTATAGATAGAGTTTTAAAACTTGGTACATATCTCAACTACAATGGGTTGCTGCAGATGCCGCATTATTACTTGACCTTCTTTTCACGTTTGCGTGATTTGCCTTGTAACTTGATGATCATAAAAAACAGAGTTTTGAAATTTGGTACGTATCTTAATACAATGGGCCACCTTAAATGGCCCATTATTATTTGACCTGCTTGTCATGGTTGAGTGATTTTGCTTACATCTTGATAAGTTATTAAAAGCTAGAGTTTTGAAACTTGTAACATATCCTTACTACAATTTGAGACTTTCATTGACATATAATAGATTGACTTTTTCATGGTTAAGTGATTATACTCTATTACATGATTAAATATTTTAGATAAAGTTTTGAGACTTGGTGAATACCCTTAGAACAAAAAGGCCATTATAATTGACCTATAGTAGAATAATCTTTTTCATGGTTGAGTAATTAGACTTATAACTTGATGCATATTTAAGAAAGATTTATGAAACTTGGGATATATCCTCATTAAATTGGCTGCATCAATGACCAAAAAACGAACAGACCTACTTTTTGGAATTAAGTGATTATGACTTATAATTTGAAGAGTATTTCACACAAGTTCCTCTAATCAAGTAATTTCTGAAACAGAGAACTCTTCATGCTCTGAGTTCTGAATACAGGATTTGACTTTATTCTTTTGGGCTACATATTTAATTTGTAGTGATGCATTCATCATTACTATTAATCGTATTATATTCTACCTCTTCTTTCGACTGTCCGACACATTTCAGAGAGACTATTGGTTTAATGTTAACAAAACACAAAAGGAAAGTTGAACCTTATCTGAAGATGCATTTAACGGTCTTACAATTTTCAAAATGGCGACCATTGTCATGAAAACCGATAAAATTCGGAAAATACTTGAATGCCTTTTTTCTCCAATATTTTTCAACAGATTCAGTTTTATTGGTACTAATGCATTGATAATAAAATCATTTTGATTTTTGCTATTGTTTCTATACTAAATAAATAACACAAATACCTAGTTAAATTTTGATGTGCCAGATGTACATATTTCGGAAATTTATTCCTCATCAGTGACACCAAGACCGATAAAGTTTGATAGATAAAAAACAAAAGCCAAACAATTAAAATTAATGAATCCAAAGTTCCAAAATCATATAAACCCAAATCCAGCTAAGGAATGCTTTGCACGAGGGAACAAACCTAAGTCTTAAATTAATTAAAATTGAAGACGGCTGAAAATTTTCTAAATGGAACATTTTCTGACAGCACAAAGTACTGCCGACTGAGTTATGGATACTCTCAAGGAGTTTTAATCCACCAGCGGACGGTACCTGCTTCAGGGGTAGTAAAGAAATAACACAAATATCAGTTAAATTTTGATGTGCCAGATGTGCAAATTTTGAAAATTCATTCCTCACAAATGACACTAAGATCGAAAAGTTTGATAGATAAAAAACATAAGCCAAACATTATTGAATTATTGAATCTAAAGTTTTTTAATTATATAAATCCAGCTAAGAAATGCTTTGACTGATCAGATGACAGAGTGCAGCAATGTGATTGGCTAAAAACAAAAAAAAAATCACTACAAATTAGGTAATCCAGATGAGGTTTTTAAAACTTGGTAATATCCTAATTACAATAATTCGTTTCAATTGCCCTGTCCCTTTCTTTTGTAGGAACAAATTTTCTAACATCTACACATATTTTTATGCCTATTTTATGCATAATTTGGCCGGCCCTTCTCGGTCATCGTTAAAAATATTGAAGTTAAAGATTGAATCACATTTTAAACTTGCCCGAAATCAAGGTATTTAACTGTACTTCTAATAATATTTTCTGCGGATCTGGATTCTATCATAATAATTAATAAAGATAAAGAAGTAGAATAGAAATAGGTTTTGAAATAATAGTTAAATATAATTATTGTCAATAACGAAAGAAAAAAGCTTAAAAATACAAGATTACTTTAAAGTAAAACCTCTTATCTATATCCCTTCCTAATTTATAAATGAACTCAATCAGGGCAGGTTAAACACGCAATGCATTATGAAATATAATGAAAGAGATTGAAAGTTCTATAGCTTTTAAATGGCTTTCCAAATATTATGGTTCAGAAATCTAATAGATAAAGAATCCTTATTTAAGAGGCTGCTTGAAAAAAACTTGCTTTGCATTCGATTCAGGTATTTGTTTAATAAAAAAGAAAGGGAAAAAGTAGGTCGAAATGTTCAATGCCAGTTTCGTAAGTTTTGTTGTTAAACTAATAAAAATATTTATAACTTTAATGTGATAGATATTTTATTTTTATATTGGTATTTTAGGAATAATATCAATTTCTTTTAAATTTTGGACAATTACAGCAGAATGGTAAAAAATGTTGATTTTGTGTTTGAAGTACGAAATTTGGCATAAAAATAGTTCATAACCTGAAATTATTTCCAAATATTGGAGCCATTCTAACCCTTATATTTAAACAAGACCACCATTTGTAAAATGTCAGACATGAAAATTGCGTACAAATGGTTCGTAAATCATATAGATGCATTAAAACGAGTAATAATTAAATAAAACAAATACCTGCTAAATTTTGATGTGCCATATGTGCACATTTCGGAAAATCATTCCTCACCAATGACACTAGGGGCCAAAATTTTTTATAGAGAAAAGAATAAGCCAAACAGTTTTAAATTATTGAATCTAAAGTTCCAAAATTATATGAATCCAAATCCAGATAAGCAGTACCTGCATGAGAGAACAAACCTTTGTTTTTAAAAAAGGCGCCCGAAGTAATAAAAGTCAAATCTTGAAGTCAGAACTCGAAGCATCTAGAGTTCTCTTTGACAGAAATGACTGAATTTGAGAAATTGAGTGAAATACTCTATAAGTTATAAGGCATTACCACTTATTGTAGTAAGGGAATACACAAAGTCTGAGAATTCTATCTTAAATATTTATCCAGTTTTAGAGCATAATCACTCAATCGTGAAAAGTAGGTCAATCTATTTTAGGTCAACTGAAGTTGTCTATAGTAGTGTGGATATGTACAAGTTTCAAAACTCTAGCTTTAATAAATATAAAGTTATAAGGCAAAATAACTCAACCATTAAAAGAAGGTCCCCACCAAAGACTGGGAAAGAAAAATATATCGATCTTAAACAATTGTCAATAAATCTATCTGACCTCATTGTTAAATCACCAATCGTGAATAGTACATAAACTGAAATAAAACAAACATACCAGTCCTTGTTCATATCACAATCCCAAAAACAAAGTAAAAACTTTGCAAACTGGCAAAATATGTTATACACGTGAACTTCCATCAAGGAATTGAGGCCGGGTGCTCCGGAAGGGTAAGCACCTTCTGTCTAGCTAGCTACACCCAGTCACGGGCAAGTCAATATTAAGAATGAAAGGAACAAAGAACTATGGTAAGTCAAATATATCCAGTATAAGTTGGGATACAGTGACTACATACTTATCAACAATATTGTGATGACGGCCATAAAACTTTTTAAGGGCCCTAATTAGCCTAGGTTTGCAATATCCTTGTGTCAACAATTAAATTGTAAGTAATTTGCTTCGTTGCAGAAAGTTCCCATAGTGGGAACAAGCTCTACCGTACCGTATTAACTGTGAAACATATACACCATACGCAGGAGAAGCAGGGATATTACTGCAAAGAAACGGAAAGTTGACAATAGAAAAATTGAAGTCATCACGTTTGTCGTATAGCTTCAGATGTAACCTTTTATGGTTGTCATAATTGAAGTATAAGTCCAAATATAAAGGAGAACATGGAGAATCTGTCGTGTACTTTTATTTCAAGCTCAATTGGATAGATGGACATTCACATATTCTCCAAATTTGAGATTATTTAGAGAAAGAAAGTCATCTATATATCTGTATGTGTAGTTGAATGATTTAGCTACAGTCTTTTCTCAAGATTTGACAAGGTTCTGTAAAAATTCTGATTTATATGAATAAAGAAACAAATCAGCTAGCAAAGGTGCACAGTTTGTGCCCATTGGTATACCGATTGTTTGTTGAAAGATAATATTGCCAAACACAACAAATATGTTGTCTTTCAAAAACTCTAACATTTTGTTGATGGTATCTTAAGTTTATTTTTGTTTGCAGTCTGTATGGTCTTTTACAAAATAACCAGAATCCCTGTTGAGCACTAGATATTTATATCTTGGTTTACCGTTTTTGTAAAAGAATGAAAAGTGAATGATTTGTTTTCAGACGTTCTTTCAATTTAGCATGAGGGATAGTGGTGTAAAGGGTAGAAAAATCAAAGGTTTTTATATTTTTTACCGAAGATAGAGTATTAGAAACAAAATGGTCAAGTAGTTCTTTAGAATTTTTGAGAATCTACATTTGGTTGATGCCAGATGTAGAATAGACTTTATCTAAATAAGTCTGAAGGCCATCTTTGACGACTGTCAAAATTTGTGTTAGAATAACTGATAATGATTTAATAATACATTTAGAGGAACCTGTTATATATCTTTCCTTGTATGGATTTTTGTGAAGTTTTGGAATCCAATACAAGTAAGGCAGGTCAAGTTCTTCCTGTTTTAAATTGATACCAAAAGACTCAAGGACTCCCCTATGATTGGAAAGAACTTCATCTTTGGTAAAATTAGTTTTGGTATAAGTAGGATTCTCTGATATACTTTCTTAATCAAGCTCCTTAATAAGACATTCAACATAGAATTTCTTACAAACGAAAATGTTGTTATTAGAAGCTTTATCAGCCGGGACAACAACATACCTGTTATGTATGTCAGTAAGGATTGCAGAAACAGCAGGGTCCCTGAGCACTAAAGAAGGTTTATTACCCATAGACCCATTAAATTTTGCAATCCTTGACTTGACAAAATTTCTAATTGTCCTTATCCAGTTGGATAAAGTATCAAGCTCTACGTCTTCTAATTAAGCCCAACCTCTAGCATACTCTTCAACAAAATCTATAATAATTTTGAAATTCTGTCCCCAAGTAAAAGGTTGAGCCTTCCTGTATTTAGGGCCTTTTGAAAGAAGACATTTTAATTTAGTATTCTCAATTATATTGAGATCACCTGTTACTACATGCCCAGCTGGTTAATAAACAGGACGCTGAGCAAGAGCAGGTAGGTGGAGTAAAGTTGTGAAAGTTTAGGCACTGCAAAGTTTGTTTATAGTTGAAAATTATGGATGCAATGGGTTTATTGTAGGAGTAGGAAATAAGAGGTGGCGAGTTATATTCGAAATAAGTAGGGACTTTAGATTGTACTACTTTAGTTAAGTAGTATATTAGAAATATTAATAGCATCTATGTCTTTGTTTGCATAATGTAATTTAAGAAATTGGTGACGGTTGTCGTCCTGTATATTGTGTTACTGAGCAGGTTTAAATAACCTTTTAAATGCAATATCAATGATGATAGCGTAAAGTTTAAACTCTGGTGTATAAAAATTTGTAGTAGTTTTGTATATGCATTCTTCTTGTAACTGATTTAGACGGGAAAGTGGTAAAGAGTACAGTTTGGTTGGAATATGGTGTAATCCGAGAGGTTTCTGAATAAATGGTAAAAGATTAGAAAAACTAACATCATGGATATTGGGTTTATTGTAACTTCGATGTCCATGACTTCTTTTGTTACGTGTAGTTCTGTTGAACAGGTGTAAAACATTAACATTCTTACAACCTGGGCTAGAAAGGTTTCTACTATATCAATTTTATCATTACCTCCATATGGTGATGCAGTGCCTAGTTCTCTAATCCAATAGTTCTCCCGTTGTAATCGGAATGGTGTACTTAAAATAGGACTATTAGTGTGGTGGTACATTTTTTCCAAAACATTAACCTTCATAGACAGCACGGATTAGTCCGGTTGATTGAAGTGTTGGTAAATAAGTTGGTTACCATAATTATTTATTTCAAACCGGTGACCATTCATTCGTGTATTTAGTCTACCTTTGGTTTCGCCCACATATATGAGTCCACATAAATTACACTCTATTCCATATACAACATTGGAAGATTTACAGTTCAGATCATCGTGGCTACGTAAAGTGTACTCCTGAGAAGTAAAATTGCTTGTAAAATATGTATCTGTAATCAAAATTTTACAGGTTTTGCAATTTTAGAATTGCAAGAAGTAACAATGCAGTATGATAAATTATTATCATAGTCAAAAATATCAGTAAGCTTGATGGTTGGGTTTTTGAGTTGTTTAAAATTTTGTTGTCTGATTTCAGCTCAGAAAAAAGAAATACTTGTTCGAAGAAAACACTTATGTCAAATTTTTACCCATGTATTCTAGAAGAAAACTTTTAGAAGTGCTGAACATTTATATCAATATAAAAAATCAATTTTCTTCAATTATTTAGAATTAGCTGACGACATCCGCGTAGCTGAAACTGCTAGAGATGCTAAACGCCTATCAAAATTTATACGAAATCGGAATTGCCCAATATCATATATATGGTACAGCAAAAAATTAAGAATTATGAAAGAAATTTTGTACCTAAAATTTGAGTCCTCACCAGCATTTCGCCATTCTTTTCACAATGCGATCAATTGCAACATTGTTCACAGTGTTCCCCATAATTTTTTTGGCACGGGAAATATATTTACACCTGAAGAAAACCAATTTGGAAAACTGTTGATGGCTGTCAGAGATGAAAAATTCTCTACGTTTTTTAAGCTAATAACTAAAATAAGCTAGGTCTTCTGCATATGTTATGTTGTTTTGGTTAGTATATATATATATATATAATATGTATTATATATATATAATATGTATATGTGTGTATATATGATATATGTATATATATTATGTGTGTGTGTATGTATGTATATGTGTACGGATGTGTGTGTATATACATACATATACATATATATATATATATATATATATATATATATATATATATGTGTGTGTGTGTGTGTGTGTGTGTGTGTGTGTGTGTATGTATGTATATATATATATATATATATATATATATATATATATATATGTGTGTGTGTGTGTGTGTGTGTGTGTGTGTGTGTGTGTATATATATGTATGTGTATGTGTGTATATGTGTATGGATGTGTATGTGTGTATATATGTACGGATATATACATGTATATATATATATATATATATATATATATACGCCAACATTTAAATGTGTCTTACAAAAGCGAGCAAGTCTAGTTTTTTTTCTTTTGTTACCTAAAACGAATGGAAGTTTGGGTAGGGGGGTCTTGAATATTACACTTGGAAAAAATCATCATCCGATATTATCAATTGACTTATGGTATATATATATATATACTGCTATTCATAATACATCCCTTTTGTTCAAATCATTTGAACATTCATATTTGCCATGAGTAATCTAAAAATTGGAACATTAAACTGTAGAGGATTATATTCAGATTATTTAAAAAGAAAAGATTTATTTGATAGATGTAGGAAAAATTATGACATTTCATTTTTAATAGATATACATTCTACTGAAGACATAAAAAATTACTTGAAAACTGAGTTGGGATATGGAAGCAAAGTTTTGCTCTTATGTCAGCAACAGTCGCGGTGTCGCAATATTATTCCGTAATTCTTTCAAATAAGACATTCTTGACCAAAGACCCTAATGGAAATTTTCTTATTCTAAATGTTTTAACACAGAATAAAAAAAAAACTCTTATAGCTGTATATGGACCAAGTACAGACGAACCAGAATTTTTCAATAAATTGATCGCGAACATTAATGTCATTGGCAATAGTTCAATTATTATTGGTGGTGATTTAATGTACCCTTAAACTATGGTCTGGATACATTGAACTAAATCAAAAGAAACAACCCCAAGTCACAACAAAAATCTTTGAAATGATGTCTGAATTTGATTTACTTGTTGTTTGGAGAGAGCTTTATCCTAATGTTAGAAGATACACTTGGCGACGTCCAAAAGATAAAAAACAAAAATTTAGTAGACTAGACTACTTCTTAGTCTCAGTCGATTTGCAACAATTTTTAATTGATGTCGAAATTTGTATCGCTTACAAATCTGACCATTCTCCTGTTAACATCACTTTGAAATTCATAAATAATGAAAAGGGTCGCGGAACTAGGAAATTTAATAATGGTCTACTCTATGATAAGGAATACATAAATATCGCAAGGAATTGCTTTCATCGTACATATAATGACTATCTTTGTAATGGGGGACCTGACAATGATGAACTGATATATTCAATAAATGATCAATTATTATGGGAAATGATTAAATAAATTTATGAGGTCAGACAATTTCATACTCCTCACATATGAGCAAAGTGATGTTAGGGAGGAAAAAATAAGGGGTTTAATGATGAGAGCAAAAGCAAAATGGCTAGTTGAAGGGGACAAAAGTACTAAATAATTTTGTAATTTGGAAAAAAGAAACCCTGTAGAAAAAACTATGTCAAAACTAATACTAGATGATGGTAATGAAAAAACTAACCTGATATCATTAATGCTCAAAAAGATTTCTACAAAAAATTATATACGTCACGAAATGTTTCATATAAGGATAAAAAAAAACTATTTATTGATAAAGAAAATGCATATTTAAATTTATTAGACTCAGACTATTCTGACTCAATAGAAGGTATACTTACAGTTTCGGAATGCGCTCAAGCCTTATCAAGAATGAAAAATGGAAAATTTCCTGGTTTAGATGGATTTACAACAGAATTTTACAAATTGTTTTGGAATGATGTCAAAGAGTATGTCGTGAATGCACTAAATTACGGATATATTCACGGGAAATTTTCGGTCACTCAAAGACAAGGTGTAATAACATGCATACCAAAAAAAGGAAAATCAAAATTTTATTAAAAAATTGGCGACCAATCTCGCTTTTAAATGTTGATAATAAAATTGCCTCATCAGTTATAGCAAATCGAATTAAAAAACTTTAGACCTCATTATCTCTAAAACACAAACAGGATTTATTAGGGAGCGTTTTATTGGAGAAACTACACGTTTGGTACATGATATTATTGAAAAAACTGAAGAAGAGAATATTCCTGGAATTCTTCTTCTCCTTGACTTTTAAAAGGCATTTGACTCTATTGAATGGTCATTTATTGAAAAATCTCTTTTGTTTTTTGGATATGGTAACTCCATTATCAGATGATTTAAAACCTTTTATAATGACATTTCAAGCTGTACTCATTATAATGGCTTCTGCTCAAATTTTTTCAAGGTTCAAAGAAGTGTTAGACAAGGAGACCCTTTATTGCCATACTTATTCATAATATGTGTCGAACTCTTGAGTGCGGCTATTAAACAGAATCCAAATATCAATGGGATCGGTATTAATGATTCTGAATATTTGATTGGCCAATATGCAGATGATACCAATCTCACTTTAGCAGATGACGAGAAATACTGAATTCAACAATAGAATTAATTGGCGACTTTGGCGACTGTTCTGGCTTAAGAGCAAACCGAGGTAATCTGGATTTGGACCAAGAGGGGATGTAGTGAAGAGTTAAACACAAATAAAAAACTGAAATGGAATCATACCGGAAAATTTAAACTGCTTGGAATAAAATTTAACATGCAGTCAGATATGTGTTATATTGAAAATTATACTGAAAAAAATAAAATCCTTCAAAAATATTCTTTCAAACTGATCATACCAAAATCTTTCTTTGATGGGGAAAGTAACTGTTATTAAAACAATAGCTTTACCTGTATTCATCCAATTTTTTCAACACTTCCTGATCCCCCAAAAAGTATGTTACAAGAAATTCAAAGTTATATATTTAATTTCATTTTGAGTGTAAAAATGGACAAAGTGAAAAGAACGATAATGTACAATGATCATGCATACGGAGGACTTCGTGTTCCCCACATTGAATCATTCTGTCGAGCGCTAAAATTTTCATGGATTAAGAAACTGATTGACCCGCTTTTTGTATCTGGCTGGAAAATTCTGTTATTAAACAACCTAGAAAAATATGGGGGGAATAATATTTTATTTTTGAGTGAAGGGGGAATAAAAGAATGTTCATTATCTCTAAGTACATTTTGGAAGGACGTGTTTCAAAGTTGGGCAAAACTTAATAACTCAAACCTCATCATATCCCCAACTGACATATTACCCCAACCTCTTTGGTACAATCCACTTATTAAAGTCGATAACAATATAGTTATGTATAAAGAAATGTTAGATAATGGTATATTTTTCATAAACGACATAATAGATGAACATGGTGCTTTCCTGAACTGCCTGAACTGTAAGGATTGCAGTGAAAAGTATCATTTTCATATTAACCCTCTGAAATATATAAGCTTATTACATGCAATTCTAAAACAATGGAAATCATTACTGCGAAATATCCCCTGTGAAAGGCAAGTGACAAATTAGAATATCGAGTTACTAAAAAAGAATGAAAAAGTTACAAGAACTATTTACAAGAAGCTTTTTAAAACAGTGATGGAAACTCCAATTAAAGTATAGGAGTCTTTTAATAAAAAACTAAATTTGGAAATAAAAGAAAAAGAATGGTTAGAAATATACGCCTCGCCTTTCAAAATAACTGATGATACAAAACTGCAGTCCTTACAGTTTAAGATAAACCATAATATAATATTTACAAATTCAAAACTTTACAGATGTAAGTTTATTGATACAGAGTAATGTACCTTCTGTTCGGAAACTAGAGAATCTCTAATACACTTATTTTATGAATGTTACATTGTAAGAACAGTTTGGTATCGCTTTTTGGATGAATTAAACGTCAAAGGTAATATCAAAATTAACAAAAAGCCATTTATTTCATTTTCGGTATATATAATATTTCCCAAAGTGATATAGTAAACCTTTGCTTTCTTCTCATTAAACGCTATATATATCTATGTAAATTCAAAAATACGATTCCAAACTTTGAAGGTACAATACAGCTGATCAAAACCTATAGGAACATCAAATTATCCTCTACATTTATGTATAGTCTCAGAAAAAAAGAAAATATTATAAAAAATTGGGATTTGATGAAAAATCTTTTTAATTAATTGTTTCATGTGTATTGATTTATGTGCTTATATCAATGTGTAAAATTATGGATGAAACGTAATATTTGGATGATGAATAAAAATACAAATACCAATAATAAAAAATAAAAAATGTTGTTGTGAATCTTTATAGAAGTAACGATGGTCTGAACTGGCAATATAGGAAGTTTTCATGACATCCTAAAGGATAACCCTCGGGGCACCATCATTAACTGCTAGTCTAGTGCCGGTAGTACCAACAGGAGACCTTTTTATAGAGCGCGACGTCTTACGCTCTCTAGTAATATTAAGTTTGATCTGCATGAAAAAATGCTACTGAGTTAATGGTATCCTCGGGGAAAAAACTTTCCACCAGCAGAAATTCCGACCCAGTAGTAGAAATTAGTGATGAAACGATTATCGGAAAGAATCGATAAGCGGCGTGTTGAAGCCTCCCGATTGCGATTATCGATTATGTTTTCTCATAATCGTTCATCGTTTAAATTTCCGGAATCCGTGTTACGCCGTTTCTATTTGTGTTCTACAAAGCGCTAACATATTCCGGTTTTCACAAGCCACATGGCTAACGCCATGATGAACTGTAGTGAGCCGACAAAATGCATAAATTTTATGTTACGAAGTAAAAAGATTACTTAGAACCAATGAGTGCATAAACCGTAAGCAAGAATAAATAAAAATGTGCTAGTTCAGTGCTAATACATAGTGCTAGAGTTTGTGTATATGTAGACTGTATATTTACATCTTAATAATAAAGAGAACACAAAAAATTCCACTCATTTAATAGCTTTTTAATTCAAAAAGAATAACATTTAAAAAATAAAACCCAACCGATTATAATTAGTAAAATGGAATCGGAAGTACCAACCGATTCCAACCGATGATCAATTTTGATTTTTAACCAATGTTGCAACACTCAGTAGAAATAAAACAAACATACCAGTCCTTGTTCATATCACAATGCCAAAAAACAAAGCAAAAACCTTGAAAGCAGGCAAAATATGTTATACACGTGAACTTCCATCAAGGAAGTGAGGCCGGGTGCTCCGGAAGGGTAAGCACCTCCTGTCTAGCTACACCCATCTGAAGTTGCTTTTTGTGAGTAATAAAGTTAAAAGCAAAGGACTCGTCAGTTATCTAATATAGTATCGTGTTAAGTTTGACACTTTTTCTGGAATAGTAAGCAGAAATTAACAAGACGTATTTTTCTAACGGTGTGAATTACACATCCAAATCTATCTCATAAAATAATTGAATAAATATCTAAGATAAAAAAATAAAAGAAATTGTATTCAACTTATTTTTTTTATTGGACGTGTTGTTAGAAATTTCAATTACGCTGAGTAATTCAACTATAAATAACAAAACAGAATTTTTTCAATTTTGTTTTGTATCTCTCTTCTTAATACATTTTACTAATGTTTCAAATTAATTTTTTGTGATCGTCTGACACAAGAGAATGTAGCATCTGTGATATTTTTTCTTCTATATATTTTAATGTGGATAAATAAAAAAGGTTGCCGTTTTATAATTTATAATATCTTTAATTTAACTGAAAAGATAAATATCACATTATCAGTGATTAACAATTTTTTCAAAATATATCGTTCAATCTTAAAGACTTATTCTTCATAACTTGCTGAAGATTCCAATAGTTTAAAATGTGTGGATTTTTTTTCCTCCAATTTATTGTAATTTTTTACAACTTTATTGATACATGTTTTTAAAACTTAATAATTTTAAGAGACATTCCATCATCAGATAATATGTTATGTTAACAGTATATGCAACAGAAAAGTCAAATACACTTGTTTTATGAATGCATTACATAAAGAAGACACCGAAAATAACACAAAAATAAAGTATATAACAAATACCTGCTAAATTTGGATCTATGATGCGTGTTTTATTAAGAATGATAGGTTTTGAGAGAATTAATAGTTTTTAAAATTTTCATACAAAGACAAGATTTTTTTCATACAAAGAGGAATTTTTGAGAAGAAATGTTTGATACGCATAATAAGTTAACACGCTTCTGTTAAGACCTAGTTCTATGTGATGTTAAGACATTCAAAATATTTCAACCAAGTTTCAAATTTCTTAGCATTGCTTTTAGCAATTAAAAAAATTAAGTCAGGTAATTTCTAATTATCTAAAGCATGAAGGTATTTATAACTTTAACTCACCTTATGGAAGGTCATATGAGTCTATTGCATGGTACAGGGTGTGTATGTGCATGTGTAAGTGCGTGCACGTGTACGTTGTTAACACACATTTTCGACTTCTCCTCTAAAAATACTTGGTATATTTCAGAGAGACATGGTCAGAAGCAAGTCTGGGTCAGTGCAATTAAGATTTGTTCATGGTTCTGCCTTGGTTACCAAAATTAAGTCACTGTGACCTAGTTGGCAAAAATC
Organism: Tegillarca granosa; assembly: GCA_029721355.1. Lineage (NCBI taxonomy): Eukaryota > Metazoa > Mollusca > Bivalvia > Arcoida > Arcidae > Tegillarca > Tegillarca granosa. The sequence continues at coordinate 2,938,973 of CM056595.1, forward strand.
TTTAAAAATCTACTTTTCCGAAGCCGACGATGAGATAAAAAAACTGATTTCATTTTTTGTTTCTGTAAGGTCTTAAGCCTGTTCATTTCGGTAGAAAAATGGGTAACGCAATTATTACGATTAATTTTTTAGAAATTTTGAAATTATCTTAAAAATGCTATATTTTGATTATTTGTAAAGATAACGACATAGCGTCCTCAATTTTGATGTCAAATTGAAATGTCTTACAAAATGAGGTCAAGGTCACAACCATTTTTATAACCTTTGAGTTTTTATTACTAAATAAGCTGGGTTTTAGGTATTTTATTCTTATTTTGTTTTAAAGTTTATGAGCATCGTAAGATGTTATGATTTATTAAATTTTTAAGCATCAGAAAATAACTTTTGGAGTTATTGCAACAGAATATGGTAATTTTTGCAAATTTTGCTGTTTTTGACATTTTTATAGGAATATTACAACAATAAATTACAAAATATGTTCAGCATGACAATATTTAACACGATAGCAAGTTTCGTGTCTGTATGCTAATCTAAGTAAGAGTTTTTGCCTCTGAATAATTGATTTCAATTGTTTTTAACATTTTCTTGAAGACTTTTATAGATAGCTTATAACAATAAAATAAGTTTCGTATTTCGTATCTACATGTTAATTCATGTAAAAGTTTTTACCTCTAAAATATTGATTTTTTCAGACATTTGCTGTTTTTGACCATTTTCTTGAAAACTGTTATAATGGATATAAAAAATAAATTGCAAAAATGATCAACATGACTAGATCTAACAAAGGTGCAAATTTTATGTCTACATGCTAATCCCTGTAAGAGTTGTTGCCCCTAAAGTACAAATACTTCGCAAATTTTGCTGTTTTTTTATAGATAGAAATAAAACAAACATACCAGTCCTTGTCAATATCACAATGATACCAATAAATTGCAAAAATGGTCAGCATGACCAGATTTAACACGATAGCAAGTTTAATATCTATATGTTAATTCATGTAAAAGTTGTTGCCCCTGAAATACTATTTTTTCGCACATTTTGACCATTTTCTTGAAAACTGTAGGTAATAGATAATAACAAGGAATTGCAAAAATGATCAACATCATAAAATTCAACAAGTAAGTTTTTTAACTACAAATGTATGTTATGATCCATTAAAGAATTAAAAGGTAATGGGAAACATTTGTCGTTTTATATAGTGGGTTATGTCCCCCTGAATACAGGTGGCGTACGAATCGATCCGGTCCTAGCTTGTTGCGACCGCCATATTGACGTACGTAACGTAGGCTGTATTATAATATTGAATGTGATGACGGCTAGCAACTTCGGTGATTATGGATCGTGGGATCTTTCTGCACTCAAAGAAGAACTTAAAAATCGCGGTGCGAGAGTTTCAGGTCGGAAAGCGAAGTTAATAGAGAGGTACATATTCGCGAATAGTTTCCTCATTTAAAAAGTCTGAAAGGGCTTGGTCTCAATAACAAATAGATCTACATATTTTTCCAAGATTCAAATCATTCGATACGATGGCACTGACGCTATAAGCGAATTTGTGGTAATCATTTAATTAAACGATAGGCTGTGTTAACAGTCGTTTGTCATTTATGTTACAAAATGCCGACATTTCCCGACTTGGCAGGCATCTTTCTACTTTCATTTTACACTACAGTAAAATATAGGCTAAGTGTAACTGTCTATATAATCATTTACATATCATAATATTTTGGTGATTTTTTAATCATTAAATAACAGTAGTAGGTTTTTGTGTAGTTTATTGTTACAACAGTGGTGTTTATGCCCAAGAGGCAAGACAAAGTCCAGATTCTTGAATGGTGTAGGAAATCTAGAGTGCCCAAAGAGAATCACTGAGCCTCAAGCAAACAGACAAACTTTACTTGTAACTATGCCTAACAGATTTTAACTTGCTGTAAAAAGCATTTGTTGTAAATGCACATAACATATTAATCAGAAATATTCATGTATGGCAAATCTGGGTTCAATACCAGGCCACAAAATACTTAAGTTGTAAAATATTTGAAGTTTCTGCTGCTAGCCTTGACACTTGGCTTTAATGGGTTAGAATAAAGACTGGCTTACCTAGTGTAAGACTAAAGGGGGGAAAGTAATACAACCTTTAGTTTCAGTTGCTCAGCTTGGCACTGTCGCTGAGCATTAATGCCTAATTATGAGTTAAGGACACAACCTGCTTGCCTACTGCCTGGTTAAATTTGCAAGGCAACCAACAGAACTGATTTCAATAATTTGGTTAAATATCTAACAACTGTTTACAAATTAACAACCCCACCACTTCTTCATGGCAGAAAATATGAGTCTGTTGCCTTGGATCAGTACTCCAATAAGACTGAAGTGACAGAATCATGTGGCATTCATGTAAGCAAAACACATCCATATATTGCAGCTTCACTTGATGCTTTAGTTGCTAATTCTGACAACTTTGTGAAAGTAAAATGCCCATATAGTGCTAAAGACAGCATGATTTCAGAAAGTACTGTTCCTTTCTTAAAAAACAAAGATGGTGATCTACAGCTCAGTCCTACACATGATTACTACTATCAGATACAAGGTCAACTTGTACATCCAATGATATGAGAATTGTAAATATTAAAAGAAATGAATCTTTCATTAATGAAATGGTATCAAAACTCACAGAGTTTTATGAAAAATATTTTCAAAATGCTGTACTATAGAAATTTTTTATAAGGAATATGAAAAATATTCATTTTGAAGTAATGGTAAATTATTGACTTGTTACATTTTTAATGGTATGCTTGTATTGAGGATTAAGACATACTATCTTTAAAAATAAAAATAGAAAAAAAAATTATTCTTTAAAAGCTACTTGTCTAAGGAAGTTTTAAAATAATACTTCAATATTACATAAATTCTAGAAAGAATTAAAGATTTATTAAGAGAATAAAATTTTCTTAAAAGTTCATATTTAAATACATTTTTTTAACTTCTGAAGAGAATTCTATGAAAAATGTAAACACACATTCTTGTATTGTGAAAAAGTATACCGGTAGACTTTTGGTTCAACAGTAATGGCTAAATAACATGCATACAAAATAAACTTTTTCTGACAAACAAATTCAAGAGTCTTTTTTAAATTAAATGTGAAGTACATGTACACTTTAACAATTTGTGTATTAAAATCAAGTAATATACCATAATATAATATAATTTACCCGTTGTAAATAAAATGTCATTTAAATAATAGTAGGTGTCATTTTTTTGTTATTTGTGATTGTGGCTCAGTGTATTCAGCATTAGCCTTGTAGTCCACTGTCTCTCACCACTGTGGGTTCATACCTTATATGGGCTCATATGTTAGAAAGTGGTTTCACCTGCCATTGGCCTCTATTGGTTGGCTCGGTGTCAGTATAATGTGACCAGGTGGTATATAGTATGTATCTGCCAAACTGTGTATCAGTGTAACAGCAATATAAAGATAACATCAGTCTGCACTTGTCAAGTAAAAGACACTTCAATCGTGCACCATTCATGTCATGACATGATTGTAGAATTGTTAAAGCAATGTTAAACAATAAATAAATCATCATCATCATAAAGAAGATTAATCATCATCATCATCATCATCAAGATTTCAACATCTTTACCAGCATGGGATCACAAAAAGATGAATATGAGGGGCCATATTTAAAGAATAATATCATCAGACTGAATATAATTTTGTCAAACATTAAAAAAAAATAATTATATTAAAAATAAGAATTATAAACTTTGAAACAAAGCAAATGCAAGCAATTCTTATTATTACATTGACTTCATATGTGAAACAGAAATCATACATAAAACTAAGATTTTTATTATGGTTTCTGTATAGATCCTGAATTGGAGGTTGTTTTGACCCAACTCGCCAAGGATTATTTTTTATGTTGTTTGGGCAAAATACAAGGAACGAGCTGCTAAGAGAGGGTGGTGCTTGCCAAAGGGTTACATGTAGGTCAACATTACTTGAATCCGAAAATCTGACGTTTTATGACAACTGGATTTCTCGAAAATCGGAGTCATCTCGGCCTAGCTCTTGGCGATAGTATACGTGTATGATCTATCACTATTTATAATTACAATAGAGTATAAGTCATTTGGAATGAAAATTGTTCGCATTTGATGAAAATAGCAATGTAAATATATTTATGAAGTTTGATGTACCAAAGACGGTTTCTCCGACATAATCTGAGGGCAAAAAATGTTCCCTGCAAACAACGCTAGTCTCCCACAATTTATATTTTTGTTCTGAAGAGTTCCTGCGAATAGAAAATATCCACTTTTTCCTTAGTTTCATATCTTTTGGAAAATAATGCCCCCCTTTATTTGAACATCCAGGTACGCATTAACATGTATATGGCATTTTGATAGAAAAATCTCCTCAGTTACAGTGTAAACAATGGCTACGGATGGACCGGATCGATAGCAGCGCCACCAATTTTAACGTAACGAACCATAACTCACAAATGTAGGCCATTGATTGTGAATTTTACGATTATCATGAATAATATTTTATTTAAAACAATAAGTTTTGAACAGAAATGTTATTGTTTTGAAAACTTTGATGTCATTGACTATTTTTTGTAACAGAATGTAATAATTTTATGATTTTTTGTGTATGCAATCTTCAAATACAAACAGTCATTTTCATTTTGAAATAAATAAGTTAGACGTAATTTATCAGGTGAGTGAATCAGGCCCTGTGGGTCTCTTGTTTAAGTGATGAAACTACATCTGTGATTTTTATAATGTTTCATGATGTCAACCTTTGTCGTTCCGTATCATGTGTAGAATTTTATTGCGTCGGACATAAATTAAATTATGCATAGTAGATATCAAAGAAGAAAAATATGTCGATATTTAAAAATAATTATGATATGATTTTTATAACAGTTTTTGGTTTTAATTTCAGGTAAAATCGTTCCCTTTCTAGAGGTAGTTGTAGCAAGTGCGTCTGTTTTTACAATAATAGCAATAACTACAGAGAGGTTCAGGGTGGTTTATAAACCACTAAGTGTTACGAGCGACAATTTGGCATTTGTCATCAAATCCATTGTTGTAATATGGATATGTGCAATAGTTTTAAGTTCACCTATTGTTGTTATTGTGGTATATAAGGCTACGAGACTAAAAGACGGGACGCCAGTAAACGTCTGCAGGATGCCCGCTAAGTTTTACTGGCAAAAGTCGTACTTTGTATCGCTCTCCTTCTTCAATTATATCATTCCATGTCTTGTTATCATTGTTTTGAATTTCTTTCTATACAGAAAATTATATGACAAACATAAAATGCCATTTGATATATACAAAATAAATCGCAGGGAGAAGAAAAGACTTCAAAAGCAAGTCATGCATATAATTTGGTCAATCGTGTGTGTATTCTTTGTTTGCCATTTACCATTTAGAGCTTACAGTTTATGGATGATATTTGGCAATAAGGAACAGATTTTGAAGATGGGTTTAGAATTCCATTTGCTCCTTTTATACTTTTCTAGAATGTTCTTATTCCTAAATCATGCTGTAAATCCGATTCTTTATAATTTTGTTTCAACAAAATTTCGACGTGCTTTTATGAATTTATTATTTCAACGGAAAAGAGAACTTAGCATAAGAAGTCAAGAAAGACATACACTGAAGCAGACAAACTATAAAGAAAACCAGATTCCTCTAACAGACTTAACAACAAAAAGTACTCTTAAAGAATCAACACAAATTGTTCAAATTTACGATGACAAAAAATCTTCATTTTCGACCGCGGATGTAAGAAGGGGAAAAATAAACGATTTTTCTGCTCTTTATATTAAACAAATCGAAGAAGATTCCGATACCAATACTGGTAGATGTCAAATTCAGCTTCAACAATCAAATAATATGACGTCGTTGATCGTCGAAGATCACTCTACAAATTCCGAGCAGTAGGAAACCATTGATCTTAATTTTACTGATAATTTAAAAGGATGTTTTGTTCATGTTAATACGACAACGAAATTATCTGAAGAAACATGGTTATTTTGATTTATAACGTACATGTTGTAAAAGTGGTATCATAAACGCCTTGCTTATGCTGTAAGTTCCGACGATATTGTAAACCTAAAACATCACATCTTTTTAAAAAATCGTTTTGGTTTATTTCGCCAATAGCATTTTTAGCTAATGCAAACGCTTCATGAAAGTTGTTATGTTGTTTTGTAGATGATAACCTTATACTAGATAATACTAGAATATAAAAACATTTTGTTTGAAGAAATTCAGGATGGTCTCATTTTACTTCTTGAAAACTTGAGCACCATGTATGTATATTTTTTAGTTAAAATTCTGTTTTAAAACATTACTAAAATAGAAACTTACACATGTTTTACGACATCTGGTTGGTTTTTTTATAATATATATATATATATATATATATATATATATATATATATATATATATATATATATATATATATATTATCATTATTTATTTTAATTAATCGATTTATTTATTTTCAATTTATTTATTTATCATTTTTGGCTGATAGATATAATTTTCCATGAAGAATTGAAAAAGTTTACACTTGTACGCCGGACAATTATTACAAGACATATAAACACACACCCAAACAAAAGATTCTCTTTAAGCAGTCATTTGTCTGCTATTTCTAGCAAAGACAATGAAAAACATGTACCTATATACAGCAAACTACAGTAATCATAGTTAATAACAAGGAAGTTTAAAAATGATAAAGTAGCAATGAAAATGCAGAAAAAAAGAAAAACATATTATCAAACCAATGAAATGAAAACAAATCTCGAATTTAGTACAGGAATGAACTAAATTTGAGTAATGATGTCATAACACTTATCAGTGGGCCCTTAATCATTCTAATGATTTTACATATGAGAGAGTTTTATGTCTGAGTAATCTATAACAATTCTAACAAAATATGTAATTAATTATTTTCATTATTATTCAAATTTAAAGAGTTTTAATTAGATAGTGTAATGCTTAAAGGCATTGTAGATTTTTCTCGTCAGACTAGTGATGATATGTTTATAAGCATCCGTGCCACTATATATTCAATACTTAATGACATTTCAATGTTATAAAATCTATTAAACTGATTTTCTACATATACACATGATGCTTTATTTGATCGTAAACTCTTACCTGTTTGAATTTAAAAATATAATTGACACCAAATAGGGGTCTATGTATTTCCCTCCATCATATTGACATTTTAAATAATTTCAAATGAACTGACGTTAGGACTGAACTCAGAGAATATTGATTTAAATATATTTTTGCATGAACTTAGAACATACTGTAACGATATAACTTGATATATAAAACATTGATGTCAAATGTGGTCGTGTTTTTAATTTTTTCTAATGGCTTATTAGCATAGGTTTTTGTTGACAAGTGCGTTCTATTTACCACCGTTTTATATGATATATCTATATAACCACTGTAAAAGTAATTTTGCAATAGCCACAGCAACCATAAACACGATAAAAATACACATATATTGAATTTATAAATATTATAACAATAAACGGACATTGTAAATACTAAAGACTGATGCAGTGTAATGGTCTTTAGGCCTTTCGACCTTACGTTTTGCCTCCTGCATCAAACTTATTTACCAATTTAAGGACTCTAGTAACAGTGTTACTTCAAAACTCCTGCGTTAGAATTTCAGATGAATCAATCTTATTCTCAAGACCGGTTTAAATGTTGTTATTTTGGACATCTAAATGTCTTAATTACTATCGTTTTCGTAACAACGTATACAAAGCGTGTTTTTCTGACACGTTTTTAACTTAAGATTATGTTATGTTCCAGTGTAAAGTAAAATGCTGTTACAGACAATTGTTCACTTAATACAGGTTAAATGACTAACGACTTTTTATATGAGCCATTTCTTGTGCAAATATTGTATTATTTCTTGACTGCATTGACTTCATACTTCAAAAGATTTCTTTCATAACTTAAAAATTTTTAAAATTTATTTTATTTTATTTATTTATTCATTTTTGTCAGCGATCACGAACGCTTATTTTCTGATCTTTAGCAGTTTCTGTTATTTGCATTCTTCTTTAAATGAAAAGTTAACGACGAATGACCAACGACAAAAGACAAATCTATATTTATATAGAACATTTTGGCTCAGGTGACCTTGGAAAAGGAACAAAGCAAACATTTTTAACTAACGAACGTTTGTTTAACAACAGCTTGTCAACAGCAAACAAATTCATAGCACACTAAAATCAAACGATAAATCAGCAAAAGATAAAAAGATAAAACTTTGTATTCATTGTTTGGTTGGATGGTAAAAATGTTTACAACGCAGCAGCTGTTATTAAGGTATTTTTGTTAATATCTATTAATCTAAACACTAGATCATTTGTTTGTTAGTTCCGATCTGTTTTGTGCTAATATGCGCTTCAAACAAATACTTTTGTGCTATCATACTTTCACAATGTTGCAGAAAAACTTCGCTGATCAAAAAGTTTATTATACTGCTATCAGCTTCAGCGGTGACGACTTAGATATTAAAGGCTAACCACTCGGCCCAATTTTGAAAGTAATGGTGGTAAAATATATATCAAGTTGTCCAAACTGTCCAGGTTTTTTCTTTCTCTTTTTCTTTTAACAATTAATATGCAAATTAGTCTTTTTTACCAAGCAAGGATTTAAAAACCCTGAAATGAAAAGGAATTTAAAAAAATATGAAAACGTTATTTTTGTTGCATTATTATTATTATTATTATTATTATTATTATTATTATTTAAAAAAGTTGGATGATCCACGGCAGAGAATTGAACGGTACTCGGATTCAAGGAAACTTGTTACAGAACATTGTTATAATACATTTACACAAGGAATTGTAATTAAGACCAGCTCTTTTGCAAGATGAGGCTTCTTAAGTAAAGGTTATATATATTTAACAGAAATAAATACCTGTTTTATTTTGATGTGCTATTTGTGCACAGTTCGGAAATTCATTCCTTACAGTGACACGAAGGGCCGAAAACAATAAATAACATTTTTTCAAAGTACTACGCTTAATAGGGAATATCCTAAAAATATTTCTTCAGAAAGCAATAACATTATTATTATTGACCTAATAAATTTCAAAACTAGATCGCCATAAAATTCCATGTTGGATATTAGGATAACAAAAAGCAGCAATTATTTAAGCAGTAGTTTTTAACAAAGATTTACCCTTTTAATAACAATTTAGAGATTAAAATCAGGTTTATTGAATCAAATTCGTCTAAATTCAAAACAATCAGAAACTAATTGTGCAAAGGCATATACCATTAAAAGGATCTCTAAGTACATTTGTTGGGTAAATTTTACTTTTATGAACATTATTATTTATAAAAAAAACCTTTTCGTGATAAATGACAATACATTTTGTTAATTTATAAAACTCAAATATTTTCTTCATCTACAATAAATAGTTCAAAGTTTAAATTTGTTAATAATATCGAGAGTTAAAAAATTAGTGTGCCTGAAAAGATTTGACGCATTTGGATACATACATGTAAATTTGAAAACAACGTAGCTCAGACGCTTTTTGGTAAACATTTTTTCTACAATTCTTCTCGATGAACTTTCTATTGAAACAACATCTTCAGACAAAACAGAGGGGTTTTTCTTAAGCAAACTAGAGAAAAGACAATAAAGCAAGGTATATTGTTTTCTTAGCACAAATGTCGAATATGATTTTATTATTCAGATATTCATATGTTTTTATATATTTTTTTTGTTATTGCTTAAACGTTGTATTACTTTATCTAGTGACTCATTTTGAAATTAATTTATAACTTAGTTTTTTCCCTTATGTAAAGCATTCCTTAGCTAGATTTGTATTCATTAATTTTCAAATGTTTTATTTATCTTTCGTTTAGTTATCTTTTTTATCAACTTTTTCGGCCCTAAATGCCATGGATGAAAAATGAATTTCTAAAATGTACACATATGGCACAGCAAAATCATACAGGTATTTTTGTGTTGTGTAATAATGTTTGACATAATATATATAATATCTTAAAAATCAAAACGTTTATGAATATGGTAATAAAAGAAAATTATAAATTTTAGAAAAACATGTATATCTATCAGCATTTGAAAAGAATATTATGACATTCATATTAGAATAGAAGGGTATTTTACTGTTTCTGAAAATATTACGTTTTGAAAATAAAATTACTTATATTATTAAAAATTAAAATATTAAGAGAGAAAATAAGGTTTTAATTTGTCGTAAATCATCGCCTTAAATTGACACCTAGGCATATAGTCATGGCGTATATATCTGTTTTTTTTTCTCTGATTGAAACTTTAGCTCTTTTCTATGTTAAATTAGATAACGCTTTAACATGTGTGTAAGATTTAGGTATCAAATAATTCCCAACAAACGCACCATATAGTTAAACCATTTAATAACTAGTTACACGTTTAGTACATAACATTAATATTGAACAAAATGATATAATGTATATATATAATACAAATACCAGTTAAATTTTGATGTGCCAGATGTGCACATATAAGTATGTTATTCCTGATCCGATATGTAAGCCGGTTTTATAAAACAGCTCCCCTTCGCTATATACTCCACTGTCTATCTGTAATACCTAACAGTTCATCGGCAGATTAAAGAAACAAATTTAAATTAAGCTGTTGTTTGAGCACATCACAATACTTGATAGAATAAACCAATTCCAGCAGTTAGGTAAACCAATTGCTATCGTGAATGTGACCATAAATCATTACCAATGATTACAATATCTTTAAGATATACCGTCTGGGCTTTTAGAAATTAAAACATCATCTTACTTACCTTTTTACACTACAACTATCTGATAATAGAAAAACTGGACAAACTTACAAATAATTTAAATTACAGACATTTACATTGAAATCATCTATATATAGTAACAATGTAAACTCCGTGTTAAATACAAACTAAACGTGAAAATGTTCATAGCACAACAAATAGAACAGCATTTACTCCACAAAACAAAGATTACTATGCACACCCCATACATCTTCACAATGATCACATTAAACTGCCTTGAGCTGAAAATAAGACTAAAGACATATACGTCATAAACACATTGCGTGATAAACAAATACCTTCGTTCTCAAGATATTCCTAAATGGAAGTTCTTTGTGAATTCTTTGTACCAAAATAACTTGTTTTGGTATTCCATAACCTTACACCACTGTGCTAATGCTGACTTAATGTCATCATAGTTCGAAATTTCTCTTACCCTAAAAAACCTTATGCCTGGCGGCTGTGTGTAGGATCAGAGCAATTTCTTTACCAAATACCCCGGATGTACAGCTGGCGTCGTCTTATTTCGTTTCAAAATGAAAATATTAATGGAACCGTAATGAATTGCTAACTTCGATCGAAATATGAATAATTTGTTTTCAAACTATTTCAATGCGAGAGTTTGCAAGGTCACGAAGACTTGTTTTGAAATAAAAGAATAGGTCGGCGAACACTTAAACACTTAACATGAATCAGTATTATCAAATAAGCGACAATGACAACTTGAATGTATAAATATTTTGGAATCATTCACATATCGCTCAAGATTAGAGATTATTACACGGTTTTGCTGTTCTTTTTTTGTGCCGATGTTTTATAATTTTTAAAAATTGCTAAATTTTACTAAATTAATGAAGGGAATAAAAAATGGCCCCATGTTTGCTCAAAGATCACAATGCTTTTTCCCGTTCAGATTCAAAATCTACTTGAAAAAGGTTATAGTGTTTTCAGTTCGCTTGCAGAAGGTCGGTGGTTCTCACTGAGCTTTTCGGTTTCCTCCATCATCCCCGAAATTATCAAATGTAAAAATAAACAAAAATCTTTCTTTTTGCGCAAAACAACATTATTCTATACCTTTTTCTCTCGATACTAGAAGCTAAGCACCTAAAAGAAAAGATTTTTGCTTCTCTGCTGCAATATATGTTACGTAAAATGTTTTATTGATAGTTATGTGTCAAAATGTTTTTGTACTAGGAAAGAAAGAATTCTAAATGTATAAAAGATCGAAGTTGAATCATTTACATCTGGCACATCAAAATTTATCTGGTATCTCTGCTATATATTTACATATCCAGATGCTGGATAATTATTAAGTTTGAAATTATAAAAAATAAATGCAATTTAGAAAAAACACAATAATTTTATAGATCGGTAATATAAAACACTGGAAAATAGTTGACAAATCAATTATATGACTAAGTTGTTATTTATGATTACGTAAGAACGCAATCAATTTTATTTCAAGGTTCCTTTGTGAGCCACTTACGTTTTTTCTCTTAAAGTTATGTTGTATTTTAATCGAATGTATCTTATTTTTATTGCTTTATAAAATTATTTACAATAAAATTCAGTCTTCTTTTATTAGCAATTAATCTGAAAAATCTATGTTTTGTTCGTAAACAGATTGCTTTAATGATACTGTTATCTTTCTCCTTTACATCACATACTATTTTTAGGGAGATTGAAATAAGGTATTCGAAATTGAGCGGTCGTCATCTTCCTTTCATTACTTCGTGCCTGTCTTTGTGTCATATACATAAAAATAACCACATGTCATGTGTTCCATTTAAAATTTTACACAAGCAGGAAATTCCATGATGAGTATCCACAACGTTAAGATTGGAATTTTGTTACTATTGGTACTTATTTTGCTGATTATCAATATACGCCTGAACTATACAATGAATTGGAAAACTTTACAAAATCATCAAAAAGAAGTGAAGAACATCGGTCAACAAGGTACTGTCAATCAACAAGGTAACATAATTTGCATCAACATATTCTTACACCATTTTTGACATAAAAGGTTCCAAATAAATCTATAACTGTTGGCAACCAAATTGCTTCTCCTGTTCTAACAACTGTGGGTGAAACTATAATGTATATGTAAAGAGCAATTACATGTCGTGATTTAAATTTTTGTTCAAAGTCACCTTTAGACTAAATGATAAAACAAATCCAACAATCAGATTATTTCAGCTTGATTGAAAATCGAACCAGAACCTTTTATTTTTTTTATTCGACAATAAGATCATAATATATGATTTGTATTATTAAACGGAGATAACAATAACAATTCGAATAATAAGAATAATAATAATGATAATAATAATAATAATAATAATAATAATTGTAAGTAAAGTGATGCCTATGAAAATTTTTTTTCAATATCAAGGAAGGATTTTTTGCTTGCATTATAATCCATTAAGTTTACGATAAATAAAGATTCTTTCGTGTCTAAATATATAAAAGTTTGCAATAACAACAATGAAAGTGAATTTTAAAATTTCTTACTTTACAGAAAGGTCATCCTTCTCCATTTTATAGGTAAGGTATATGGCTTGTCTATAACATTACCTATGGATATCCTTTTTTCAAAAATTGCTATTGATTCTGAAATCAGATACCCATGATTGTATCAATTCGAATTATAGAAGCAAATAATGAAATCAGATAGTCTGAATGTAGCACTGATATAGGGCATAGATTGTCAGGAGAAAACATTGTTTCTTTTCCCTTAGGCAAAAATGTTTTTAGGCACTGTTTTTGTGTTAATATTTTCATAACCAAAATTAAAAGGAAATTAAATATATAATACAAATACCAGTTAAATTTTGATGTGCCAGATGTGCACATTTCGGAAATTCATTCCTCATCAGTGATATACTTCCCAAATAAATAAATAAATGAATAAATAAATTAATAAATAACCGTGATTCTATTTATCCCAGGGGATTTAATGGGATATGTTTGACGAAGTTTTTTTTGTATAGGATTAAACAAAAACATACAGGTCATGGTTCAAATCATAATCATAAAAGCAAACTTAAACCATGATGATTGTCAAATTAAATTTTAAGGAAGGGAATAGAAACCTAGTACTCCGGAAGGATAAGAACCCCCTGTCTATCTAGCTATATCCGTCAAGTGTGAAATTAAAATTCAAAATGAAAGGAAAATGGCAAGACAAATATTAAAAGGAGAATTTTAAAGTGTCATCATACTTATCAAACTATTTGAGGAAGACCATAAACCTTTTTCGTGCATCTCAAAATGCTTGTTTCGTTATTTAAAGCTCTATACCATATCGCTTTATGTCTTTGCAGACAGAATTAATTTTTAAAATGTACTTGAATGCTTTCATTTTTTTCACTAGCAGAATTAGAGATTTTAAATATATTTTTATTTTCGGAATCCTTAGTTCCTGAACTTTCAAACAAAATATAAATGAACGTATATTTTTGTTACATGACAACCATTTAACTGATAATTTAAAAACCAAAATTTATTTTATCAGGATTTAATACGTATTACTTTACTTCTTTGAGTTTACAGGAATTTTGGATGCATTTTATAAACTATTTATACTTTAAATACTTATACTTTAAACTTTATACAGACTCTTGTTCTTGAATTTATTGACTTTTTTGCATAAAATTTGTCGTTATTTTGATGTAAAACAGATGAAATAAAAATTCTGCATAAAACGCCTTATCGTGCACATGTAGGAATACGACATAAATATATTCAACACCCATCTATCATATAAAATAATCGTAGGCACTGTCTATGTAGAGAGCGCAGCAAATTGTTTATTAGACAATTTTTCCCACGAATGATGGTTTTATTATTTTGTTTGCATTTTAAATAATTATTTCATGTTACTATTTCAATAAGACTACCAAAGATGCCAATTACTCAAAAATAAATAAATAGATAAATAAATAAGTAAATAAATAAATAAATAAATAATCATTTTTGAAAAAGAGCCAAAATCAAAGAGAAAAAATAATATTTTTGCCATGTGAAACTATGATGTAATGATGACGTCACATTCCTGCCATTATAAAAACAATCTTCACAGGACATATACCTACATACATTTTCTTTTGAATGTTTTAAAGTACCTTTTGGATCGCCAGTGAATGATAACGAGGTATTCTAACGCCTTAAACTTTAAGCATTTTCTTAGGCACGGTAAATTGTAAATTTACAGATCGGAAACATTCATTTATATCATTTGCTCAACACGTTAGTGACAGTCTGTTTTTCTTTTGCCAAATTCAGGAAGAAATATCTTGTGTAAAAAGTTCGAGTTCATGCGGTAGAATATATGATTTAATTAAGTGTTCATTTTAGATTTCTATTTTCTATTTATTTCCATCACTTCTGAAAAGTTTTAAAACGTGGCCATTAGCAGATTTGTCGTCCACTGTTCTGTTGTATACTACGACATTCTTATTTTTTACCTTCAACCTTCATTCATGACGCACTCTGTATAATGTGCTGACCGTTTGACATGTTTGGTGAGCTGAATGATCGTTACAGTGCTGACTTTGTCATGATGGGTCAATTGCAAAGTGATCGCTAAACTACTGACTTTTTGTCATGTTTGGTCGGCTGAGTGATCGTCACAGTGCAGACAGTTTGACATGTTTGGTCATCTAAATAATCGTCCAAGTACTGACTGCTTGACAAGATGGATTGCAGAATGATCGCTAAAGTACTGACCATTTAGCATGTTTGGTCATATAAATGATCGTCCAGGTGCTGACTGTTTGACAAGATGGATTGCAGAATGCTCGCTAAAGTACTGACTTTTTGTCATGTTTGGTCATGTAAATGATCGTCCAAGTGCTTACTGTTTGACAAGATGGATTACAGAGTAATCGCTAAAGTACTGACTTTTTGTCATGTTTGGTCATATAAATGATCGTCCAAGTGCTGACTGTTTGACAAGATGGATTGCAGAGTAATCGCTAAAGTACTGAATTTTTGTCATGTTTGGTCATATAAATGATCGTCCAAGTGCTGACTGTTTGACAAAATGGATTGCAGAATGATCGCTAAAGTACTGGCTATTTGTCATGTTTGGTCATCTGAATGATCATTTAAGTGATAAAAAATCACGAATCTATTCAAAAGGTGTAAAATTGAAGCTGTAGAACCTACACATAACCCAGAGCCGGTACCGGTAATTGACTAGTAATCTGATTGCTTCCCAAGTTTGTCCCCGTAAAACGTGAACTTCAGCAACATGATCTTGATACAATGGATTATGTTAAAGACAATTTTGATGTTGTTTGTTAGGTTTGCTTTTAAAAAAATACTTGGTAATCAGTGTAGTTAGAAACACACAAATTAACTTGACGTAAACTCGAACTTTTTTGTTTGCTCAGTTTGTCATTTGTTTTATTTTTTTAAATTTATTTATTATTCATTTTTTGTCATCTCGAAAAAGAGCCAGAACTAGGAGATTTGGTTCAAAATATTGCGTCAATTTGGTTTTTGTATCATACTGTTGACAACCAAAGTTTTTTTGGATTGACTTTCCCGGCTATACAGGTTGATCATGTGCTAATTCTGAATTTCTATTAAATTAATGCATCAAAATCAGCACATGCCAACTAGTTGTCAACACGGTACTGATTTTGAATGCATTATTTTCATAGAAATTAAAATTCAGCACATGACAGGTGAATAAAATTAGTTTTATGTAGGTTTCTCCCACGATTGGACTTGGTTCCATAATAATACCGACTGAAATACCATTAATTGTCTCCGGTTGTCCTGGTCAGGTTATGGAATTGATCAGAAATAAATCCTTATATAATGGCTTATAAAAAAATAAAAAAGTGAAGAGGTATTTTTAGCTAAGTAATACCTTCATGAGAAACGCCATGTCCTGATTTAAATTGAACTTAATGCAAGTGCCGACACCAAGGGAAGTAAATCTGTTCAACAGGACAAAATCATCTCTAACAATAATTATACTTCAAAAAATCAAAATTTTACCGACATACGATTATTTAAACATTTTTCTGTTTTAGATTATAGTAAGTCTTATGTCATTCATTTAAATCATTTATGATAGTAAAAATATTTTGAATTTAACGTTTATTTTGCAAATAAACTGGCAATGTTACAAGAACTTTTGCTAAATTGTTGGGCCTCATATAATTTCTTGAGTTTATGGGTCTTTCATAAAATGTTCGCATGCATTTGGACATATCTTTTAATAAGTTATTTTGCTTTTATAGTTTTCCTCTGATCCCACCGACCAGTCACGTGACAGGATAAACATGTAACAACGTTGTTCGAGGGGAATTTGTAGCTCAAAGGTTATCCGAACGGGGTGTTACTTTTCACAGTTTAATAAATGAAAACTATGATACAAATATAAGTTCCATTTGGATTTATATAATTTTTGAAATTTAGATTCATTATTTTCAACTGTTTGGCTTATGTTTTTTATCTATCAAACTTTTTGGTCTCAGTGTCACTGATGAGGAATGGATTTCCGAAATGTGCACATTTGGCACATCAAAATTTAACTGGTATTTGTGTTATATATTACACAATCTGATCAGTGTAGTTAACACAAAACATAAGTTGCTAATAAAGATGAGTTTTCTCATCAAGTGTCAGTTCTTGTTTATAAATTTTTGAAAATTGATTTGATTCTATAAAATAAGACTATTAAACAACAAAACTTTTGCGAGTTTGCGCTCCAAATTTGTTCGCGTTTCCGCTGATTGATAATTAATTGATCGGTGTTTCCGATACAACCGCAATGTACTCAGGAGTTTCGAGAAGTCCTTGTTTAGAATTTTGTATGAAATACAAAGAAAATAATTCTACCTTCAAGGGATTAGTTATGTCCTCTGGTTTGTTATCCAAACCGATATTGTGAATATTTAATAAATACCTGCTGAATTTTGATGTGCCAGATGTGCACATTTCGGAAAATCATTCCTCATCAGTGACACTGAGACCGAAAAATTGGATGGACGCCAGCCAATTGAAAATTAATTAATCTAAAGTTCCAAAAATATATGAATCCAAATAACTTGTTTGTAATTAAGAACATAAATATATTTATATGAAAAAGATGTACATGGTCACACACACACACACACACACACACACACACACACACACTTTTACATCAGGTTCACGAATACCGGAAATTGTAATTCGTTCAAAGAGAAAAATATACTAAAATTTGTTTTACAACTATAAACTAAAAATTCGGTTTTTGAAAAATGCGTGAACTAATCTTGGTAAAGTTTTTACAAACTTAATATTCAAAAAAAAGCTTGAAACATGTCATTTTGATGATTTGAATTTTAAATAGCAATTTAAAAATAAGGCGTAGGGGAGATAATACTTCCCATATCCCATGAACCCAAGCATATGATTTTTTTGAATTTTCATTTTGTAGCTTGCGACAAGCTTCCTTTGTGTAGTTTTTGAAAGAAATGTATTTCACAAATTGTGTGAACTTTGGATTTTTGTAGTAAACTGTCAACAAAAATGAAGACACCTGGCGTTGTTCTGCCTGTAATTTATGTTTAAATCCTAAAGATACCCTTTGTCCTCAGCAGGCGAAAGACTCCAAAGCTACAAAATATTATTATATATCAATGTCATACTAAATTATTTTAGTCTATAATATTATTTTACAAAAAGTTTTATTTGAAAGCAAACCATTAGGTGAAAAATATAAAATGAAAAATTTTGTCATTTTGCTTACCAATTATTATTCGAACACTCCAGAGCTGACCTTATAAACATGTAATAAAATTGTATTTTTAAGAGAAGAGAACAACGCATCTCTCTCTCTCTCTCTCTCTCTCTCTCTCTCTCTCTCTCTCTCTCTCTCTCTCTCTCTCTTCTTTTTCTGGGGCCTCGGTGGCCGAGTTGTCTAAAGTGCACACTTACAGATCACAGTGCCCCTCACCGCCTGGGTTCGAATCCCACTCGGGACAGATCTTAGTGTGAAAAAGTTTGTCAGTTCGCTTGCCGAAGGTCGGTGGTTTTCTCCGGGCACTCCGGTTTCCTCCACCATCCAAGAACTGACCGCCTCGAAATAAGTGGAATAATCTTGACTGGGGCGTAAAACACCATTACTCCTCTCTCTCTCTCTCTCTCTCTCTCTCTCTCTCTCTCTCTCTCTCTCTCTCTCTCTCGTATATATAGTTTTGTTATTTACAGCACATTTTTGAACTAAAAGTTAAATATTCAAAAGTATGAGCACAACAAAAAATATACACGCGTAACAATAAAATTCAAACATGTATTGAAAAACCATACATCAATTATTCAACGATATTCTTATACTTTAACAAGCAACGGGTAAAGACGCCTCGTCTCAATTACAACAACATATGGTATTTTACGGAAAGAAAGTTTGTTATATTTTTGTAAGGATGCGAACATTAGTTTAGTCCATCAAAATGTATATGCATACAGTTTTACTTGAACATTTAAAAAAATCTTACCTTAAATTAAAATAAAACATAAACATACCAGCCCATGTCCAAATCACAATCACAAAAAAAAAAAAAAAAAAAAAAAAAAAAAAAAAAAAAAAAAAAAAAAAAAAGTAAAAACTTTCGAATTAGCAAATGGGATTATACACGTGAATTGTGAATTTCGATCAAGGAAATTCGAGGCCGGGTGCTCCAGAAAGGCAAGCACCTCCTGTCTAGTTAGCTACACCCGTCACGTTCAAAGTCAATTTTTAGAATGAAAGGAACGAAGAACTAAGGTAAGTGAAATATATCCAGTATAAGTCTGGATACAGTGACTTCATACTTATCAACAATATTGTTTTATTGCTTTGTCCATGTTTTATAGGTTTTGATGGGTCATATGATTTTATAGATGTTCTGCATTTATATATATATATATATATATATATATATATATATATATATATATATATATATATATATATATATATATATATATCATTGGGATGGCAAATCGGTCTAAAACCATTAATCGATTAATCTTCGGATGGTATGAACATTTAATTGATTAATCGTTATATTATTTACGCCAAAGCTTGAAAATTATCCAGTCAATATCAGTTGCAACCCCCCCTGGACCATGTTCGACGTATCACTGTATGTTACAGCTTATCCGTGTTGACTTGTACTATTATAAATATAAAAACAACAAAAATTGGAAAGAAAAACATTAAATCCAAATATATTTAGCGTTCATGACTGGTACATACAGTAACAAAAATAAACAATATCGCACCGGGAGAATTTGTTCTTATTCAAACTATAGTTTCCTAAACACCGTACGCGAACTTTTAAAAAAAAATTATAACACAACAAAACAGCAAAGTCAACAAAGATAATAAACTAAACAGAATTCTTGTTGAGAAATATTATTTGATAAACAAGTGATGAAGAAAGCCGGTTTGTCAGTTTTGTTATGATCAACCCTGCAGTCGAAAAGCCTCTCTAAGAAGGAACCGACGTTCCTGGAACACAGAGGATTTTTTTCGTTAATACTGCATTTACAAATTAACAACAACTACACTGTTTAATCAATCATGTATGAATACATATCGCAATTAAAGGTAAGGTACACCAGGTATCGATCTTGTACGTGTATTATTATTATAGGATATCCAAGATAAGGGGGCTATCCAAAGGGGCGTCAATTAATCGATTATGGAACTAATAATCGATTAATCGAAGGTATAAACAATTAATCGATTAAACGGTTAATCGTTGCCATCCCTAATATATAGATATACAGTTGAATCTCGTTATCTCGAACTTGTGGATACAAGTCTAACTTTTTGAAAAAGTCCGGACGGAGTTGTTCTTTGTTTAATCAAAATAACTCTGGTTTTCTAGAACTCGGATATCTCAAATTTCCGGATATGTCGAACAATTTTTTCGTCCCCTTGAATGAAAATCTTAGAAAAATTACATTCGTTAACTCAAACAAAAAATTTTAAGGAAATAAAAATTTTCAACTCGAAAAGATTTTTTGGTCGATTTAAATGGTTTCTAAAAACACAGTAACTACCAGTACTGATGATTTTAAATCAATGCAATCATTATTATTAAATTGCACTTAAGATTATTGGGGTGATTAAAGTATTAAAGCGAAACCGGTATGGGTACCAAAGCGGACTACACTGTTCGTTGATAACATACAACAGTGCAATCAGTTATTGACAGATTTTAAGTAAATATAGAACATTTTATAAAAGAAATTTTATTTCATGCTTCTCACGGTTTAAAATAGATATAGAGGCACTGGATAATACTGAGAATTTTGTCGACATTAGCCTCTTACATCGACTATCATATCACTGTTTCATGGTATCGTATTTATATGTTGAACTATGTCACAAAAAACTTCCGATTTCTTAAATATATATAAAATATATAAATGTTGGAATATATATGATATATGATAAAACAGTGATATAGTTTGACATGATAAAACCGGAAGCGACTTTCGAAAGGGGTGTACGAGTTATTTCCCTTTCTTTGCCGTTTTTTAACATCGTTTATTTCGAACTCCTGATACGTCGAACTTTTTGCATTTACCCTTGGAGTTCGAGATAACAAGATTCAACTGTATTATATATATATATATATATATATATATATATATATATATATATATATATATATATATATATATATATATATATATATATATACTGGTGCACCAGAATTCAATTTTGTACTTGTAGTTCTAATACACAAAAGGGAAAGCACAGATTTCTCTGTCGACCAAGACAAATCATTTAACGCAGAAGATCAGTTTACAGGTAGTAATACTTGCTTAAGAAAATGAAATAAATGACTCATATTCTTTGCATTATTTTCCATACACTAAGACACACGTTTATTATTATTTTCCTGCAAAACGTTAACTTGATATATTTTTATAATGCTTTTATTTTCCATTGAATATTACAAACAAAAATTATATTTATGTGATATTGACATAAACAAATGTTGTACGATGGACAATCTGACAGTATATAATGTCTTACATATGATTTTGAATGATATCTATATAGCAATAAATATAGCAAAAAGGTAAAACAAATAAGTATGAATAATACTTAGTACAGGTTTTCATCCAATGTTATGAATTATAATTTCTAATATGTATAACCTTTTTCTACTGCTTTGTCTAAAAAAAATTAGAAAATTATGTACTCAAGAAATTTTTATTTCAATGTTATAAAACAATCTGTATAATATTTTCTATTGGAAACAGTACTCTAACATAGTAAAATATATAACCACAAATCTGTTTTTGTTATTTTTTATCAAACCATCTTAACATCATGATCCACCTGTTCAAAATATACTTAGTTTTTTATTCATATATGCTATTTCTTTTTCTATTCTAAAATATGTCTTCAAAAAGTTTTCAAGCGAGTTAGGGTTTGGTTGTTTTTTTAAAATACTCTGTTTGTACAGAAAGTACTTTGTACAAATAATTAAAAAAATTAATAAGTGGACTTTCATTTGGCATACCTAAAAGGATATCCTGAGTTGAAAATTTTTGTAACTGATAGCCATTACTAACTATTATATCATACAACCACACCCATATATGTTGTGCCCATAAACACTCGAAAAACAAATGTTGGATCGTTTCATTTTTTTCACCACAGAATGAACATAACTGATTATCTACAAGTTTACAAAAATATAACCTTCGTTTTGTTGCTACTATTCTATGTAAACACTTGAACTGAAATTCACGTAATTTACTATCTATTGTGGCATTATATAATACAGTAAAAATCTTTCGTACATAAGTTTCACTTAGTTCAATATCAAAAAATTTTTCCCACTTAAGTTTACATAGTAAGTTTGAAATTATACTATCTTTATTAAAAACTGGATAAATATCCTGACAACCTTTTTTGTGTCTTAAAATCACCTGGATGGGCAAAGGTTGTTAGGGCCTTTGGACTACAAAATAATTTCTTTTCAACATATTTCTCCACATTTTAGGAATAGATGTTACTACACTCAGGTAGTCTAATTTAGTACCTTTTATTTCATACTTATCCTTTAACTGTACAAAACTATAAAACTCCCCTTGGTCATTAATCAAATCTAATATATTTCTTATTTTCTTGGCATACCGATTTCCTATAAATTTCAATTTTATATTCAAATTAAACCATAATGGTTGGTAAATAATTTTTTCGAGGCTTGATACATCATTATAAATGTCATTACAAAATTCTTTCCATGCAAGAAAAAAATTTTCCAGAATGGATTCTTAATACATTTCAATTTTTCATCTAACCACCCTGTACCAACATCCTCAAAATTATATGACAACTGCTCTACTGATAAGTAATTAAAAATAAAAATTTGCCACTCACTATTACACAATCACATTCTCTTATCCATGTTAATTTTAGGCTTTTTATAAAAGCAAAAATATTTGTCATCTTAAGCCCCCCTGCGTCATATGATGCCATTATAACATTTCTTTTAATTTTATCAGCCCCATTTTTCCATAAAAATTTAAAAAACATGTGTTCCAATTTTTTTAAGAAATGTGTCATTAGGGTCTGGCAATGACATAAATAAATGAATTATTTTAGACAATAACAAGGACTTAATGATCATAACCTTACCATATTGTGTTAAATTTCTTTGTTTCCAATCCCAATAAGTCTACTTATTTCAGCTATCTTCTCTCTATAGTTTTGATCAATTATTTCCTCTAGATTTACATTAAACTCTATACCCAAAACATTAAAAACTTTTGACTCCCAATTCATACTATATTCTGGACACAATCTGTCCAAAGACCCCCTTTTTGCCCCAATCCATAATACATTTGTTTTATCCGTGTTAATTTTTAATCCAGACATGCAGTAAAATTTAGTCAATACCTTTAGTGCTTCTTTCAATGATCTTTCACTACCATCTAGAAATAACGACGTGTCATCTGCATACTACGTTTTTTGCTGTCAGATAGACCTCTGCAATTTACTGAGTAAATACTTAATTTATCCATTGTAATATAAGACAAAAATAAATTTATATTTTTCAGTTAAATGTCTGCAATATTCAATGGAAAAAATTAACGAAAAATGTACAAAAGTTGAGTAAATTTTAAATATAAGAGAGCCCAATGAAACCAAAATATAAAGAAGAATACAAAAAATCAATTGACAGAATTTTGTAACCAACGTGTGTATTATTTGCCAAAATATAAAATATACATAACATGTTTGCATTATTTTTAAAAGAAAAAATATAAACTTCCATGAGTGAACCTATATTATAACTCTGACATTTCTGGTGTTTAATTTAATAGACTTGTTGTTTTCAGTATTACTTCTCTTTGTCATCTAATTATGGAAAATACTAGACTATTTACAGAGAACTGAAGATTCCAAAAATAGAACAAAAACTTAGACATTACTAATATTCTGTACTTCTTGCACTCAAATACAATATCCTATGAACATGAACCACTGTCTGTATATTACATGTGTTCAAAGTTTTAAATGGTACATAGATAATCAAGAGTAATATCTTTTGATAAATGCTATTATAGAGTCATCACTATGCCTCCAGCAGTATATCAATACACAATATACCTTACAATATACATTAAAATAACATGGGCATTACAAAAATTCTGTACTTCCTGTACTCAAATACAATATCCGTTAACTAATATTATCAACACCAGAAATTTAATCTTTGTAATGCAGCACCAGTTTTATTTCTGTGTACTATCTTCTAACAGCGTATTACATTTAAATTCACTACAAATACACGATGTAGTCAACAAACACTTTTATAATTACCTATTTACACTTATGTTTCCGTATTTTTATTTTTAGTTTAACTATTTGTTTCTAAAATATACCACCACCTGTAAATAAGAAGCAAAGTAAATTAAGTGATTTTTCCACCACTTGAAGTCAATAATGTTCCAATTTGTATACATAAACTGAAAAGGAAAAGCAAAAACATATTATTTTATTAACAGTACATTTCATTGTCTTTATTTGTTCTTAACTCTCTTCCATTCCCTACTTTTCTCATCTTTCACCTCAAGGAAAATGTCTGTTCCCTTAACAGTTATTCTAGTCTTTTTCTTTTCGGCTTTTCTGATTTGATATCCCACTCGCACTAGCTGTGCTCGTCTTTTTTTTTCATTACAACTGGTAGGTCAGTTCGGATTGCTTTTTTTGTTCCCTTTAACTTTTGATTACCTAACCTCAGAATTAAGTCTCTGTCCGTTTGTTTTAAAAAAAACTGCAATGATAGCTCTAGGGGCCGATTCCTTCCCTGGAGTGACTACCTTTGGTTTTCTCAATCGATGCATATTATATATTTATATTGATATATTTTGTTACATGTATCTAGAGTAAATCGAGCACAAATGTAGCAGTTCATGTCCAAATTAGAATCCTAAAAGTAGTAGTCATCATTAATTGTCTTCATTCGCAAGAATTACAGAATTAAAAAAAAACAGCATGAATAAACAGGAAATCTAATATAACAAAAAAAAAAAAAAAAAAAAAAAAAAAAAAAAAAAAAACCATTAAAACTCTCCTTTTGAAAAGGATACTGTTTTTACAGTGCTTATGATGACGCATAAAAGGGAAAAGCAGCTGATTGCAGCACTGATGCATCTAAACGGATTATCATCACTTAACAAAACAATAATCGTATGGAATGATCCAAAACAATCGCCTCCTGATTTTACGAATCTTAATTTGACTTATGAAATCCAGGTTAGTCAATTTTTTTCAATAATGCATATATGTACTATATTTCTTAGTCTAATAATGCCTATGACGTTTTTCTATGTTCTTATGTTGATAAAAATGCTGTTGAAGTTTTTAACTTAAGTATGTTTATTGGTGTTTCTTTCTCATTCTTTGTATTTTATTGGTGTGTACATCGTAATTTAGCTTGTTTTCATTATCCGTTTTCCTATGTTGTTTCTTGCTTATGGTAACAATAACAAAAAAGGTTCTGAAAATAAGCTTAACTAGGCTTAACGGAGCTTAACAAAGTTAAACAGAGCATGTCATATAAATATCGTTTAAAAACCTATACCATTTTCAGTTTTATCGAAATCCTTTATTTTCAGGTTTAAGACATTGTTTAAATAGTGAAAAATTCAACTCTCTCTCTCCTTTTTTTCTGAGAAAGTACTTCTAGGATAATTATGTTTAAAGACTTTAATAGCAGGAATTGCTTAAATAAATCATATGTTTACATAACATATTCCATAAATAGAAGATGCTGTATGCGTGAAAAATCCATCTCTTAAAATAGGATAGATTTCAATTATTCTAGCAAAAAGTTCTTAACTTCTAAATGTGCACTATGCACTATCCATCAACAAATTAAAATTTACTAAGTAACGACCTCCGAATACTTTATTAGTACTACATTATTTTCCAAATCTCACAAAGAACATGTTATCTTGTTACATTTATCAACTGTTTTAGAGGTTGTTATAAAATGTCGTTCATCAGCATTGTCCTTATAAAAATAAAACACAAACATACCAGTCCATGCCTGGATTAATAGATTTTGAAAGTTGATAATTTTTACATTCGGCTGTTGTATAATATATATGTATAATATTGCAAGTCTAGGCTAATCAAGACCCATAAAAAGTTATATGGCCGTCATCACAATATTGTTGATAAGTACGTAGTCACTGTATCCAAACTTATACTGGATATATTTGACTAACCATAGTTCTTTGTTTCTTTCATTTTTCAAAATTGACTTGCACGTGACGGGTGTAGCTAGCTAGACAGGAGGTGCTTACCCTTCCGGAGCACCCGGCCTTACTTCCTTGATGGAAGTTCACGTGTATAACTAATTTTGCCAGCTTTCAATGTTTTTACTTCGGTTTTTTTTTTTTTTTTTTTTTTTTTTTTTTTTTTATTGTGGTTTGGACAAGGACTGGTATGTTTGTTTTATTATTATATGTCAAGTTGTAGACAGAAAAGTTATAATTGTAGAATATTTTAAATATTGGAACAAAAATTTTCTTTCGTTTACTTAAAATAAAAATGAAAATATTATACTTATTGCAAACTGAAAAAGCTTAAAACAAGCGCTTTTCACTTCAGATGATTAGTAATTTATATTCACAGACCTGCTTCTGTGATAGACAAGGGATATCTAGTTATTTGCTTTCGAACAACTTAGGTATAATAATTACATTTAGGCCAATATAATGGCATTTTAACCAAACTGGAAACGGAAAACAATTTTATTAACATTATTTGCTTAAGTTCTGGTTCTAAATAGAATCATAAAGAATATTTTTTAAAATTATTAATCTACATAAAAATTGATATATAATCAACGTAAATCTTTATTATTTTCAGATATTAAAACAGAAGCAAAACAGCATAAACAACAGATTCCTGATTTATGAGGAAATAAAAACGGATGCTATACTGACATTAGACGATGACGTTTACATTAGCCATAATGTAATACTTTTATGTTTTAGGTTTGTGTAATTTTTTTAATATAAATGAAAGTAATTTCTAACTGAATAAACCTATTTGGTGACATTGTTTGCAACCAAACATACTAAATGATAAAACAAGCAAACCATCCAAAACAAGAGAAGACAAACGCATTTTTATACCACAAATACTACCAGTCACATTGTTTATTCGACAAAATGCAAAAACTGGACTATTTTAAAGAGAATTATAAAAAATCAATTGTTTTCAATGGGCGCTTGACATTATCTAAAAAAGTTTAAATTTATTCCAAAATTTAATAATGGGTGTTTTATTCTTTTAAGAGTGTGGAAATCGGACAAATACGCATTAGTTGGTGTTTTTCCTCGAAGACATGACTGGAATCATAGAGATCAGAAGTGGCATTATAACGCAGGGAATTTTTGTCCTACATCCATGGTTCTATTAGGATGTGCTTTTTACAATAAGGTATATAAAGCTGATCTTATTTCTAAACAATAAAATAAAAATAAAAAATAGTTCCTATTACAATAACAGAAACATAGCAACCTAGATTCCGCTAAACTAAGACAATTATGTAATTTAACATTTAAAGATTAAAAAAACACTGATTGCTTTGATGTACGAATAAAAATATCTGCTTGACTAGACAATATTCTTATCAACAAATTTTAGGTTTTGAATCAATGCAATAATCAACGTAGCAAGGAAAACGTTTTAACAAAACAGTATAAGAAGTAAAGAAAAAAACAAACAAAATTTCACAACGAGATATAAAACTTGCTACGAAAGAAATAATGAAGTAAAAAATGCATAAATAAATTGAATATGATAAACAAATACATTAACAATGTTAATTTTGATGTGCCAGATGTGCACATTTTGGAAAATCATTCCCCATCAGTGACACTAAGACCGAATAGTTTGATAGATAAAAAACATAAGCCAAACAGTTGAAAATTATGAATCCAAAGTTCCAAAATTATATAAATCTAATCCAGCTAAGGAATGCTTTGCACGAGGGAACAAACCTTAGTTTTAAAAGAATTTAAAATTTTAAGCATGATTAAACGATTGTTATAAGATTTTGCATTGGGGCTTTATCAATACAAACTGGGTATTCTCAAAGAACTGCTGCTTAAAAGGATCGATATTAATGTTTTTGAATACTTACTTTGTTTTTTGCAATAACCAGAGCTTCAAAAACAAATTGCAATAACACATACAAAATCATAAAACAACTTATTTTAAAAACAAAAAACATCGTTCTTAATTGGTGTGATTGAAATACAGTTAAGCATCACATTTAAGTTGTAAATGTATAACACAAATACTTGTTAAATTTTGATGTGCCATATGCGCACAGTTCGGAAAATCATTCCTAATCAGTGACACTAGGGACGGAAAAGTTTGATAGATAAAAAAAGTTTTATTCCCAATAAATGGATATTTAAAAACAAAACGTTATAAACATACTTAACAAGACAGTGAGTGAATCAATACATTCAAAAACAGATAAAAATATGGAATCGAAACACGTGTACTTGGCATAAGCCTGCGTCTTTAAGACCACGAGACAATAGAAATTTTTATCACAGAGGAATTTGAATTTGAATTTTATTTTCTTGTAGATATATAACTATATGTACAGAACATTGATGCCTAAAGCAATTATACGTTTTGTTGATGAAATCTTTAATTGTGAAGATTTAGCTATGAACTTTCTAGTAGCCAATTTCACCAGACGTCCACCAATCAGGGTTTGTATGCTAACTATGTAGATTTTAAAACACGTTATTTTTTATTTTAAATCACTAGAAAATTAAAACTTAACCATTTATAACAGAGAAAAAAAGAGAATGGCGGTATTGACTCAACTGATTGTAATGACATACCTGTTTAAAGTATTTGTAAAAAAATCAGCTGAGAGCGCAAACATTTATGTATACATCAAATGTTTAAATATAAAACATAATTTGATGATTGATTAAACATAACAAATCTGTCAATATTTTAAATACTGAAGAGGAAATTACTAAAGATATTTGATGGTTCTAACCATAGGTAATAAATACTCAGAATCGCGTTAATTTCTAATTGTTAGAAAATGTTTTTTTCTAGTCGTTTGATAAGTTTTTCAATAAAATGCATATTAATTAGTTACACAGAACATTTCTTGAAAAATACGTGAACAGAAAAAACCAATACAAAATTGTTTAGAATACATAAAGATACATATAAAAATCTTGACAATTGTCACTGCAGAAAGTTCCTCTTTTGTGTTAATTATTTTTTAGAAGGCCTTAGATAACTACAAATTTTTATTTTTTTTCCTTTAAAATAAGTGATCGAATCCCAATTCGGTCAGTTATGTAATTTTAATTTCTTTCTGTTGCTGTAAAATACATGTATTTTATAATATTTTGTAGGTGAAATATCAAACATCAGCTTACTGCAAAACATGTACATCAAATTTATCTCTAAGAAAAAATCACTATGAAGATCGAAGTAAATGTTTGAACCAATTTTCAAATATATATGGTTATATGCCTCTGCTGTACACATACACTTCAGTAAATACAGACGAATGTCTGGTTTAAGCAAACCTCACGTTTTTTCTGAATAACAGTCTTTAAAATGATAAATTATACTTATGAAAAAAATATTATGATTAATAGTTTAACTTGCAGTTAATAAAACAACAAAGAAGCATATGAACTAAGAATTTTTATTTCGATAAGCAATGATTTTGGGTTCTGTTATTTTATTTCTTTATATCACAAATTACAGAAAAATACAACATATTATAAACAAAACATGAATTTTCAACAAATCAAACACGCATATCGACCCATTACAAGATCACAATCTAAAACAAAAGTAAATCTTTTAAAAATTAAAATTGGCTTAGTAATTAAACACAGGAAACTTCCACCAGGGAACTGCGACCGGCCGGGAGCTTTAATTTATTTAACAATCAAAATACAGCAAAATCACATAACATATTTTACCTAAATGAATCTATAATTTAAAACAGCTTTTAATTGAAGCTCTCAAATTTATATATTTTAACATAGACTGGTAATTTTGTTTGATGTGCAATATGGTATTTAATATACAAAATATTTTTTTTTCTTCTCCTTTTATTTTCATTTATTTATTTAATTTTGATATTTGTACAAAATATCATTATCACGAACTCCTCCCCCACCAAAAATAACTGATAACTGGAATTTCCGTTACAGTATTTTCATACATGCTTTTAATTATATCTTGACCAATGATTCTCCAAAATATTTTTTCTTAAAATACTATCACTATTGTAAAGACCATGAGTTATTTCCCCATATACAATACGCGTCTTAAAGCGTTGCTGTTTGGTATTTTTAAATTTAGATTTATATTCATTTACCTATTTTTTGGGGGAGGGGGGGGGTAAAAAGGAAAACTCCATTATTATAAATATGCTTTATAATTTTTATATATGTATAACATATATACGTTATCTATAAAGGATTTTTGGAATGAATATTACATAAACGAAGCATGTTAAGCGAACTATAAAAATCTATATCTACTGTCAGATACCACATTTAAATGTTCTTTATTTATAAATTTCAAAAATGGTACATGATACTACTGAATCAACGATCACAACTCGTGTGTCTTTTTGATTCTATTTAAAATCTTAACTTTCAAGAATATGTATACAGATTGTCAGAAAATTTATCTCTAAGTAATTTTCAGCTTTAGCTCGTGATTTAATATTTTGCTTGTTAACAATGAATTCGCTTTAAATGTTTTGCTGTAATTTTTCCTTATGATCTGTTTTTATAGCGATATAAAAATTCTTCCATTGTATGCGCTTACTAATTGAATATTCAGTTGATAGCAAGTAGACAAATTACTTGGATGTATGATGAATGTTCATGTTTTATGCTTCATTTAGAGGTTATGTATAATATGTTATTATACAAAAGTAAAAGTTTAGCATTAAAATAAAATATAAAGATTTTAAGCAAAGTTATGTTGTTTTTTTATTTTGTTAAATAGAAAAAATTTGGTAATATAAAAATTTTTATCATCATATTTTTATCAAGGAATAGACTGTTAACCAAAAACAACACACCAGTCTATGTTCTTATCATAAACAACGACAAAGTAAACTTAAAAATTAAAAACCTGTTCAAGTCGTCAGTGAAGCACGTAGACTTCCTCCAAAGAAATGAGGCCGCGTTCTCCGAAAGGGTCTTAATAGGTACACCTGCCAAAAGTAACATGGAAGTATGGCAAGTTGTTTAATAAATCCATTTGAAGTTTAGATACAATGACTTCTTACTTATAAACTTTTATGTTGACGAGCATAAATTTTTGAGAGTTTTGATATTATCTAGCCTTGCAATATCTCCAAGTCAACAATTTATTTGTGAGCTGCTTGCTTCGTTGTATTTAATTCCCTTAAGATTATTTGCTGTATAGAAATGGATAGTTGAATAGAAAAAATATGTCATCATGTTAGCCATGTAGCTTCAAATGTAGTTTTTCAGGGTTGTCCAAATTGAACTATAAGTCTAAATATTAAGCAGAACTTGAAACAATCGTATCTTTTTAGCTCATTAAGATAAATGACATTTAAGTTTTCTCCAAAAATGGAACTATGAATAGATATTTATCATTATGTAGATAATTGGTAATATACTGTAAATTTGTATAACGCTTTCAGAAATCTGGTGAAGAGACATTTTCTGGAAAAGTCTGAGCTGTTCATAGAAGAATATTTTAAACACTTTCCTTCTCTAATATTTTAACAATATTTATTGTAATTATCAGCAGATTTTTTTTAGATATATGAATATTAAATCTATATTTTTTTAGAATTATACATAAATAATTCGGAGCAAATCAGAACATATATTTTATCGTAGATAAAATTTGTGTACTTATTTCATAGTATTTTAGATTAATTTCATTACATAATATAGAAGTAGGTTTGCAAAAAAAGCTCACATCACAAACTTTATTTTACAAATGTATTTCTGATTTGTATTTCTTAAAATCCTAAATTTCCAATAAGAATTAGAAAACATTTTATTGGGATAAAAACAAATTTAACTGCAGCCCAACCAACACAAAGAGAAAATTTTAAATCAATTCCCAGCTTAAAATAATTGTATTTATTTGTGTATGCAGGGAACACTAAATAACAAAGTATTGCTCTTTAAAATGTATATAAATTGGTCAATGGCTGTCCAGATGACTACTGAATGTCTTAAAAAGAGTTAAAACTTTTTCCCCAAAATTAGCAATGTTCTCATATATCGGGTGGTAGATTAATAAAACACTAACATACCAGTCCATGTACAAATCACTACCCCCCCCCCAAAAAAAAGTAAAAACTTTAAAAACTGGAAAATATAATTATATATATATATATATATATATATATATATATATATATTCATCAAGGAAGTGAGGCCGGGTCCTCCGGAAGACTAAGCACTTTCTGTCCAGCTAGCTGCACCCGTCACATGCAAAGTCAATTTTGAGAATGAAAGGAACAAGTTTATGGTAGGTTAAATATATCCAGTATAAGTCTGGATACAGTGATTTTATACTTTTCAACAATATAAGTTTTAAAAATTTTATTTATTTATATTTTTCTTTAAAGTTTTTTTAAACATTATCAAAAGGATGCAGCGATTTTTTTCAAGTGATAATAACATTTTAAAAATTCATTTAAAACATTCTCTAGTGGTTACAAAGTTTATCTTTTATGTTGTTGAAGTAAACAAAAGTTGATCTTATCTATGTTTAGTTATTGTTTTTGATAAATTCAATGTCAAGATTAATATTTGAGTTTTAAAATAACTGTAAATCTGCATGTCTTTATGTTTTTGTGTTAATAGTTCAACACGTCATCTTGTATGAGACGTGATACCGTTAGAGCCTAGAAGGTTTCCAAAAATAAACTTCCAAATTTTATTTAAAAAAGGAAGCAATTTGTAATTTTAAATACGGTTCCAACCACAATGATCCACCCTTTGAAATAAAAATATTTTGTTATATTGATTACAGAAGAATACTTTGTGTTTGCAGTTTGTTTTGTTCGGTTGCTACTAATGTGTTGGTATCTCTGCTGATGGAGAACACCATTTACTCAGTTGCATAATTTATGTAATATAAACTTTATTTTGCTAGAAAACTCCCGCTCTATAAAATCCAGCCCTCCCGGTTACGAGGGCACTACAGTAGCAGTTAATGATAGAGGATTAATCTTTCAGGATAGAATGAAAATTCCCTATATTGCTAATTCAGACTATCGATACTTCTATAAAGATTCACATTAAAGTTTTAAACAAATCAGAAACACAGTTTTTCGATATCATTTACCATAAAATTAGTTTATAATACTGTCTTGTTACTTCGCTTCAACCTAAACATTGCAAAAACTGTAAAATTTTGATTACAGATGCATATTTTAGAAGCAACTTTACTTTAAAGAGTACACTACAAAGTCATGATGATCTGAACTGTTAATCTTCCAATATTGTTCTAAGATTGCAATTTATGTGAACTCAAATATTTGGCAAAACCAAAGGTAGACTGAATGCACGAATAAATGGGCATCGGTTTGAAATTATTAAAAATGGTAATCAATTTCAACACCTTAATCAACTAAACCATTTCGTGTTGTCTATGAAAGTTAGAAATTTGGAAAAATTATATACCACCACACTAATTAACCTATATTTAGCAGACCATTCCGATTACTACAGGAAAATAGCTTGATATATTGTGCGCTGCCTCACAATATGGATGTAACGATAAAATTAAGAAAGTATAAAAACTTTCTAGTCCAGGTTGTAATAATGTTCATGTTTTACACCAGTTCAGCAAATCTTCAAATGTAAGTACTCTCAACAGGATATGTCAGTGTCATTTAGCTTGCTAAGATCGTAAACTAATGTGAAAAATAATGAGATAAAATAATGACTCGTTTCATTATTCCTTATTTATAAAGGAAATGTAAAATATTAATTCTGTTTGTCATTTTCTTCAATAAAGTAGCAAACCTAAAGTCCCAAAAGTTTAACCGACCTCGTTGAAAACTGGTAAAATCGACACAATACGGGTTTCGTTTAGAAATTTAGAATGTAAAAATTAACATTTAAATAATGTTTTAATTATCTTTATAATTTATTATACAGTAGAACTTCGATAACTCGAAGTGCATAGGACTTCGGTGGTGACTTTGAGTTATCGGGGGGGGGGGGGGGGGGGTTCTTGTTATCGAAGTTAAAGATGACGCCACCTTAATATATTATTTTCCAGAAATCTGATTTCGTCAACAGTTATCGGTACTCAAATGTGATGCAATAGAGAAAAAACACAATACATACTAATAGATACTTTAGAAACAACAACAAAAAACTATTAAAGAATTAATATTGACGGCAAAACGAGTTAAATGTGTTCTTTTATTTTAAAATCACGATGTATACAAACAATAAAATACGAAATCAGATATATGTACACGTTTTTAATATAAGCAATACTTAATTATTACATTCGTTAGAAAATACGAAGAGATGGTGAATAACATTACAAAGCAGTGCAAATTAAGCTTGGGGAAATTAAGTCGAAAGTTGAACTGTTATCGTTAGCGGCATATTATTTGGCTTCTGTTATTAGAGTAGGGAAGTACCGTACCTGTTAAATTTAATTGTCATTGACGATACTAGTATAAATCCTTTAATTGATACTAATTAATACAATATAACGGTAGCCTAATTAAGGTTATGTGATTTATCTGATTTTTTTAACGGGCTATTAATCACACATTATTAGATGAATGTGTTTTTGAAGTTAATTTTTTAACTACAGACCAAATTTTTACTCCGAGTTATCGGGGGTATTCGAAATATAGAATTTTGAGTTATCGAAGTTGTCCTCATAAAGTTTCGGTTGGGACAAAATAAAGACTTTGAGTTATCCGTGGTATTCGAGATATCGAAGTTTGAGTTATCGAAGTTCTACTGTAATTCTTTCCCCATAAGATCTTTTTAGCCATATTTCATATGAATGAAAAGAAAATTTATAATTATATAAGACTTAACTGCTTTGGCATCATTTTTGAAAAAAAAAATCAAATTAATATATTAATGCAAACTTATACTATCATATAAATGTTTACTATATCTATCAAACAAAAGTGCTATTTTATTAAAAAATTCAGTTTATGAGCCGCAAAAAAAAAAAATCCTTACAATCTCATTTTACTTTACTTCTTAGTAAAGATCAATGTCTATTTGATCAATTTATTTTACACTGCATGAAAAGCTGAGTTTAATAAAATTTACAATGTCATAAAACATCCTTAAATTCCAAGCTTAAGATTTAATTGAGGTTTAATGAAAATAAAACCACCAAGTTTTGTTGAGTTTACTAATACACCTTAAATCCCGAGTTTAAGAAAGATTTAAATTTCCAAAATGTTACTAAGTTAGTATGGATTATGAACAGATTTATTTTTGCTAATCTGTCTTTCTCTCCACCTTCTCCTCCAAAGCATAATGGATAGAACGTTAATTTTGGAGTGCATAAGGTCTGGTTATATCGTAAGCCCACGTCATACCAACGGGAAAGCACTTTATGCAGGAAAGTTTGTGAATTCACTTGGAGCGGGTCCAAACTGGCCTATATGGTTTGTAGAAGTATTGATAGAGTTGAAAAAAAAATCCCATTTTATGAAAAAATAATAAAATGTTTTGAAATATTTTTCTTTATTTTAAACTAAAAAATTATCATTAATATTGTTGAACAATGTGTGTAAGTTTATAAGTGTTATTTTTGAGAGTCAGTCCTCCTGTTTAATTTTGTACCATAACTCACGCATGCTGTATTGTTCTATATGTATTTATATATTAACATGTTCTCTGTATTGTCAATATTACAATGATGAGAAATAAAGAATTTTATTATTATTATTATTATCATCATCATCATTAGCATTATTATTATTGCTGTTGTTTTTATCATCATCATCACCATCATCACTATCATCATCATTATATTTATGATTATTATTATCATCATCATCATCATTATTATTATTATTATTATTATCATCATCATCATCATTATTATTATTGCTGTTGTTTTTATCATCATCATCACCATCATCACTATCATCATTATATTTATGATTATTATTATCATCATCATCATTATCATCATCATCATCATTATTATCATCATCATCATTGTCATTATTATTATTATTATTATTTAGTCTATTGTCGCAAAATTAACTGCTGTTTTACAAAGCTTATAAAAGGGAATCTGCAGATGTTGGGGTTGTACCAGTAAAACGATGGCCATGTTGGATTTTGACCACCATGATTAATGAATAGTGTATTCAACAATGAATATAATCTCTTAACAAGGGCTACGGTTACCAAGCAAATTTTATAAAGTGTACGCGTACCGACCCTTTCACCGCGAATCAGCCCAATCTTAGGGTGTTTGTCAGTTTGATTCTCGAAGATCAAAGGTTTTCTCTGGACACACCGGGTTCATCCAGGATCTCTGAAATAAATGATCATGGACGTCTATGTATAAGTGAAATATTCTTAAGTGGGAGCTAAATCACCATTAACTCAACCCAATCATATCTAAAGTGGCACTTATTGCGTCCATGATTAGCACTAACATGTAAGCACGAAATAAAAGGGCAAGAACATTCAACAGGGTTCAGTACATTTTGTCTGACTTGGTTATACACGTGTATCTGTAGCTTTATGCTTCAGCAATCTAGCACTATAAAACGACCAAAACGTGGTTAGCACAGCCACACCATATACGTGTACACTCATAAACGCATTCAATGCAAAATGCAATGATTGTAGAGAATATTTGAAATTTCGCACACGCCTGGCCACCCCTCTCTCTCTCTCTCTCTCTCTCTCTCTCTCTCTCTCTCTCTCTCTCTCTCTCTCTCTCTCTCTCAGAAGGTCTTGAATATTACAGAACACTTTGTACATCAATATCTTCCCGTACAATCATTAGTAATTTCAGAATCAAAGGATTTCATAGTTGTAAATGAATAAGTTCCAAGTAAACTACAACAACTAAAGCATGAAAACTGTAAGAAAATTTTATGTACACAGTTTATCTGAAACGACCGTAATATTAAAAAATAATTTTTTACAACTTGACTAATACCCCACACATTTTTATAAGTTTTTATGTCAAACAAAACATGTCATATTATATTGACAGATCAAAATATGTCGACACATTTTTAGATTTCTGTTCTAAATCTTGCTTTATTTCGTGGGTTTTTAGTAATAATGTCGATTCACTTTTTCGTGGTTTGACTATTTACACGCGTCAAAATATTT
This sequence comes from Tegillarca granosa, assembly GCA_029721355.1. Taxonomy (NCBI): domain Eukaryota; kingdom Metazoa; phylum Mollusca; class Bivalvia; order Arcoida; family Arcidae; genus Tegillarca; species Tegillarca granosa. Next base: position 2,976,752 of record CM056595.1, read on the forward strand.
TCATGAGTATCAACACCATGCCTAAATGCACCAACATATTTTCATGCGTTTTAACACCATGACTAAACGCGCCAACACATTTTCATGAGTTGTAACACCATGAATAAACGCGTCGACACATTTTCATGAGTTTTAACACCATGACCAAACGTGCCAACACATTTTCATGAGTTTTAACACTATGACTAAACGCGTCAACACATTTTCATAGGTCCCCACATCATGACTAAACGTATCAACACATTTTCATGAGTTTTAACACAATGACTAAACGCGTCAACACATCTTCATGAGTATTAACACCATGACTAACCGCGTCAATACATTTTCATGACTAAGCGTATCAACACATTTTCATGAGTATTCACGCTATGGCTAAACGTATCAACGCATTTTCATAGGTTTCCACATCATGACTAAACGCGTCGCCACATTTTCATAAGTTTTAACAGCATGACTAAACACGTCAAATTATATTTGGAATTTTGCTTTCATAACTAAATGTGGCAACATATTCTCGCGATGCATTCGGCTCTTTTGAATGGACCTATCGTAGTTTTAAACATTTTACAAACCGTGCACATTCCTTAAACAAATAAAAATATCATGTAAATATGTCTTAAATTTAAATTTCTAAAGTTCTACTAATTGGACAAATAAACAAAATATTTTTATTCCGAACTTTCCCGGCAACCTGGATACATTTACAACGAATACGTTGTACGGGCATGAAAGTAGCTTCTCCTGGTATGTCAGTTGTCCTTGACCATACTTCGACTGGTTTACCGCAAAATTTTCGAATTTCAGGTTTTGACGAATACCAAGATATTTTTGCGATTAAATGTAGTTTCTTTATGCTTTCATAAAAAAGATTATGCAAAATAAAATATTCTATTACTCCAGGAGTTATGTCTTTGTCATCATCAGCAACAATTTTACCATGCCCGCTATGCCAGTTTGCAAATACAACTGAAGAACGCTTGTGCCGTGAAAAAAATGACCCAACAGTTTCTCTACCTACAACAATAGCTTTGCATTTGTGGCAAGATGGTGGTATGGTACATTTTTCTAACTGTATACCAGGATATAAACATTGATACATTTTAGAAATGTATGTTTGCTCCGATTCAGTTAAAACATATTTTGATAAATATTTTGCGTTATAAGAGTCTATTAGATCCCATTGTTGCCCCCCTATATTTGTCCCTGGATCCGATAGTTTGTAAATAATATCTCTTTGTCCATGAGATAATTTTGCAGAACAATCACTCTGTTTTTGAAAATTTATAACAGATTCATATTCTTCTTTCATATCTTTTGGGATCGGAATACTCTGAACTATTGCATCCCTTAAGAAACGTCTCATGAACTGAATTTCAACAGACCTGTTATTATTAGGTAATGATCCTAGGTGTCCGTTATATCTCTCAAAAGAAAACAACCAAAAGGCATAAACTGGACCATAATCGCGCATGCACTCTGCAAGATGACCATGCAAATGCATATTAGGTGTTACAGCTTTCTTTCCGTATAAACGTTCAAACCCTTTTAGAAAAGCCAATAAATACTGATCAATTAGGTCAATGTCATTGTCAATTATACGTCTACTACACAAAAGCGAGCTAGCCAAAACGAAAAAGCGCCAGTGATTAAGAATTTCATCAGGTAAAATTCCTTTTAAAGCATAGATTGAAAAAATATTACACCAATTTTTCCATTGTTCTGCAGTGAATCCGCTAAATGAGGAAGAAATTTTCCTAGGAATTCCACCTTGAGACGATGGTGCATCCACTGAATCGACCTTTTCTTGTAAAATATCAAGCTGTTTTTCCGTTATCATTTCTTTACCTATCCAAAGTTTCACCATGCATTTAGCTGTTCCTAGATAAAGGTTATGCATTGGATCAATAACGGACATTCGTATTGGTTCAAAATATTGTAGTCGATTTAATTCAGAAATTCGGACACCAAAAACTGATTCTAAATTTGATCTTTGTGTTTTTGTTTTTGCGGATTCAATTTTCGCCAGTTTTCTTTGATGATCTTGATGAGTTCTTTCCTTCCATGATTCACGGTCAAAACCGGAATAATCTTTATTTCCAATAGTTCCAGGGAATTTTTTCAGACATTTTGAACATCCCATTGTTGCACTGTGGCCAAGAAAACCACAAAGCTTTCTCGTTGCAGGAATATCACAGCCAACACAAATAACGGCAATTCTAATAGTTTTAGGTACAGAGGTTGAAAGATAAGTTGTTATTTGAAACCCTTCCGACCATGCACAAAGTAATTCATCAACCAATGGTTTTAAAAACGTATTCGTATTGGGTTCCTTTCCCATATCCGGGATGATACCGATTAGCATTATATTATTAATTTTGAATCTGTCTTCTCGTGGGAGGTTCAGTACTACGGCATATATTACGCCTACCGAATATGTTACATGTTCAAAAGGTCGGAAAAAGTCAAAATTAAGCATTAACCCAAAAGCATCCGGATCTAATAAAAACCTGTTTTTCGAATTCGAAAGAAACTCGCGCCATATATTGCCGTCATATACATCATCGTATTGACCTTGAACTGAAAGACGGTTTCTCCAAAGTTGACACTTTTTTTTCAAAATCCTTCCTCATCACAAACTGTTTGAATGTCTCTTCGATAGATTTGTAACAATACGTTTTACATGGATAGAGTTTTTTCTTTCCGTTAGTCAGGTTTACAGTTTTCAGAAGTAATTCACCACATGCGCGCCTTTTGGCTGGCTGAGTGTGATCCGGATATGCTTTAAATGAGCAATGTTTTGAAATGCTATCACCATCAACGGTGTGGAAACAATCCTCAAAGCTGTACAATGAGTAGCATTTCTTGCATATTACATACTTCCTAAAGGTGTCTTTTTTCAGCCCTAAATACTTCCAAAGCATCTACACCGTGCCCGGTAGAATTAACGAGAGAGATGAATATACAGGTTGATTTACAACGAGGTTAGAAATAAATTTATGAAAGAAGGCGAGTAACGAAGCTATTGCATTGTCCGGCAACATATATGTACTTTGCCATATACAGATGAATAGACAAAAACATAATAACATTTTTTGCTCTCTTGTGCCAGAATCGTTAGGAATTTCCGTAGTCATGTTTTCGGTGTCCTGATCAATTTCATTGCTGGAAATATCATCCCAAATTTCATTTTCTTCATCTGTTGCATCATCAAATATAATGTTATCATCGCCCAGATTTCGCCGAAGATATTTACGTACTTTATGTCTAACATTTTCAATTGCCACACAACGATCTTCAACAACTATATCGGCTACATTTTCTTCTTCCGAAAGAGTTTTGCGTGGTGTCTCACATTGATTCTGGTAACTGTGACACAACCATTTACTTCCAGTAAAATTTTGAGCTTGATGATCGATAAAATATCGGGCGCTGTATTCATTTTTTCATCCGGGACAAACTTTTCTCTTTAGTTTCTTTTTTATTGTTAGATGCAGAATACTTTTTTCTTTGTTAGCCATGATGAAATACTACAAATAATAATAATAACAAAAATTATACGTATTGTTTGAATCTATCAATAATCTGCAAAGTTTATTGACAATTCTTAAAAGATGTCGATAAAAATCCTAACTGAAGAAAATATACATTTCATATCTTCACATTACAAATAAACATTTACGAAGCAGTTTTAATAAATTGGTAATAAGTAATATCAGTGTATAAGTAGTTGATTGTCAATTTTTGAGTTAGAATTATATTTTTACATAGCAAACTCTTTTACTGGTAGAAGATTATAAGAAGACTGTATTAATATTTACCTATAAATGTAGTTCATTATCTATATTTCGAACCATTTTTGATATATTTTCCAATTTTCGTTTGTACATTTTTGAAATATACATGCAATTGTTAGCAATTTGTTGCGCCTTTTTCCTTTTGTCAATTTCTTCCTCCATTTTCTTATGGGCCTTTAAAAGTGTAAAATTTTCTGGTGGCAGCATGTCTTTAAATGTCAATGTATTAGTTACATCATTTTGCTGCTCAATAATTGTCACTTGTTTTTCATTCTGGTCGAAACGTGTATCAGAGACCTCTTGAAATGGAGGGGTTGAATTATTACTATCTGTATCAATATCTTTGCCAAAGTGAAATGGAGAGGACGGTGTTTTTATCTGTCGCCTTTCTATCCTTTTCTTCTTTTGACGATTTCTTCTGCGACGTCGTTTGGACTCTATACTATGCCTACCCATCTGAAACATTAAAAACTTTCCTTAATAAATTGTTAATGATTTAAGTTTTAAATTGCGTTTTATATACTTTTAATTCTATGTTTTTACCAATGACAAAATCCAAACAAGAGGCCCAAAAGGGCCTGTGGAGCTCAACTGACAAAAATGGTTCTTGTGCCTTCATTTATATAAACTTGGTACAGGGACTTGAGCTGACGTTAAATGCTAAATATAAAAGCTGTAGGCCTTACAGTTTCAGAGAAGAATATTTTTAAATTTGACTTCCCATATAAGTATATGTAGATATATGTGCCCCTTGGTGGGACCAAAACTGGCCCAGGGGCCTTTATTTGTACAAACCTGGTAAAGGGACTTGAGCTGATTATGAAAGCTTTAAGCCTTACAGTTTCAGAGAAGAAGATTTTTAAATTTGATTTCCAATATATGCATATGTAGATATATTGGCCCTTAGGGTGGGACCAAAAATCGCCCAGGGGCCACCATTTGTAAAAACCTGGTAAAAGGACTTGAGCTGATGTTAAATGCCAAATATAAAAGCATTATACCTTACAGTTTCAGAGAAGAAAATTTTTTAATTTGATTTCCAATATATACATATGCAGATATATGGACCCCTGGGGTGGGGCCAAAAATAGACCGGGGGCCACCATTTCTACAAACTTGGTAAAGAGGCTCAAGCTGATATCAACTGCCAAATATGAAAGCTTAAGGCTTCATGGTTTCAAAGAAGAAGATTTTCAAAGTTGATATCTCATTATAAGCCATATATGCATATGCAGATATATGGACCTCTGGGGTGGGGCCGAAAATAGACCGGGGGCCACCATTTGTACAAACTTGGTAAAGGGGCTCAAGCTGTATATAAACAGAGTGAATCAAAGCAAACAGTTCAATATCAGTAAATGATACAGATAAAGCTGATGAAATCTAACCTATCTACAATAAACTCAAAAGTACAGAAAAAAACATTCAACATATATATGTGTGTGTGTGTGTGTGTGTGTGTGTGTGTGTGTGTGTGTGTATATATATATAAAAGCTGAAAAAAAAATACATTTTAAAACTTTGGTAACCAGACAAAAAAAAAATTCCCCTACCTACCTACCCAACCTTGAAGGCAGGGTAGGGATTTGGCAAACTAAAAAATTTTTAATTGTGGCCTAACTGCGCATAATTTAAAAAGTATCAAATATGATAGTGGTTAAAACAACAGAAATTAAAACCCTATAAACAATTTTAATAGATAAAAGGTATATATTATTTGTATACACATAACTAACAATGGTTTTAATATAACCCTTGGTACCTCATATGATTTTTTTGTTTGATTTTCCTTTTTTATTAAATTCGATTTTGGAATTTCAATTCTATTTTCTGCAAAAACAATTTTATAAAAAAAATTGAACTCATTCTATTATATTTTGAAAAAAAATTAAACGTGTAACCGACAAAGGTCAAATGTTGCTACAGATTTGGCGCTCAATTTGACCGCAAAAATCAACTTCAAGTTCAAAACCGAGGGTAGTGCAAGTCGAAAACGGTAGTCTAACTGATCGCTATTTTAACTGGATTTATTGGAAATTTATTGGAAATTTATTTCTACATCAAAGGATTAATCACAGTATGTCAGACATCAGTTCATATGAAAAAGATGGATCGGAATATGTACAAAATGAAAGTGAAAGCAGCGAATCTTCTTCAGATTCTTATGTTGACATGTTCAGCAATGGAGATATTGGAATCGAAAATATAAAACTTTGTAAAAGAAAAAGAAGAAATACTCACCGAAAACCATTAAAAAAGAAACGACAAAAACATGTTATTCCAAATACCGGTACGTCGGCGCCAAATGAAGGATTTCTGGAAAATGGGAATGATACATATAATAGTAGGCGGCCATTGTTATTTACCTCTGCAACTTCTGATGCTTCTCCCGCCAAAACTCCACAAAACAGGACACGCATTGTGGGCGAAATTGGGGAAACAACTCAATCACAGAAGGAATCAAGTTGTAATCAAGTAATTATATATTTTGATTAGTTATTCTATATTTGTTTTTCATTTTTTATGTTTGGTTTGATGCAATAATTACAATAATAAAAACATGTGTATTTATGCGCCCTACTTAGAACCTCAAGGGTAAGTGCTGCATACAGCATGTTTAAACATAGCCAGCTATGACAGTCATGCGATAGCTTTTCATAAAAATTTACCTATGTAGGTGAAGTCTTAAAAACGGTCTATAAAATGTATAGGGCGTGTTGGTTTTTATTTAATATCTTTGTAATAGATAAAGATTTTTAAATTATGCACCCCTGATTGTGTTATTCTTTTCCTTCTAATTCTTCTGATATTATTTTTGAATTTTTTGGTCAATGAGAAATTACTTCAAAATTCATTCAAAGTTACTAGGTAAAGTGCACTAATAATATATGTATATATTCACTAAAATGTGCTAAAAATTGAAATATATCTGTTGTTAAAACAACTGTATCTCCAAATTTTAAAATAATATTGCATTTATGCATGTCTACGTGCAGAAAGAAAATATTTATCTAACTAGACATCTAAATATAAATATGCAATACAAATGCTCAATTACTTCAAAATCAATTCAAAAATATATGAAAATCGACCACACGTACCAATTTAACTCCTCTTGATTAGCAAATATCTCTTGTAGCGTCAAAGCTATTTTAAAATTTAATAATAATAATAATAATTATTATTATTATTATTATTATTATTATTATTTAAAAATTAATAGATAAATGAAAAATAAACTAAACAATGAATTTAATAAAGAAATTACTAAATAAAAACATATGTGACTTATTAAAAATTAATTATCGCATATAAAAATAAATGGAAGATAACTTTACAATGGTATAAATTTATTTAAAAAAAAAGAGAAAAAGAAAAAAAATTGAATTATAATTCATCATTAAGGTAAAAAAAAGTTAAAGCAGTACTAATTGAAAAAAAAATAATAATAAAAAAAATAAATAAATAAATAAATAAATAAATAAATAAATAAATAAATAAAGTAAAGAATTGACCAAATAAGAATAAATGACTTATTGAAATTGATTATAGCATACAGAAATAAAACAGAAATAAATTTACAATGGAATAAATAAAGAAATAGAATTTCAAACGAAAAATGTTCGAAGAAGATGCACCAATAAGGAAAAAAAAGTTAAAAAAGTAATTTTTGAACATGGGAATACAAGTTAATAAATAAATAAATAAATAAATAAATAAATTTTTTGGCAAATAAGTTAAAAAAATGTTTGGACTCTTGTAAACCTAATAAGAAACTGATGAGAATTGATAAAATATTTCTTAATTGCAAATGTCAAAGTGCTGTTTTTGATGTAGTAAATTACTAAGTACACTCATTAGCAATGTTGATCATTTGCGGGACTGTTTGGTTATTTTCATTCAACAAACTGTCAACAGATTTACCTGTTAATACCGGAAATAATTAATTAAAAATCTTATCATCAATGAATGCATGAGTGAATAATATACACTAAGTGAGAAAGAAACCTTCGGAAAAATCAGTAAACAGTTTACAATAAATTTACTAAATGGTCTATTACAATTACTAAATTTCTTAATTTTCAAAGATTTCATGGTTCCATAAGAAAAGTAAATAATAAAATGTTTATCACATTTCAACAATAAATATATAAAAATTAATATTGTCTGTGAAATTATAAAAAGTTTGTCTTTTTATTTTAATCAATTTTATAGAGTATAAAAAATTAAGTTTTTACAATAAGTGGTCATTATAAGATAATTTTGAAGCAAATATAATTTATTTTCAACTAAATAGATCAAGTTATTAAATAAATCTACTACACAACAACATGGATAAAACATATATAATTCAGATTTTATATATTATGAGGTTAGTTAAACCGTTTAAACGGCTCTCCTTTATATACATCAGTGTAAAGTTAATCATAAGCAAGTACGTTATCTGACAGTAACGACAACTCCAAATGGTACAGGCAAAGTACCGATTAGAGTTACGCCGCCTGATCATAGTACCGATAGCTGGAGATGATTATCTTTGGTAATAGCAAACACATATATCCTTAAATACTAGTACATGTATATATGTCAATGAAATCATTGAACATCCTGCTAAACTAATTAAAAATAAAAATATTTCAGTTTATGAGATTAACGAATTACTTTTTTTCGCAGAGATTTGAATCAAGATTAATTGCGATAGAGAAAGCTATGACAAAAATGGGAAAAAAACCAGCAAGAGTTGATGAAGATACAGAGAAACATTCTTTCTCTAATTAAAACAGAAACAAGAAATGAGACAAGACCAAGAAAGACCCCAATAAAGATTTCCAGTTCAGTCAGAGTAAGTAAAGTACATCATCTCAATTAATTAATTAAATTTTAAAACTCCTCCACTGAACTTATTTTTTCATTTATTGCATTTTATTGGCAGTTTTAAAATTTGTCCTCTGAATTCATTCCAGTAATTCCATTTTAATAAAATCTTTGTTTTTTCAATATTCAAATAAAATATTCCATCAAATAATTATCATTTTAAATTAATGATTTTCCCGCTTTTTAGCCATGGGTGTACTTTTATGAAATACATTCCCATTATACATACCATTCATTTCAATTTCTTTTTAGGGTGCAATTAGAGATGCCCATACAAGTGGGAAGGATTCAGGACTGAAATGGACGGTCTTGAAAGACGACATCAGAATGAGGTAAGCACAGTTAATAATGTCTTCCATACTTTCCATGGACGTTTATGATATTTTTTTTTTTTTTTTTTTTTTTTTTTTTTTTTTTAATTCAATATCATAGGTTCACAATTCAGAACCACCATCCGATTCCGGTCTCTAGCTGTGGCACATGGGAAATTTGGTTGCGCTTGCTATATGTTTCTTTACTGGTCAGCTCGGTGTCAGTTTAATGTGTCCAGTTAAGGACGTATGAAAATCTCATGCACTCTGCTACAATATACTAGCACTAAAAGCTGGCTAAGGGCTCGGCTATTACCATTAGATCATATATTCACATACACTCATAAAATTGAACGTCGAGAAAGAAATTTGATCTTGCCGCTGAAAAAATGCTGATGCAACACTAAACTCAACACAATAACATTTTTCTCAATAATTTTAGAAATAGATATAAATTATAACATAATATATAATATTCTTTAATAGACCACAGTCTGAAGAAAACAGACAGATGACGGATTACATCAGCACATTTGTAAAGGGAATATATCCCGAAACATCGGATGCTGTAATTGAAAGTAGGTAAATCTATGTATTTTATTCAGCTCAGCTTTTCTTTCACATTAGTACACTATATGATCTATTTACAGATAATGTGTACGTAATGTTAAATAATATGATTTATTTATTTACAAGAATGACTAACTGAAAAGTAAAGTGGAAAAGACACTATATATATTCCAGTTTAATTCTAATCGATATAGGTGGTCTGATTTATCAAAATAGTTTCCGTCAAACTTTCAGTGAAATTAGGTCCGCCGGTGTGTAAATTCTTTTATCTGATATTTAATTTAGTGTTTAAATATATTGTTTTTTGCTACACCATTAGAAAATTTCATTCTCATTTCAGCATTTTACAACAGTTAACAACGAACAAATTTCCAACAAATTTTTCATGTGCACCCATATCAAAACAATATGTTTTACTTTTTGTAGTTGCGACTGAAAGATATTTTCAAAGCATTAAAGAAAAAGAACAGAGACAGAAAAAAGGAAAAACTGAACAATTTAATAAGAAGATGATGTATTATCAAAGGCGAAAGAGGGTAAGTTTATTTAGTCAATTTGTTTGTCTCTTTTAAAATGTATTGAGAAATTTGACAAAAAAAAAAAAAAAAAAAAAAAAAAAAAAAAAAAAAAAAAAATCTGGTGTATTTATCAATGTTCCAATGTTTAAATTGATTGATTAAAGCATTCATTGACAGTAAGAACTTTACTTAATTTACAACATGATAAAGGTTTGAGGTATCTCTGTCTCTACAAGTTGTTTATGAAACTATTAATCATTTTTATTTTAGAAACTGACTAACCGAATAGATGCGGTGAAGAAAAAAACATCGTGGTCACAGGAACTAAAAGACAAAATAACCAGCGGGTTAACAATGGATTTCATATCGTCAGAATCCGAACATGAATCGGACGGAGAATCAGTATACGTGATTAAACCGATACCTTGGAGAAGTGAAGAATTGAACGGTTATATAAAAGAATTAGATAAAAAAAATTCAACAAACAAAATCAAAATCGGCAAAGAGACAATCAGCTAAAAGAATTATTAGTGACATTACTTCTCAAAGACGACGTCCTAATGTTGAGGTAACCCTAAACTGGGCTCTAAAAAGCACGGAGACTACTACCCAAGAATAATTTTTTTCAAGATTATATTTAAAAAATTAAAATACAATCATTGACTTCAGATACAATGTGTTTGTTTTATCATTTGAAGTATTTCATGATTGTATTTATTTACTGTTTAAATAATTTTCTGTACGGAATGTCAGATAAGTTCTAATTTTTACATGTCGAAAGGACGTTAGACTTTAAAAAACGAAATACTACGGTTTCCTTCGCAATTTCAATTCGAACATGATTTATATGTACCATTTTTACCGGTGCTCTATACCTTATTAAATGTTCCATATGGAATCACAACTGTCGATCATGAGCGGGCTCTGGCCGAGTGGTCTAAACGCCCATTTACGGTTAAGTGCCTGTCATATCGGAGATAGTAATATCTCACCGCAGCAACGCAGGCTCTTCATGTATGAAAAATTGTCAGTTTATTCGCCGCAGGTCAGTGATTTTTCTCCGAGTACTCCGGTTCTCTCCAGCATTTCTAAACGGACTGTCTCCATATTTAAATGAAATATTCTCGAGAGAGACGTAACACACCATTAATCTTATTCAACCCACAATTATTGAGTTTAATGTGTAAAAATTATTGTTCAGAATTTGGTTTCATTTTAATAGCATACACATACCATGCATTTTTGGGTTTATATAGTTTAATATTTCTTTAAATGTCACAATATTTAGAATTTAATGGTGTTTTCTCTGCTTTAAACGCAGTATTATTTGAAATTTTGTGTGTTTTAAGTTGTTATAAAATGCAATTTTATTTGGAATATATGAAAGTTTAATAACTATAAAACAACACATTACAGGAAGTATAAGTGCGTTTAAGCGCAGATTAAATGTTGTCGTAAACGTGAAGTTTATGTTAAGTTTAATTGTTTCAAAACTTTATAAAATTGTGGAGTTTTGTGAGATAGTAAACTGCAGTTAAACGTAAATTAAACTTCAAGTTTACGTAAGTTTAATTTTCCATTAAATGCGATAAAATCAGAGGTTTTGGGGGATTCACTCTTCGTTTAATTATAAATTAAACCAACGTTTTCATGCAGTGTTAGTTTTACAATCATTTCTTAAGTTTCTTTTGTCAAAGTTCACACTTTGAACACACACTTCGATCATATATATATATATATATATATATATATATATATATATATATATATATATATATATATATATATATATATATGCGCCAAAACTACCGATTAAATGAATAAATTAAACATTTTTAACAAAATGGTGTTTTGAAAAGCCTGTAAGATTTAAAGCTGCATTAAGTTTTTCAATTTTCTGAATTTTTTTTTTTTTTTTTTTTTTTTTTTGATTTATAAAAAACATATTTTTTTAAAAGTAGATATCTTCTAACACGATCTGTGACATTCATTTTTTAAAATTTCGTTTCTTTTAGCTGTAACTAAACGGAATCTTCTGACCGGTTGGTCAGTGTTTTACGCTGGTAATTATGAGCTTGGAGCATGCGAACGAATATACGGAAAACCCTAGAATTGTAGGTGATACATGACAGATTGCTATAATTTCCGTCATTTACATCCAGATGTATTTGAAATCGTGTTATGTATCCCTTAGTAAGTCACAAATGAAAAATTCAACGAAGTTATGTGTTTAATTTATCGTATTTCACCGTTTTGAAAGTTGTGTTTAAATGACCCGGGTTTTGATGACGTAACCATGTTCTAATATTAGATCCTAAATGCTGCATCTCGCTGGGTACATACTGCAATTTTTGTATTTATTCGAGTTCATTCGAGTTGAACCAAATGTAACATTGTTCATTAGGAACATCATTATTTAGATTAGCACCGTTTTAATTTTTTCTTTGGAAAACTTAATGCAGCTTTGATTTTTTCTTTACTTGACTGTTTTTTATTGATTGGATTAAATTCAATTTATAATAAAAATTGTCTAATAAATAAATTATTTTAAATTTCGTATTGTAAGGACTAAAATCCTGTCTCATTCTCATTCATGTTTTTTTTAAACTGAATACTTTTACAACATCACGATCCTCTAAAGTAAGCACAAACATACCAGTCTATGTCTAAAATGTTTAAAGCAACGTAAAAACTATAGAAACTGGCAAATTGAGTTTAACACTTGACTTTCACTAAAACATTAGGCCAGTTGCTCTTAAAGAGTAAGCACCTTCTGTCTAACTTCGAACACCCGTTAAAATTTTAACATTTTTTCATTGTTTCATTAAATTTTGATTTGCGTTATTAGAACTTGATCACTAACAACAATATTAAAGTTTGGACTTTAATTTTTACCGATAATGCAGCAATTATGGCAATCTAGAGATTATTCGTTAATCCGTCACTACTTAAAGATAAGGTCTGTATGTTAGATTATTAGAATCTATCGAAACTGATGTGTCTTGCCTTGTTTTGGACCAAATATAATAGCCTGAGGTTTGAGATCTTGGACAACCATCAGCGATTGATTCTGTTTCTCTCACCTATAAATTAATACATTCGTATATTGTGCGGAGAAATAAATTATACTCGTGCACAGAGCTCACTCTTGTAACGTATCCGTTCGCACAATAAACTTATGCTATCAGCTACGTCAGAAAAACCACATTTGTGTGGATTTATATTTATCACATATCCTACCAAACTGAATACAAAGCTTTTTTCTGCCAATTAATTCACAATCACTTTTTTATTTTGATTTTTATTCTGATTTAAAATGATATCTGACATGGAAAACTGAAAAACTGCTTAAGAAGTAAACGAAACAAAGGATAATTGTTCGTTTAACAATTATTTGTAATCATTTTACTACTTCTAGCGTAAATTTATAAAAACTTAAAAAAACAAACATTGATTTAACACAATTTGATGATATCGTTCTGTATTCTCCCATTTTGACAAAAGTTTTCCAACTTAACTCACACAGGAAAAGTTCCCACGTAATGCATGACGTAATGTTATTGTTGTCGGAAAGGGAATTCCACTAAACGTATTTCCCGACTACTATGGTGACACAGAATATTGTATTGTACATGTTCGATACGGTTCATTGTATCTTATAGCCAGAAAATGTATTGTATCACTATAGTAAGATTCAATGGGTATGTGATAAATCTTAATATACAAATAACAGTGCTAACAATTACAACAACTACTACCGTTATTAAATAAATGGTGCACGAATGAGTTTTTACAAATGCAAGCGGAACTACTCTGGTTTGCTAAATTTTAATGAGTTTTAAATTTGACAGAAAGCATGTAAAAAAACAAGATTTCAAATTTACTGAATTGTCGGTAGAAATGGTAAAAAAGGAAAATAATGAGCTTATTAGAGGAATGCCAGTTCATGAATTTAATTTCAGTAGTTTCTGGAGTCATATATTTGAGATCAATGGCATGTGTGTTGAATTATGCATGCCCCTCTGGGCAATCCTAGTGTCCCTGTACCTCGAACTGAGCGTCCTTTGCTGTAAATATAAATGAAATTGTGTATTTTGGAAACAATGAAATCATAAGCAGAAAAATGCTCAGTGTATATTTTGGCTGAAATTGATCATTTCTTAGAGGAAAAAGAAACATGTGATCCATTAAGAAACAGTGATATAGACAAGTTGAATAACGCTGGGCAACTTGGAATCTTGAAATTCAAACCGTCCTTAATTATTAAGACACTCTGGCTAATTAATACCACTCACTTTACAAGGCGGGTTGAGGAAAATAAAAAGGAGCATTATTCTTGGAATTATTCAGCTCAAATTTGATACTGAGATAAACAAAGAGTACCTCGTCCTCAGTGAAGGACAAATCAAAACTTAACCAGGTGCCCATATCAACAATGTTCGAGGTAGACAACTTTATGTGCTTTTAGAAGACAGATCCCGTTGTCCTCTGATTATTTAAAACACTTAGAGTGACAAACGACTCAATGATATCTGTTAGCCTGATCGTCCATTTTACTTTACAGTTGTGACACGTGATAAAATGTTCTTTCATACTGAGGAATAGTTTCTTAATGCTCCGATTGGTAAAAACAAATAAAAATTTTTTGAAGAAAACGGAACTTAAAGCTGGTCTAAATAGCTCTGGTAATAAAAGGTTGACACAAACAAGTGCCCATAAACACTTGTGTCAGACATTGTCAAAAATCAACATATCAAAAGAGCAAGTCGTACGTTGGACAGATCACAAAAATACACAGTGTCTTGACAATTACAAAAGGATGAGAAATGACATGCAGAATCAAGTTTCAATTTTGCTGTGTGGTGTTAAAAACATTGATGTCAATTCGCGGATCGAACATGTCATTTTTAGCAAATCAAACTCAACTCGCCAACAGCAATTCAAAAATGTAGTATGTTCTGCTTTAAAACCAGTATTTGACGGACCAAATATCTAAGGAGATGTAAGAAATTCTAACGTTCCTAAACAACCTCCAATTTGTAAACCTGCTTTAAAGACAAAAAGACCAGTTATGTAGCCAAAGTAACTTTCGGTAAAAATGTAATAAAATTTGTGATTTGATAATGCGTTAAATTTTAACCTTTAAGTGCACGTTCCAACTTAAATCTTTGTCTATCTAAATAATTAATCTTAAATGTGCAACGTTTATTATGCTTAATGGAATTTTGAAACAAATATCTGCGTTGATTTGATAGTACTAATTTGTTTCTTGTATTGATTTTGTTTAGGTATTGACAAGGAGTGAGTTTTTTTCGAACTCCTCTAAATTAAACTCATTTGTGGACAATAAATCAATAGTAGATATAGTTACGTGCAAAATTAGGCGTGTAAATATATAACACAAATACCAGTTAAATTCTGATGTGCCAGATTGCACATTTCGGAAATTTATTCCTCATCAGTGACACTAAGACCGAAAAATTTGATAGATAAAAAACATAAGCCAAACCGTTGAGAATAATAAATCTAAAGTTCCAAAATTATATAAATCCAAAACCAGCTAAGGAATACTTTGCATGAGGGAACAAACCTTAGTTTTATAAAAAATTCAAAATTTTAGACGGTGAAAAGTTTGGTAAATTGTACATTTTCTGACAACACAAAACTTATCTCACCCTAGACAAGAAAATCCCACACAGGTGTGAAAAATTTATATGACTACCATCCTGAATTTTGTTATTCTCGTGTTCAGTTAGGTTGTAACATATCAAATGCTTTATATAAGCATTTACTAAAACTTGCCTAGTCGCTGGATTGGCAAAGTCGTCAAATCGCTAACATTTTTAGTTTTTGTTACGCAGGACATGGGTTCGAGCTCCAGCAACATAACCTACAATTTATTAATTTTTCTTAGTTTGTCTTCTGCATAAAAATATATTGATTAGGCTAATTACAAAAATATGCAAATTGAAAAATATTTAAACAGGAAAGAAATATAATCAAGAAAATTACACACGTATATAAACACTTGTTTTTTTTACACAATTAAAATTTTTAAAATGTTGGTCACATTTTATCTGGTACTTATATATTAAAACGATTCGCGCACATTTTCACTCTTGTTTTACCAATTACATAATTTTATCCAAATATTTACGGAATCGCATATTAAAATAACACGCACTGGTGATAATTTTTAAAGAGTATTTGTGTCTAATATTTAGATTTACGGTTTGGATGCAATACTTTTTTAAAACACGGTTTACGTATAAATGTTTTTAATTCCATTTCCATTTAATAACAGAATCTGATAAAAAGAAAAGTTACAATTATCAAACCATTGTTAATATTACTTTACCTGTATCACGATATGATACAATACGATTTTTCAATATTTTTTCTTGCTATTCCTGTTCCTCGTTCATATATGTCTCTTTCTCGATCCCTCTGTCGATTCCTCGATTCGCGTTCCATTCTCTCTTGAGCACGTTCCAATTCCATTTGTTTGTTCATTCGAAAAATTCTGAATTTTGTTTCTTTTTCTTCCAACTCTCGTTCTCTTTCCTCCAATCTCCTTTCTTGTTTTCGTTCTTTTTCTTTCCGTTTCATTTCCCTTTTCAGTTGTTCTCTTTTTTCCCGCTCTATTTGGATTTCTTTTTCTTTTTCTTTTAATTTCATTTCCATTTCTTTCTCTTTTTCTGATTTTAGTCTTTGCTCCTCCTCTTTGCGTTTCTTTTCTTCCTCTATTTTTTTCTGCCTTTCTTTTTCTACTTCTTCAAACAAAGTGTGTGTGTAACATTCCCCACCACTAGCGTTCACCATTTCGTCTATTAATAATAATAGTCTTTCTGTTTGGGTGTCTATTTCATCCTTACCTTTCAGTCTGTTATTCATTGCAAAACATCTTCCACCACACTGGGTTATAATCTCCTTAAATGATGGTGGAGAATCGTTGATGAATTTTTCGAACGTAATTTCTTCAAATTCTAACTCGTCTGTTCGAGTAATTATAACAATGGAATACCTAAGAAACCCATCTTCACCAAAGAAATTCACCAATGAATCTACTGTTTTCTGCTCTTGTTCATTGAATCTTCCTACTCTAATAACGATAAGAAAGGCATGAGGACCCGGAGCAAGCATGCATATACACCGAGCAAGCTCTCGTTGAACATCCTCTTCTGAACGGTCAGTATCATACAACCCTGGGGTATCAACAACTTCTATTATTCTGTCTTTAAAACATCGTCTTCCATGTTCACATTTGGATGTTATTGATGTACTTCCAGCAGATGTCTTGAATTTTTTTTCTCCAAGAAGACTGTTACCAGTTGCACTTTTGCCACATCCAGTTATTCCTATCAAAACTATCCGGGTGTGTTTCTTTGTCTTATTCTCGACCACGTGGTCAGAATAAAATGTGTCATCGTCTTCATCTGAAATGCAAAAGAAAAATTTAACATTATTGAGAGAGAGAGAGAGAGAGAGAGAGAGAGAGAGAGAGAGAGAGAGTTCTTTTAAAACGAAGAAGAGTTTAAGTCATAATTAAAATATTGTTGGTACATTACTCTACAGATCTTCCTTTATATCTTTAACATGCTATTTTGAATTAGTCTATTGTTTTTACAGCAATTAGTGACATTTTTATCATATGATTTATTAATTATGTTATAAATTTTTTGTTTTTCTTTTTGTAAAAAAATATTTATGTACCTTTTAAACTTTGGCTCACTTCCCTAATAGTATCAATAGTAATTGGTGTTGTCAATCGGGTCATTGCGTCTAAAGACTCGGACACTAGTTCAATAACATCTGTTCCCTCTTTAAGTTCTTGATTTCCAGGATCTTGAATAATTTCATTTGTAGTAAGTGAGTTTTCTCCAGAATTTTCAACAAATGACTCGGGTATCGGAACATCTCCATCGTCTCTATTTTTACACCTTAGTTCATCAGTATTTTGAATGTCTTTGATTGATATTGGGTCATTAAAGCTCGGACTAGACGTTTTGTAACATTTCACTGGTACATGTGTATCTACATTTTGACATTCTATAAAACAAGTATCCTTTTTATGTTGATTTTCACTCGCTATAGTTACATTCATCTGAAATGAATCTGATTGTAGATCAATATCCTTTGCATACTGATGCGTAATTTCCGATAGGTCAGTCGTATTTTGTGATAGTTTAACTGATGTCTTCTGTTCAACCATGTCTTGTAAAAGTTCATCTTTATTTGACGGTAGCGCAACTGCATCCTGTGGTTGCTCAATCACATTGGGTGGTACATCATCTAAGTCTCGAAATAAATCAGATTTGTTTTGTGATAATTGAACTTGTGCTCCTTTACACAATATGCCTCCCGTGGTTTTTAAATCATCCAAACTATTTGTGATTCTGACGTTATCAATATTCTTTCCATCAGATGATTCATGTATTTTTAGACATGTTTCGGTGTTTTCGTCATAATTTTCAAGTTCAACGTCGTATGTCATGGATTCTTCATTTAATTTATCACAATCATTCATTGTTCCTTCTTTATCAGGATTTCCTCTTTGATAATCTTTCTCATTGTTGTAATGCTTTACATCTTGTTTTGTTTTTGTTTCATCTTGACTTTCCATCAAATTGACGGGTGTCATTTTGTTGATATCCTTTTCTTCAATCTTTTCTGCTTTTTCTTTAGCAATTTGTTTAAGATTCTTATCATAAGTTGAGTCTTCCACATTCAACGCATCCATTGTTCTGCATCCGTTTTTAATTTGAAGGAGTCACTTAGCAATAGATCTATAATGAAGAGTAAAAATAGTATTTCTATAGCTTGTTTCTACGATAAAGGTTTATTTTAGTAATTGGTTACATATCTTTTATTTTAATTTTGGCAGTGCCCTGTGTAAGTAATGTCCTGAAATACTTTGGAAATTCAACTGTTATTTACTACTTTTGAAGTCAAAAGTGGTACCACAGAAAAATGTGAAAACCATGTACAAATGCCAAGCAATACATTTTGCTTTTATGTTATTTCGTTTACTTGTTCGCTTGCAAGTACATTTGCAATGTTTTATTGTACTGATTTATATTTATTCTTTTTGAACTGGGTCTGAATAGTATAAATCGAGCAGAAATTTTATCAAATAATAAGTTCAAAATAAAATTCACTCATCCGATCTGTATCACTCAACCCTTATTAACATTAATTTCATTTATGCCAAGTTTGAGGATTTCTATAATATATTCTTGCTTTGACTCAATTAAACATTATTATACTTTTAATCGTTTTGAAACTTAAAAAATTGAATGTTATTTATTTTTTAATATTTACTTTTTAATACTTAATTGCTCTAATTTTCCAGTTACATAATTTTAATTTAAATGTCGATCGATATTCATATGAATATAACTACTTCAATCAACAATATTTATCTTTCATTCTTATAACGGTTTGGTTATTACATTCGTTTTGAATGTAACTACATTGCAGATATGTCTCGTCATGCATCCAAAAGAGTATTTGTAGATATTTAAATTCGAGATTTTCAATGTTTTTGAAATTTATAATGGTACACAGTAAAACCATTAATATTAATGAGACCTAAATATCTTAATAAGCTTTTTATTTTGATATAGGTCTTTACTGACATAATATGAAACAAATGATCCGTAAAAACTGGTCTAAATGGTGATCTTTATACAGATATTGATGCACTTGCAAGGTTCACTGTTAATGTTCAGCCATAAATATAAGTGATACCTGATCATTCATTTGTCAACTATAAAACATTTGACATAATTTTTTCATATTAAATTAAAGGTGACATACTTATAGATCTAGCAGACTTGACTTCTGACGGCAAAGTTATTTCCCTTTTAGATTAGACAAACACAAACCTGTCTTTGAGTTGATAAGAGAATAACGGCATCTGGAATGTTTAAAACACATTAGTTTGTGAGAAATAAAAACCATACCATTATTTATGTAATAAAACATTAACACATTGTTGTTACATCGTAATATATGATTACCAAATACATGTTTCTTTGTAAGTTATTTTACCATGGCCCAGTTTCACAAACATAACTTTACTAAGATTTTTCTTAACTTAAATCTAGCAAATTTGAAATCTTCAAAATTTTGTTAACTGTTAAGTTATAAATGAGATTAAGGTGACTATTTGAGGATTATTTCAGGTTTGAAAACTTCTGTATCTAACAATGTTAAAAATGTTAATTCAAAGTTACAAAATTTAAGTAAAGTCAAATCTAAGTTAAGGAAAACCTTAGTTAAGGAGTGATTGTAAAACTGAGACCATTTGTAACAATTTAAGTGATTTTATTCAAGAATACAAGGAAAACCTTAGTTAAGAAGTGATTGTAAAACTGAGACCATTTCTAACAATTTCAGTGATTTTATTCAAGAATACAAGGAAAACCTTAGTTAAGGAGTGATTGTAAAACTGAGACCATTTCTAACAATTTAAGAGATTTTATTCAAGAATACATTTCTATCCGAAAGAAATGTTTGTCTTAGAATATGAAACAATCTTTTGTACATCAAATAAATTTTTAAATAAAATAACAAGCATAATGATAAAATAAATTTAGTTTACAAAAGATCTATTGTCACCCGTCTTTTCAAAGGATTTCTTGTCATGTCATTTAACAAAAACATTACAAATTTGATGTATTTTTAAGTATTGCCTTGTTCACGAAATGGCTTAAATATGTAAAAGTAAAAAGACTTTCTATCAAATCTTACCTGTAACTTGAAGTACGACAGCTATGTTGAAACCAGACTGAAGTTTAATACGTGATCAATGACATAACTGTTCTAGATCAACAGAATTCATTGATTATATAAGGGTACTAGACAAATGATTTTTCGAAAATGTGCATTACGTCAGTACATGAATATGTATGTCAAAAGCTTTATAAACCTATTATATACATTTAAATAGGTAGAAAACTGACAAACAATTTTCTTTAATTTTCTTGAATTGTGAATATTTTAAGTGTCACCATTTTCAAATCAAAATTTTTAATGTTTTCAATTCTAATTTATATCCTTTTTAAATGCAATTGTATACTTGTAGTGAATAGTGAATAGTAAGGCACAGAATTACAAAATTTCACACCATTCAATAAAATTTGATAATGTACTATTCGATATTTTCTTTTAGTTGGTATGTTGATTACTGCTTTACATCGAATCAGCAAGTTTCAACTGTTATTGTCAGGAGATTTTTCTTTCAATCTCGACGAAAAATCTATAAAAATTGTGTGTTGTGATTGAGTTTTCGCAGGTGTTTCTGATCTGTTTCACTGCACACTAAAGGAACTTTACCTTTAAGGATTTTAGATCAATCGCAACTACCGTTGCAGTTAAAGAAAACAAACCACTTGGTCCTTTATACTGTATTCGAGTTAACGCCGGTACTGTCGAAGATAGGAAAAACAAATCTCTTGTTCCTTTTCTAATGTACCCAAGCTATCGTCGGTACTGTCGCCGATACGAAAAACAAACCTCTCTGTCCCTTTTCTGATAAACCCAAGCTATCGTCGGAACTGTCGCAGATAAGAAAAAAAATAAACCACTCTGTTCCTTAAACTATACCCGAGCTATCGCCAGTACTGTCGCAGATACGAAACACAAACCACTCCGTCCCTTATACGCTACCCGAGCTAGCGCAGGTACTGTCGCAGATACGACACACAAACCTCTCCGTCCCTTATACTGTACCCGAGCTATCGCAGGTCACTCGCAGATACGAAACATAAACCTGTCCGTCCCTTATAATGTATCCGAACTATCGCAGGTACTGTCGCAAATACGAAATACAAATCTCTTCGTCCCTTATACTGTATCCGAGCTATCGCCAGTACTGTCGTAGATAAGAAAAAAATTCGGTTCCTTATACTGTATTCGGGCTATCGCTAGTACTATTGCAGATCAGAAAAACAAACAACTCGGTCCCTTATTTTGTACGCGAGCTTTCGCCATTACCGTCGTAGATAAGAAAAACAAACTACGTGTTCCGTTACACTGTACGAGAGCTATCGTCAGTACTGTGGCAGAGAAGAAAAACAAATCCCTTGGTCTCTTATACTGAACTCGAGCTTTCGAAAGAACTGTCGCAGGTACGAAACTCAACCCTCCGTGTCCCCTAAAATAACCCCGAGCTATCGCCAGTATTGTCGCATATTCGAAAAACAAACCACTCAATCTCTTATACTGTACGCGAGTTATTGCCAGTGCTGTCGCAGATAAGAAGAACCAACCACTCGGTCCCTTATACTGTATCCGAGCTATCGCCGGTACTGTCGCAGATAAGAAAAACAAACCACTTGGCCCCTTATACTGTATTCGAGCTATCGACAGTAATGTCGCAGGTAAGAAAAACAAACCTCTCGGTCCCTTATACTGTACCTGAACCATCGCCAGTACTGTCGTAGATAAAAAAAACCGAAAAAACTCGGCCCCTTATACTGTACTCGAGCTATTATCACCAGAACTGTCACAGAGAAGAAAAACAAACCACTCGGTCCCTTATACTGTACTCGAGTTATCGCTAGAACTGTCGCAGGTACGAAACACACCCTCCGTGTCCCCTAAAATGACCCCGAGCTATCGCCAGTATTGTCGTAGATAAGAAAAACAAACCACTCTGTCTCTCATACTGTATCCGAGCTATCGCCAATTCTGTCGCAGATGAGAAAAACAAATCGCATATTAAAATGTCTATCTACAATACACGATTATGAAATCTGTGGTCACAATATCACTTCGAAGTTGATACAACAGACTGCAACAGTTTTATTTTTTGCGTTCACCACTAAGGTAGATAGCTAAACTGAATTATAATAAGTATGGATTTACTTCATAAGAAAATGCTGAAGTTGAAAGTCAAAATTGATATGGATATATATTAATTCTTTTTAAACTGGCATTGAATAGTATAAACCGAGCAGTAGTTTTATAAAATAAGAAAATTAAGATCAAATTTATTCATTCGATCTGTATCATTCGACCCTTGTTAAAACTATTTTCAATTTTGTCAAGTTTGAGACTTTTTATAATATGTTCTTACTTTGGCTTTACAATTGAACATTATCATATACTTTTAATAGTTTTCTTTTTTTAACTAAAAAATGTTTTTATTTTTTTAACATTTACTTTAGATACTTAACTGGGTTTTTTTTTCAATTACGTTATTGTAGAGAAGAAAAACAAACCACTCTCTCCCTTATACTGTACCTAAACTATCGCACAGTACTGTCGAAGAGAAGAAAAACAAACCACTCTGTCCCTTATACTGTACCTGAACTATCACTAGTACTGTCGAAGAGAAGAAAAACAAACCACTCTGTCCCTTAAACTGTACCTGAACTATATGCTAGTACTGTCGAAGAGAAGAAAAATAAACCACTCTCTCCCTTATACTGTAACTGAACTATACGCTAGTACTGTCGAAGAGAAGAAAAATAAACCACTCGGTCCCTTATACTGTACCTAAACTATCGCTAGTACTGTCGAAGAGAAGAAAAATAAACCACTCGGTCCCTTATACTGTACCTAAACTATCGCTAGTACTGTCGAAGAGAAGAAAAACAAACTACTCTCTCCCTTATACTGTAACTGAACTATACGCTAGTACTGTCGAAGAGAAGAAAAACAAACCACTCTCTCCCTTATACTGTACCTGAACTATCGCTAGTACTGTCGAAGAGAAGAAAAACAAACCACCCTGTCCCTTATACTGTACCTGAACCATCGCCAGTACTGTCGAAGAGAAGAAAAACAAACTACTCTCTCCCTTACACTGTAACTGAACTATACGCTAGTACTGTCGAAGAGAAGAAAAATAAACTACTCTCTCCCTTACACTGTAACTGAACTATACGCTAGTACTGTCGAAGAGAAGAAAAACAGACTACTCTCTCCCTTATACTGTACCTGAACCATCGCCAGTACTGTCGAAGAGAAGAAAAACAAACTACTCTATCCCTTATACTGTAACTGAACTATATGCTAGTACTGTCGAAGAGAAGAAAAATAAACCACTCGGTCCCTTATACTGTACCTGAACTATCGCTAGTACTGTCGAAGAGAAGAAAACAAACTACTCTATCCCTTATACTGTAACTGAACTATATGCTAGTACTGTCGAAGAGAAGAAAAATAAACCACTCTCTCCCTTATACTGTACCTGAACTATATGCTAGTACTGTCGTAGAGAAGAAAAACAAACCACTCTCTCCCTTATACTGTAACTGAACTATACGCTAGTACAGTCGAAGAAAAGAAAAATAAACCACCCTGTCCCTTATACTGTACCTAAACTATCGCTAGTACTGTCGAAGAGAAGAAAAATAAACCACCCTGTCCCTTATACTGTAACTGAACTATCGCTAGTACTGTCGAAGAGAAGAAAAATAAACCACTCGGTCCCTTATACTGTACCTGAACTATATGCTAGTACTGTCGAAGAGAAGAAAAATAAACCACCCTGTCCCTTATACTGTAACTGAACTATCGCTAGTACTGTCGAAGAGAAGAAAAATAAACCACCCTGTCCCTTATACTGTACCTGAACTATCGCTAGTACTGTCGAAGAGAAGAAAAATAAACTACTCTCTCCCTTATACTGTACCTGAACTATCGCTAGTACTGTCGAAGAGAAGAAAAATAAACTACCCTGTCCGTTATACTGTACCTGAACTATCGCCGGTACTGTCGAAGAGAAGAAAAATAAACCACCCTGTCCCTTATACTGTACCTGAACTATATCGCTAGTACTGTCGAAGAGAAGAAAAATAAACCACCCTGTCCCTTATACTGTACCTGAACTATATCGCTAGTACTGTCGAAGAGAAGAAAAACAAACCACTCTCTCCCTTATACTGTACCTAAACTATCGCTAGTACTGTCGAAGAGAAGAAAAATAAACCACCCTGTCCCTTATACTGTACCTAAACTATCGCTAGTACTGTCGAAGAGAAGAAAAATAAACCACCCTGTCCCTTATACTGTAACTGAACTATCGCTAGTACTGTCGAAGAGAAGAAAAATAAACCACCCTGTCCCTTATACTGTAACTGAACTATCGCTAGTACTGTCGAAGAGAAGAAAAATAAACCACCCTGTCCCTTATACTGTACCTAAACTATATTACTAGTACTGTCGAAGAGAAGAAAAACAAACCACTCTCTCCCTTATACTGTACCTGAACTATCGCTAGTACTGTCGAAGAGAAGAAAAATAAACCACCCTGTCCCTTATACTGTACCTGAACTATATCGCTAGTACTGTCGAAGAGAAGAAAAATAAACCACCCCTGTCCCTTATACTGTACCGGAACTATCGCTAGTACTGTCGAAGAGAAGAAAAATAAACCACCCTGTCCCTTATACTGTACCTGAACTATCGCTAGTACTGTCGAAGAGAAGAAAAATAAACCACTCTCTCCCTTATACTGTACCTGAACTATCGCTAGTACTGTCGAAGAGAAGAAAAATAAACCACCCTGTCCCTTATACTGTACCTAAACTATCGCTAGTACTGTCGAAGAGAAGAAAAATAAACCACTCGGTCCCTTATACTGTACCTAAACTATCGCTAGTACTGTCGAAGAGAAGAAAAATAAACCACCCTGTCCCTTATACTGTACCTAAACTATCGCTAGTACTGTCGAAGAGAAGAAAAATAAACCACCCTGTCCCTTATACTGTACCTAAACTATCGCTAGTACTGTCGAAGAGAAGAAAAATAAACCACTCGGTCCCTTATACTGTACCTAAACTATCGCTAGTACTGTCGAAGAGAAGAAAAATAAACCACCCTGTCCCTTATACTGTACCTAAACTATCGCTAGTACTGTCGAAGAGAAGAAAAATAAACCACTCGGTCCCTTATACTGTACCTGAACTATCGCTAGTACTGTCGAAGAGAAGAAAAATAAACCACCCTGTCCCTTATAATGTACCGGAACTATCGCTAGTACTGTCGAAGATAAGAAAAACAAACTACTCTATCCCTTATACTGTAACTGAACTATATGCTAGTACTGTCGAAGAGAAGAAAAATAAACCACTCTCTCCCTTATACTGTACCTGAACTATCGCTAGTACTTTCGAAGAGAAGAAAAACAAACCACTCTCTCCCTTATACTGTACCTGAACTATATGCTAGTACTGTCGTAGAGAAGAAAAACAAACCACTCTCTCCCTTATACTGTAACTGAACTATACGCTAGTACTGTCGAAGAGAAGAAAAATAAACCACCCTGTCCCTTATAATGTACCGGAACTATCGCTAGTACTGTCGAAGAGAAGAAAAATAAACCACTCTCTCCCTTATACTGTAACTGAACTATACGCTAGTACTGTCGAAGAAAAGAAAAACAAACCACCCTGTCCCTTATACTGTACCTAAACTATCGCTAGAACTGTCGAAGAGAAGAAAAACAAACTACTCTCTCCCTTATACTGTAACTGAACTATACGCTAGTACTGTCGAAGAAAAGAAAAACAAACCACTCGGTCCCTTATACTGTACCTGAACTATCGCTAGAACTGTCGAAGAGAAGAAAAACAAACTACTCTCTCCCTTATACTGTAACTGAACTATACGCTAGTACTGTCGAAGAGAAGAAAAACAAACCACCCTGTCCCTTATACTGTAACTGAACTATACGCTAGTACTGTCGAAGAGAAGAAAAATAAACCACTCTCTCCCTTATACCGTACCTGAACTATCGCTAGTACTGTCGAAGAGAAGAAAAAACAAACCACCCTGTCCCTTATACTGTACCTAAACTATATGCTAGTACTGTCGAAGAGAAGAAAAATAAACCACTCTCTCCCTTATACTGTACCTGAACTATCGCTAGTACTTCGAAGAGAAGAAAAACAAACCACTCTCTCCCTTATACTGTACCTGAACTATATCGCTAGTACTGTCGAAGAGAAGAAAAAACAAACCACCCTGTCCCTTATACTGTACCTAAACTATCGCTAGTACTGTCGAAGAGAAGAAAAATAAACCACTCTCTCCCTTATACTGTACCTGAACTATCGCTAGTACTGTCGAAGAGAAGAAAAATAAACCACTCTCTCCCTTATACTGTACCTGAACTATCGCTAGTACTGTCGAAGAGAAGAAAAAACAAACCACTCTCCCTTATACTGTACCTGAACTATATCGCTAGTACTGTCGAAGAGAAGAAAAAACAAACCACCCTGTCCCTTATACTGTACCTAAACTATATGCTAGTACTGTCGAAGAGAAGAAAAATAAACCACTCTCTCCCTTATACTGTACCTGAACTATCGCTAGTACTGTCGAAGAGAAGAAAAATAAACCACTCTCTCCCTTATACTGTACCTGAACTATATCGCTAATACTGTCGAAGAGAAGAAAAAACAAACCACCCTGTCCCTTATACTGTACCTAAACTATCGCCAGTACTGTCGAAGAGAAGAAAAATAAACCACCCTGTCCCTTATACTGTACTTGAACTATCGCTAGTACTGTCGAAGAGAAGAAAAATAAACCACCCTGTCCCTTATACTGTACCTGAACTATCGCTAGTACTGTCGAAGAGAAGAAAAATAAACCACCCTGTCCCTTATACTGTACTTGAACTATCGCTAGTACTGTCGAAGAGAAGAAAAATAAACCACCCTGTCCCTTATACTGTACCTAAACTATCGCTAGTACTGTCGAAGAGAAGAAAAACAAACCACTCTCTCCCTTATACTGTACCTGAACTATCGCTAGTACTGTCGAAGAGAAGAAAAATAAACCACCCTGTCCCTTATACTGTACCTGAACTATATGCTAGTACTGTCGTAGAGATGAAAAACAAACCACTCTGTCCCTTATACTGTAACTGAACTATACGCTAGTACTGTCGAAGAAAAGAAAAATAAACATCCCTGTCCCTTATACTGTACCTGAACTATCGCTAGTACTGTCGCAGATAAGAAGAACAAACCAATCAGTCCCTTATACTGTACCTGAACTATCGCTAGTACTGTCGAAGAGAATAAAAACAAATCACTTGGTCCCTTATACTGTAGCCGAGCTATCGCCAGTACTGTCGCAGATAAGAAGAACAAACCAATCAGTCCCTTATACTGTAGCCGAGCTATCACCCGTTCTGTCGAAGAGAAAAAAAAACAAACCACTTGGTCCCTTATACTGTAGCCAAACTATCGCCGGTACTGGCGAAGAGAAGGAAAACAAACCACTCGGTCCCTTATACTGTAGCCGAGCTATCGACAATACTGTCGCAGATCAGAAAAATAAACCAATCTCTCCCTTATACTATAGCCGAGCTATCGCCAGTACTGCAGCAGACAGGAAAAATAAACCACTCAATCTCTTATACTGTAGCCGAGCTGTCGCCAATACTGTCGCAGACAAGAAAAAAAAAACCACTCAGTCTCTTTTACTGTACCCGAGCTATCGCCAGTACTGCCGCAGATAAGAAAATCAAACTACTCAGTCCCTTATACTGTAGCCGAGCTATCGCCGGTACTGTCGAAGAGAAAAAAAAACAAACAAACCACTCGGTCCCTTATACTGTAGCCAAATTATCGCCAGTACTGTCGGAGAGAAGAAAAACAAACCACTCTCTCCCTTATACTGTAGCCGAGCTATCGACAGTACTGTCGAAGAGAAGATAAACAAATCACTCGGTCCTTTAAACTGTAGCCGAGCTATCGCCAGTACTGTCGCAGATAAGAAGAACAAACCAATCAGTCCCATATACTGTAGCCGAGCTATCGCCGGTACTGTCGAAGAGAAAAAAAAAACAAACCACTTGCTCCCTTATACTGTAACCAAACTATCGCCGGTACTGTCGAAGAGAAGAAAAACAAACCACTCTCTCCCTTATACTGTAGCCGAGCTATCTCCAGTACTGTCAAAAAGAAGAAAAACAAACCTCTGGGCCCCTTATACTGTATACGAGCTATCGCCAGTACTGTCGTAGATAAGAAAAACAAACAACTTATTCCCTTATACTGTACCCGAGCTATCGCCAGTACTGTCGGAGATAAGAAAAATAAACCACTAAGTCTCTTATACTGTTGCCGAGCTATCGTCGGTACTATCGCAGATAAGAAAAACAAACCACTCTCTCCCTTATACTGTACCCGAGCTATCGCCAGTACTGCCGCAGACAAGAAAAATAAACCACTCAGTCTCTTATACTGTACCCGGCTATCGCCAGTACTGCCGCAGACAAGACAAATAAACCACTCAGTCTCTTATACTGTACCCGAGCTATCGCCAGTACTGTCGCAGACAAGAAAAATAAACCACTCAGTCCCTTATACTGTAGCCGAGCTATCGCTGGTACTGTCGCAGATAAGAAAAATAAACCACTCAGTCCCTTATACTGTAGCCGAGCTATCGCCAGTACTGTCGCAGATAAGAAAAATAAACCACTCATTCCCTTATACTGTAGCCGAGCTATCGCTGGTACTGCCGCAGACAAGAAAAAAATCACTCAGTCTCTTATACTGTACCCGAGCTATCGCTAGTACTGTCGCAGATAAGAAAAATAAACCACTCAGTCTCTTATACTGTAGCCGAGCTATCGCCAGTACTGTCGCAGACAAGAAAAATAAACCACTCTGTCCCTTGACTGTAGCCGAGCTATCGCCAGTACTGTCGCAGATAAGAAAAATAAACCACTCAGTCTCTTATACTGTACCCGAGCTATCGCCAGTACTGTCGCAGATAAGAAAAATAAACCACTCAGTCTCTTATACTGTACCCGGCTATCGCCAGTACTGTCGCAGATAAGAAAAATAAACCACTCAGTCTCTTATACTGTAGCCGAGCTATCGCCAGTACTGTCGCAGACAAGAAAAATAAACCACTCTGTCCCTTGACTGTAGCCGAGCTATCGCCAGTACTGCCGCAGATAAGAAAAATAAATCACTCATTCTCTTATACTGTACCCGGCTATCGGCAGTACTGTCGCAGATAAGAAAAATAAACCACTCAGTCTCTTATACTGTACCCGGCTATCGCCAGTACTGTCGCAGATAAGAAAAATAAACCACTCAGTCTCTTATACTGTAGCCGAGCTATCGCCAGTACTGTCGCAGACAAGAAAAATAAACCACTCTGTCCCTTGACTGTAGCCGAGCTATCGCCAGTACTGCCGCAGACAAGAAAAATAAATCACTCAGTCTCTTATACTGTACCCGAGCTATCGCTAGTACTGTCGCAGATAAGAAAAATAAACCACTCAGTCTCTTATACTGTAGCCGAGCTATCGCCAGTACTGTCGCAGACAAGAAAAATAAACCACTCTGTCCCTTGACTGTAGCCGAGCTATCGCCAGTACTGCCGCAGACAAGAAAAATAAACCACTCAGTCTTATACTGTAGCCGAGCTGTCGCCAGTACTGCCAGTTTCTGGTAATTCTACCCAGTTTAAAGTAAATCATTCAAGATAAAATAAAAATAATGAAAATTGTTATTATTATTATTATTATTATATCGTGGATGACTTACTTAAAATTACCTTTAGAAGTTTGTATAATCAGTGCATATTTCACTTTATATACAGTTATTAATCCCTGTCCTATATAATCAACTCTTGATTCTAACTTCACCAGGGTATACATGGCACTTTATACGTCAACATTTCTACACTGATTTGTTGCACGATCCCCGGATTGCCGTCCCGTCTAGAAGACCTGACATTTCTGATATCGCATGGTAATTTTTTCTTTTTTATTTCAATTAATTTTAAACTGTACCTAAATTCAGATGTGTGTCACGTTTTTTGATTTATTTTTTTTTTATAATTCAAATGAACATTTAAAAGTATAAATATTCAAAATGTAAAAGCGTTTGTAAGAGGCAAAGCAAACTACATGTGTATAATAATAAGGCCAAACAAAAGAGGAATAGTACTCAGTTTGGTATTCTTGGTTTCTCACACAAAGGATATGCTCAGTAAATAAACCTGGAAGCTAGGTTTCAATCCATGGACATTGTGGATATTAAAAAATTGTTCTATGGCACAATCCCGCAGAACACAAAACGAAACATGAAATAGGCAAAAAATACCTGGAAAAGTTGGACCTGAGTACGGAATGTAGTTAGACATTTAGGGCAACCCCAAGTACCTAAGACAAGAAAACTAAAGGCTATTTCTGCCGTATAGTTTAACTGAAAGTATTCCTAAAACTAAAACACCAATTGTCCGTGAATCATCTTTCTGTCTTAAACAGATGATAAATGTTTGATAAAATAGAAAGGCGTACATACAAATTCAGAAAAATTAATTTCGGGGATGTTTTTGGAAATTTCAAACTAAAAAGTAAATTTTGACATTGCGCATGCTTACTTTAATTGGTTTTTTTTTTTTTTTTTTTTTTTTTTTTTTTTTTTTTTTTTTTTGATGCATTTATTTAATAAAGTAACATATCGCTGAAGACTGGGTCATTTATACAGGCCATACCTATGAGCAACATTCACCTAATTCGATTAAACTATTGTATTCTTGTAGACGTGCAACAAGTTTGATATCGCATTGATATCACCTGGATACTGAACAAACGACTCACAACTTATGCTGAAAATGTTAATTTAATTACAATGTTCCAGTCAGGATTTCGTAAATCTTACTCAACAACAGATAATATTTTTATACTTCATTGTCTAATTGAGTTATTGTTTACTCAAAATAAAAAATTATTCTGTACTTTTGTAGATTTTCGTAAAGCGTTTGATACTGTTTGGAGAGGGGGTTTATGGCAAAAACTGCTGAAAAGCCAAATAAATAGGAAATGTTTTACTGTTATAAAAAATATGTACAACGGGATTAAATCTTGTGTAAAAATTGGAGAAGATATGTCAAATTATTTTATATGTAATGTTGGAGTGAGACAAGGCGAAAATTTATCTCCATTTTTATTTGCAATCTTTTTAAACGACCTGGAAACATTTTTATCTGAAAATAACAATATAGGTTTGCCTACTATAACGGAAATGTTTACTCAAAATATGGGAGTATTTCTTAAAGTTTTCCTTCTTTTATATGCCGACGATACTATAATTTTTGCTGAAAATGAATCAGAAATACAAATTGCTATTAATATATTTATACAATACTGTGATCTATGGAAATTGGAAGTCAATATCTCAAAAACCAAAATTATGGTTTTCTCAAAACAAAAGGTGAAAAAATTACCTATTATTAAGTTTAGAGATATAAACATAGAATATGTAGATGAATATTGTTATTTAGGAATCATTTTTAAATCCAATGGCAAATATTCTAAAGCAAGAAAACGCTTGGTGGAACAAGCATCTAAAGCATTATTTTGTGTTTACAAGAAAATCAATAATTTGGACTTATCAATTGAATGTCAATTAAAATTGTTTGATCACATGATTGAGCCTATATTAACCTATGGTTGTTAAGTCTGGGGATATGAAAATATTACAATGTTAGAAAGTTTATACTTAAAATTCTTAAAGAGAATTCTAAAACTTCGAAAATCTACTCCAAATTACATGGTTTTTGGAGAAACTGGGAGATTCCCAATGATGATTAAGGTAAAAAAAAAGAATCGTCTCTTTTTGGGTAAAACTTGTTCATAGTCCAAACAAATTGTCAAATATATTTTATAGATTACTCTTAAATATTTATCATAACGGATATGCTATAAATTGGACGAAAAATGTCAAGGAAATTTTTGATTCGTTGGGGTATAGTAATATTTGGATTACACAAGGGGGTGGGTTAAATGAGAAATGGGTGGTTAAAACTATTGAACGTAAATTACAAGACCAATTTATACAGAAATGGGAACATGATATAAATAACTCAAGTAAAGGCTTAACATATAGAATCATTAAAACTAAGTTTGGTTTTGAGTAATATCTATCCTGTCTACCAGAATACTACTGGTCTTATATGCTTAAGTTTAGAACTTCAAATCATAACTTACCTATAGAAACCGGCAGATGGAACAAAACTCCAAGAAATGAACGTTTTTGTCTTTTTTGTCAAAATGTAATGGGAGACGAATTTCATTTTTTGTTTCAATGTAAAAAAATCAAAAATATAAGGTTAAAATACATAAGGGAACGTTTCTGGAAAAGACCAAATATACTGAATCTTCAACATTTATTTAACAGTCAAGATATAGAGACACTTGTTAATCTTAGTAAATACATAAGAGAAGGTCTAAAATGTTTAGATGAATAAATACATATGATAACTAATGTGATAAATTTTAGAAAAATAATGTTTATTGTTATATATATATATGTGTGTGTGTGTGTGTGTGTGTATGTATGCATGTATGTGTGTATGCATGTATGTATGTTTGTTTATATGTATATGGGTATGTATGTGTATACGTATGTATGTATATGATTGTGACTTCTGATAAATACAAAGGCCTCGTTGGTTGGTGAGCATTGCAGGGACTCGTTGGCAGGGACTGACCCAGCCACTTGTCACTCTGTTGTGTTTATTATTCAACTTTGATTATATGTTTACTGTTTATTTATAGTGCGAAATGTGTATCTGTTATAAATGTAGTGTATATGTGTATGTGTGTATGTATACATGTATATATGTGTGTATGTGTATATGTATGTATATGTATGTATATATATGTATGTATATGTATGTATGTATGTGTGTGTATGTATGTATATGTATGTGTATATGTGTATGTATATATATAAATACAAAGACTTCGTTGGATGATGGGCATTACAGAAACTCGTTGGCAGGGACTGTGACCCAGCCACTTGTCACTCTGTTGTGCTTATTATTCAACGTAGCCTTGATGTCATTTGCAACAAACTGGACTATACTGTTATGTTTATATGTTTATATGTATAATTCTTGGTATGAAATATATATTTGTTATAAATTTATTGGAAGATATTTGTAATGCAGGCATCAAATCTTGTTTATTGTGTAAATACACCTCTTGTACCACCTCCGGTGGTTTAGAGTGAATAAAGTTTGTACGATCTGTTGTATATCCCTTACATATTACATGTATATTCATACTCACTTTCGTATTATGATTTGGTGTTCAGACGAATAAAAAACTTTTGTTTATAATCATCATGATCTTATTTCGATCTCGACTGAAGCCAATTATTAAATGCATTGCTTTCAATTTTTTACTAATCATTAAAATATTACTGTTGAGACCCGCGGTGTCTTTTTTAAATTTTAGCACCCAGGACATGTTCATAAATTCTATAGATTTTCTATAGAAAGTTGGTCAAAGGGAAGTAACTCCGATGTTTTTGCGCTACTTGATCTACATTGTTAAGTTTGGTATATACCGCAACTATAAAAGAGATTGGAAAATATATCAACTGGGACAACAGTAAATGTTTGGGATGTTTATTGTTAGAAATTAGAGATAGTGTGAAATAAATAAATAAATAAATAAATAAATAAATAAATAAATAAATAAATCGATCAATCAATAAATAAAAATAAAAAATCACAAACTGCTTTATCTTCTAGCTTTCTGTATATGTTTGTATATTTGTATGTCAAATGCGCGGCTAAAGTTAAAAGAGCGTGTTTTGTTGTGTTTATTTTCAAAACTCTTTTTTTATATTTTATACTGCGTCACCTATATGTATGGCAGTGTAGAGTAGGTAAACTATCTAACATGTTAAGGTAGATATGTTATTATATATTTAGTCTTCTGAAAATGCTGGTTTTCAAGAAATGTTTCTCAAAATTTCGAAAATTTTATGATTTAAAGTTAAAAAATAAACAGCTTCAGTTTTCATTCCCTCTTTTGACACGATTTTCATTCAGGATGTATTTAGTGGTCGATTCAAATGCATTATTTATTAGATATACAGACTGTAATGATGTACTGATTTTTTACAAAATATTTGTTTTACTGGCAGTTTATTCTACTTCGATGTATGATATTCCGATGTTTACGTTGTTATATTGTTGAGTAGTGTGTTAGAACAAATAGCATTAACTACTAAAAACTGGACAGAAACAATATAGAAAACATAAGCACCGTGGTCAATTTTGTAATTATTCTGTTACAATTTATAAATATTTCGGATTTTAAGGTTAAGTTATGTGTCATGTGCGGAATTTTGAATTTTTACCAAAAGAAATATTTAAAATTCTGATCATGACACGTGTTTCACAGCTAGAAACTGTAATATTCTTCCTGGTTAAATTGCCCCAGTTGTGGTATCCATCCATGTTTTATTTTTTATGGATTTATATGTTCTTAAAACTACAAGTTTTGACATTTCTTGTATACAATTTAATGCAAACCAATATTTACATAGTTCTAGATTATGAAACAAACTACGAATGGAATGCATTATACATCATATCTAAAATGCCAACAACAACAACAAAATACAAAAATATATTATATATTATAATCAAATTTACATACATAATTAATAATTCTATACCTACAAATAAATAAGTCATCAAACGAGTCCGATTTTGGACTGTACCTCAACTAAACCAATTTGATATAGATGTCTTATCAAAAGGAATCTACGTTTGCCAAAATTGTGTGCAATATGCAAGAAGGCATTGTATATTTCAAAGTCGACATACGGCACTTTTGTTGCTGCTGTGAGATTGTTAGTATTACCCGAGAAAGAAGTATCTACATCTAGCATGGATAATAACAAAAGTTACATTTATCAACATTTCTGTGCATTAAATGTCCATACAGAAAACGTCAAAATTAGAATTCTGTAGTCTATGTGCGTCAATGCTTGATTTGAATTTACCTTACAGACCGATTCACTGTTTTATTATATATTAAAATCAAAAGCAAATTTAGTTTCATATTCATTGATATGAACGAACAGGTATTAGGTGAACATTCACTGATTGAAGAAATAAACCACCTGATATTTTACTGATTTATCCAGTTTTCTTATAGTTTTGTAATTTTTTAAAATCTTTCTGTAATAAAAAAGTATTCAGCTTGTACATACCTGAAATTGACAAACTACGAAATAAGTGGTTACACGTAATTTGCCAATGTGGTGAACGCTGAAATGTAATCACTGACATTATAGGTTTAGAACAACCAAGATTCCATAGGAGTTTTTTTCGGATACTTCCCGCGTCCCTATGGATAAAACTGATATGTTTTTGCGATTAACAAAATCAGCCGACGCAAGATAATTATTAAGGATTAAAATGGAATGGCACTGGAGCTTTCAGGTAGGATTAGATATTACAAATTAATTCTTAAAAATATTAACAAATGGACGAGAAGACCTAATTGACATATTTACTCATTTAAAGCTGTTGTTGTTTGTAAACCTCAAGTTTACTTCTGACGACATTTTAACACGTTTAAGACACAAAACTGCCCTATGTTACTGATGTTACGTTTTGTAGTTTTCCAACAGTCTCTGTGATTGTTCCAGTCATATCTGTTTTAGAATCGTCGTTATTCGATTCGTCGAATTCATCACGTGGTAAGGTTTGGTTGTCTGAATCATCAACCTTAATGTTAGGCTCGTCGTCATTTGATTGATCGAAGGCGACGTTGTCATGGGCGTGGTCATAACGAACAGACGGTTTGTTGCCATTTGTTTCAATATACAAGTCTTTTGTGGATGATGTGCCATTCTGAAAAAAAAATTATATCATTTAACAAAATTAAAACTAAACCATGCAAAATTAGCACTACAGAAACAAAAATTTAGCTTCGTATAATTGGGATGAAAACTATAAAATTAATTAAGTGATTTTGTAGGCGAGATTACTGCCTGAGCACTTGAGAATTCTTTAATAATAAAGATTGCTTCTAAGTTCTAGATTTTTACCCCTCCCATGATTAAAATAACCTTTGTCGTTTTGACTGACAGATGCAATGAAGTTAAATCTTTCTATGGAGTATTTAACTATAGTACATTTAGAACTTTGTTATAGTTTTCTCTAAGTAATATACAAAAGACACTTAAAACAACTGCTGTTGGTTTGATTGACAAGGACGCTTAATTTTATACATCTTTGTGTGCATTCAATATACAGTCAGTCAGTTATAGCTGTAAAAGGCTTCTTTATATTGCAGCTGTCAAAAAATTGATTTCCACACAGTATCGTCGGCAGACTAAAATTAAATCTGGTGAAAGGAAACCGATAAATGGGGAAGGAAAGATAAGTTTTTACTTATAATACATTTGTCGAAAGCCCGGTGATATCGCCAAAAATAAGAATGTTTAAACTTGAGTAGAATTTTATAAACTTGAAGTTACCACAGTAACAGTTTTGTTGTTATTGGGTATTAATATATTTTAATCGTGATTTAGTCAAACGTTTATAATCTATTATCTCATTATGAGTTCATCTTTAGTTTCTCTATACAATATTAATCGATGCGTTTTATTGGTTTCTGTACTATTGTTACATAAGTATACACACGTTATTTCACCATATGTATGTTAATTACATCTCAAAACAGGAGAGTATAATATTTATATTGGTTAACGCCTGTCAAGAGTTTTTTTTTCACTTGTATCTGGGCGGTCAGTTCTTGAATCGTGAAGGAAGCCTGTATATCCAGAGAACACCAGACATACTGATGTACATTGTCATTAAAAAATACCAAAGTTTAACCTCTTAAATTATATAAAACAAATTTCAAGCTAAAACCATAAAGTTGGTAACACCCAATGCAATCAAGAAAACGACACAATGAATGTAATGATAAAATAATCAAACACAACCAAGAACACGACACAATCAAAGAAATGATAAAACAATCAAACACAACCAAGAACACGACACAATCAAACACAACCAAGAACACGACACAATCCAAAGTAATGATAAAACAATCAAACACATAAGAAAACGGCACAATTAAAGTAATGATAAAACAATCAAACACAACCAAGAACACGACACAATCAAACACAACCAAGAACACGACACAATCCAAAGTAATGATACAACAATCAAACACAACCAAGAACACGACACAATCCAAAGTAATGGTACAACAATCAAACACAACCAAGAACACGACACAATCCAAAGTAATGATACAACAACCAAACACAACCAAGAACACGACACAATCAAACACAACCAAGAACACGACACAATCCAAAGTAATGATACAACAATCAAACACAAGCAAGAACACGACACAATCCAAAGTAATGATACAACAATCAAACACAACCAAGAACACGACACAATCCAAAGTAATGATACAACAATCAAACACAACCAAGATCACGACACAATCCAAAGTAATGATACAACAATCAAACACAACCAAGAACACGACACAATCCAAAGTAATGGTACAACAATCAAACACAACCAAGATCACGACACAATCAAACACAACCAAGAACACGACACAATCCAAAGTAATGATAAAACAATCAAACACAACCAAGATCACGACACAATCAAAGTAATGATACAACAATCAAACACAACCAAGAACACGACACAATCAAAGTAATGATACAACAATCAAACACAACCAAGAACACGACACAATCCAAAGTAATGATACAACAAACAAACACAACCAAGAACACGACACAATCCAAAGTAATGATACAACAAACAAACACAACCAAGAACACGACACAATCAAAGTAATGATACAACAATCAAACACAACCAAGATCACGACACAATCCAAAGTAATGATACAACAATCAAACACAACCAAGAACACGACACAATCCAAAGTAATGATACAACAATCAAACACAACCAAGATCACGACACAATCAAACACAACCAAGAACACGACACAATCCAAAGTAATGATACAACAATCAAACACAACCAAGATCACGACACAATCAAACACAACCAAGATCACGACACAATCCAAAGTAATGATAAAACAATCAAACACAACCAAGAACACGACACAATCCAAAGTAATGATACAACAATCAAACACAACCAAGATCACGACACAATCAAACACAACCAAGAACACGACACAATCCAAAGTAATGATAAAACAGCCAAACACAAACAAAGAACACGACACAATCAAAGTAATGATAAAAAATCAACCACAATCAAGAACACGACACAACCCAATGATTAAACAACCAAACAAGACAAGGCAAACACATATTGGGATCTTTAATTTTAAAATTTCTGATACTGGACGGCACTGGAACAAATGTCCAGTGATAAGAGTAACACAAGTTTTAAATATAGTACAAATAAAAGGAATCCACTTATTAAACATGCTTATTAATATTCACAACTTTTTTAATTAACTGTATTTGTTTTATTAATTACAGAAGATGTTTTACAAATCTGTAAGCATGTTTCATCCGTTTGCTGTTTTATGATATTTTTTGGCTTTGTTATACAGCTACAAATACTTACCTTTATTTTAGTTCAATAAAAGTACTGTAAATACATTATTTTTTTCACAAGAACTATGATTTCTAAGTTTTAGGCTTTTTACGTAAGTTTATACATCATCAATTAGTACAATTAAATGCAATATTATTAGATTATCGTAAAAAATCTAAAATTAAATTGAGAGTATACAAAAGTTGGCAAAAAAATCAGTAAAATTAGAATTATCGTACATACCTCAGATGATCCCCGACTAGATAAATCACTAGAACTCTCACATTTTACCTTCTCTCTCATTTTTAATCTGAAAAAGGACAAAAATAAATAAATAAATAAATAAATGAATAAAACAGAGTATTCTATTAATAAATCGTCAAGTAATGATAAAGAGGTGCAACAAGCGGAGTCTTGTAACACGATTACGTTCTCTGGACACAATAATTAATATCACATGATCACAAAATAAAACATCATCAATTTAAACTCTTACATCTAAATTATATATGTCCACTTGATTAACTGATTGAATTTCTTGAAGTCACGTGATGAACGCGGAAATGTTGTCATGTGTGCTCTCATTTGAGCACGTGACCAATTGTTTTAAGAGAAAAACATGAAATGTTTTAATTAATCATAATCATTATTATAAGGTATTTTTCTTGGACATTGTATGTACACACTGTGTTACATTTGTCAAAATTTTTCGGTTTTTCTTTTCTTTTTTTATTTATTTATTTAACTAAGAGTGGACAAATAAATGTAAGCAGAATACAAATGTTATTGACTGTTGATATAAATGCAGAGGATCATCTCGCTTCAGAGATTGTACTATGTTGATTTTTCTACCTAATGCAAACCTCTATATGTCAGCAAGATTCTGTTTGATCAATCGGTCGACATTGTATTTAAAATACAGAAAGCCTAATGCTAGGTTTTTGTCTTCAAGCCAAAATACATTTTATTGATTAAAATGTAGGCACTTAAATTTCACCAGTGCAAATTAAAATAACATTCTTGTATCACGTAGAACAGAGATGATTAAATGCAACTTTCCTTATCTGGTAAACTATTATAT
Organism: Tegillarca granosa; assembly: GCA_029721355.1. NCBI lineage: Eukaryota > Metazoa > Mollusca > Bivalvia > Arcoida > Arcidae > Tegillarca > Tegillarca granosa. The sequence goes on from CM056595.1 coordinate 3,017,280, forward strand.
CAATTATGCACATGACTAGTAGCTTTTATCCTTCCATATTTGGTATAAAATGCACACAATATTTCCATGCAATATAACCGTCAGGTAATCCAGATTTTGTTACCAGCTGATACAAGATTAAAACTGCATAGTTTTTATTAAAAAGCTCATTACAAAATGTTTCGTGATTAAGTCAGCAATTTCGTAACCATGACAACCTGTATAATAACATACCTGGTAATTGAATACCTGCAAATTATCGACAATCTTGTGTGTACATTTTGTTGTTTTTATATTGATTTTGTTTATCAGACTCAACTGGTTGCGAAGGTTGCATTTTACAAATTTGTTATCTATTGTACTTTAAAAACGAAATCGAGGCTTACAATAAATTATGTAGATAGCTTGTAAATCATAAAAATAGTCTTTGTCTCAGTAATCAATGCAAATATAAAATGAAGGTAATTTTACACCATTAATACAAAAAGAGAATATTATGCAATATACATGTATAACATTTACGTAATCAAAGGAACGTTGTCACCTCTTGATAACCTTGATATTTAGTTGCTACATTGATCGAAAAATTTAACGAAGTCTTGGTCAAATCTTGTATCAAGAGATAAAAATATCTCCAAAAATCTATTTTTATTAAAGGCAATGGGAGTAAGGACACAAAACAATAATCGAACACATAAAGAGACTACATATCAAATATCTCCCGATTCTAGACGGGCACTGGATAAAATGGATGTAAAGATTTTTTACATTCCTTCATGAGGGTCTCTCCTCTCAATATTGAGAAGATTTGAGATAGGACATCATTTGATCAAATAAAATTAACAACGACGGGTATATTAATTACTCTTCATATATGTCATCATAAGGCAAAAATTGCCTTTGTACTGAAATTCAGTCACGTTGACGGTCTAAATTATCTCACAGCGCTTTCATGGAAAACTATACTAAAACTCGAACCAATGCTTTTGCAAATGAAAAACTTGCCAAATTTCTGGGAGATTGTTTATACATTTAAATCAGTAATTTCTGGGAGATTGTTTATATATTTAAATCAGTAATTTCTTTATTGCAATTGATGTGACACTTGAAAACTGGCCAAAAGTATAAGTGAAGATTTACATACAATCAGAAACTGTAGCGTTTGAGTTTCCGATAAGATACATTTTCAGCTCATGGGATTCAACTATACATATATTTCTTTATTATAATCGATTCGCTACTTGAAATCTGATCTATAGTATACAGACTCATATCTTGTTTAAACATCGAAATATCACAAAGTTATCATAATGGTATTTTACAGACATTTTCTTATCAGTTATCTACGCTTTTGGGTCTTTTTACTCCAAAAATCGATAAAACAAGAAAAGCTTTTGATTTTATTACAAGAACGAGGGAGGTTTACATGACGAATTGTTTGGACAGATAATTAAAAAAGTGAATTAATCACAAAATTTATCACAGATATGCCAATATATAATTGCCTTTACTGCCAGTAGTACGTCACATGTTCAGAAGAGATGGACAAGAAATTATGGAAATGTCAAGAATTAATATCCCCCAACGCGTGCTTTATTTGTCCAAACACTGCAATAAAATTTCCTTGTGATTGTCATTTTGAGTGTAAACAGTCAAAATAAAATGTTTTAATTAACTAAATAGCAACAGTGTTCTGCACCTTGAAGAAACAAAACAAATGGAGTATTTCCAGTTTAGTTGTCTTTCTTATTATGATATGCACATTTTTACTTTGAAGATCTTTCAGTGAACGAACTCATGGAAATTGTAAACTGCCTGCTAATAAGATAAAATCACTTCCGGTTTTAAAATCTAGTATTATATCCTTTTTAGCACGCAGAAGTTTTTTAACGCGTCTTCCAGTTTTCAAAATTTTTAAAATCATTTTATTATTTTAGTATCCAGGAAATGTTATATATATGGTAAGCATACATCTGTTGAAAGAATCGGTAAAAATTGTATGCTTTTCTAGTTTCTGTTTCATAAATGTTATAACCAATGCTTGTAAAAACGTTTGTTTTGAAATAAAAGTGTTGATTTACGAAACAATAAATAGTGAAATCAACCTATAGAAAAATAACGGATTTAAGTCTTTTTTTTTTTTTTTTTTTTTTTTTTTTTTTTTTTTTTTTTAAAAAAAAAAAACAACTTTTCTTTTATGTTCTGGATTATCAAAGCAGATAAAAAAGTATAACCCTAAAAACAAATAGCATAGAGTTATTACCAATTTTGAATAACATTTAATGTAACAAATGAACCCTACTGTAATCCCCTTTATACAATCCTTCTTAAAACAAAAATAACGTCTTCTTTCTACCTGCATCTCATTATAATATTATTTGAAGGCATGTCAATGGTTTTTTATGACAAATAATATCTTGTAACTACTTATGGAAGGAAGTTTCTAAGCTCGATTCCCGGTTCGGCCACTGGATAACAAAAGCAACCTGATATATCAATCCACATTTGTAACAGATTTACGTGATATCTGAAGGATATTTATCTTGTTATACTAAGTACACGTATATGTCGCCTGAGAAATCTAAAACCGCCATAGTATATCATTTTATAACCAAAATAGAAGTAATAAAATCATGCATAACAAACCGAAGAACACTCGTTTCTGGAACAAATTCTTTACTTGTAGTTAGATAATCCAAAAAACAAGAATGAGCCATTGTGTGTTTACTCAAGTTTATTCGTGTCATGACGTAAAGGGCTACTTACGTCTTGGATGCTTACAACAATATATATATATATATACGATTTTAAATTGACCTTTTACATAAGTATCTGTGATCAATCCGGAGAAGTAAATAAAACACAAACATACAAGTCCAAGCTCAGCCTTTTAAATTTCATGTTTTAACCAGATTGATCTAATTTCTAATTTTTGTATCTTTTCCTTTTTATACCTAGACTATTTTGTTTAATAATGTTGCCTATTGCTAAGGCTAAATTTATTTTACACCTTAATGGTTTATATTTCGTAATGTTGTCCATTGTAACTCTCTATTTATTCATATCGTGTCTATTTCATTTATATTTTATATAATAATAGCCAAGTAAAACGGACAGACTATTATGTAAGATTGATTTTTTTTTTATTTTGTCCAATACACATGTCATGTGCAGAATTTTGAATTTTAACAAAGAGAAATATTCAAAATTTTGAATATTTTTCTTTGTAAGAATTCAAAATTCTGCACGACACACACAATAATTGTATGGTATATATCCTTATTAGTCAACGTACATTGTTTGACAAATCGGTCTTTTCTGTAGTTAATATATATTGATGTCATATACATTTTTTTAAATTTATCATTAAATACATTAAAAATGACATATGACATTGTCATATTTGATGATAAAATTCAAAAACTGGTATATGACATTGATGAAACATTATCAGCTTTTTATAACGCTGTATATGTTCCTGAACTTTTCTCTTCATAAACTAACGTGTTTGAAATGAGCTGACTGTTGCCTTGATACATGGTTCTATAACAGGACAACAACAAAATACTGACAACTTAAAGTAGCTAGAAGCTAACACCATCATGAATAGGACATATCCTTGTTTTATCTTTACGGTATAATTTACGCAGGCCTTGTTGAGTACTTCATACATGTATCTATAATGGGACGGACAAACTGATATTATCGATAGCCTTTAGCTATATCCATCATAGATTTGCTATATGCTTGTTTTAGGGGAATATCTCTTTACTAATAGCTTTAAAACTGGTTATTTTTACTCTGAAGAATGTAAATCTATAGTAAGATCGAATTGTGTTAGCGGAGTCTCTCGGGGTTAAATGACAAGCAGATCAACAACGTTGAATAACGCTGCTTGGTTAGACACAAATGCATCGTCGAATGCATTCGAGTATTTACTAAAATAAACATACAAAAGAAGTTCAGTTTATTTGAGACAAAACAAATATAGAACTAGTATAGAAAAAAATGTTGCAGAATAATCAGTATTGTTTGTACCATTCAAATGAAGTTCACTGCATTAAGATAATCATTCTCTTAAAACATTTAACTAAGAGAGAGAAGAGTAGATTAATGGAGTTTTATGCCCCAGTCAAGACTCTTTCACTTATAAAGACAGTCAGTTCTGGGATTGGAGAAAACCACTGACCTTAGGCAAGCAAACTGACAAACTTTCTCACACTGGGATCTACCCAAACAGGATTCGAACCTAGGGGGTGAGAGTATCTTTGATCCATAAGCGTTTTCTTCAAGCCCCCATCTAACACAGTGTTAACTCGATTGTTTAACATGTAAATAATTAGATAATATAAAAACCGTCACGTATGCATTACACATAAATAAATCTGACATTTTAAACCAATTGCACGCATATTATACATTCATAGTTTTCGTAACGGTACATAGAGTGAGCTTATTCCTTTTAAGATTATATTCTTCCTACTCCTCTTTTTAAATCAACACGTTGTTTAAGTGAAACGGGTTAAATTTTACTTATTGTACCATCTTTTTACCTCGAAAATTAAAGTTCAGATTCATATTTTAATCAAAAGTAAATTTATTTTCATCATCAATGTTAAAGGTGAAAATTAATAGTATTGATAATTAATGACGGAAAAATCATACGTGTACTTTGTTAATTAAAAACCTATTTTGATGAAACTTTCATTGTCAAACTAAATACAGATCTTTTGATTTTTTAAAATTCTTACACTAAAATTGAAAATATTAATTTCTATAACAACTTAATCATTTCCATTACTGGAAAAGGTTTTTTTAAAACAATTTTACAAATTTTACAACCAGCTATCATCATTGAAGTTAAATTAAAAAACCTGTCCATGCTCACAAGCACATAGTTGTTGTATTTGGATTTTGGTAAAACATAAGACACAGTTATTGAATTATTACCATACAAGTACTTCTCTCTTTTAAATTTGATTGCTATATTTTACGACATTGTACTTTTCTTTGGCTTATAAGAAAATAGTTAAAAGACTAAAGGACATTTGTGTCTGTCTAAATTAAGAAACAAATAATTCATCCTCCCATAAATCAAGTCGTATTTGATCAAATATGCCAAACAATAACGTATAACTGATAGAAAATTATTGGTGGCCTTGGTCTCATTTACCTGTGCCTGGACAAATATTAGTGAAATAAATTACTTCTGGAGGAAGCGAATAAAAGTATAAAAATAAACGTACAATAAAATATAAGTATGTTCAATCAGCTAACAACATGGCTCCGAACTAAAAACAATACCGGGAATTTATCACACTTTATCATTCTCTTATTTTTTATTGTATGTCTATTAAAATCCAATCAACTCTGAAAACGCCTCATTATGAAGCTTTATCAAAACGTAAAAATCATTCACTCATATTGAGGCTATCCTTTCTGGAATTGTTCAGAAGCCCAGAATGTCCTCCGAAACCACCGACCTTTGGAAAGCAAGATGACTAACATTCTTACATTGACATTGTTAGTGCTCGCTTTAGACCAATCGGTTCCCTATGCCCCTTAAGTAAGGGGGGTAAATTATGTTGCTTTTAATCACCCTTACCAATCATGTAAGATTAAGAAATTTAGCTACATAAAATATAAAAATCAGGACTACAAAATAAGGTGAAACCAGCGAAAATTTTTAATAATATATTCAGATAAATTGAAACCAAATGCATGATTTTTATTTATTTAGCATGTAAGCATTGTTTCGACCAACATATGCCAATACTAATAAGAATTGATATTACTACAGTATGATATTTGACGGTGCAGACTGGTGTATTTATGTTTACGTTACCTGTAATAACGGTTTGCAAGCAGAAGAACTAAACAACAGACGACCAAAACTCCACAGGATATTAATATAGCACACACTACATTACATCGTTGTCTCTCCCCATCTAACGGTATACCACATCTTTTAACTACATAATCCAATTCAGAAGTTGATAATCCAGTTAATTTTGGATGACTCCAGAAAAGGGAAGTTTTCCATACCGGTGGACAAGGTGCTTGATCTAACATAAAATTTATAGTTACATTTTTGTAATGTTCACATGTATGCTGACAAAAATAATCCCTCGTGGTGTTATCTGTAAAGGTATACATATCTTAAATCACGGGATACAATCCATTTATCTCCCTAGACATCAACCATCTAATGTCCGGTCCATTCTGTGAAATACAATGTGTATTACGCAACATTAAAAATTCGGAAAAGATAGCGTGTGTGTGTGTGTGTTATGCTAGTAATCGTTACGCCTAGTAACTGCGTAGTAACATCTTGTACATGAATATAACATATAAAACGTCAATATTTGTTAAAAATGATATATGAAATTGAATACGTAAATACAACACAGAGTTATTAATCCAGATTTTCATTTACTCAAATATACATGATCATCAACACGGCAGGAAAAAATCACAAAAATTAAAAAACTTATGTTTTGCTTTTAGAAATTTACGTCATTGCATTTTTTTAAAGAGAGTATATTTGCGACACATATAAAATCTTAGTGTTAAAGAAGATTCTGTATATTTTCTTCATCACTTTAATATATATATATATATATATATATATATATATATATATATATATATATATATATATATACGTACTCGTTATAATCACTCGAATTCAACTCTCTATTTTGTCTTTATTTTAAACTCGCTGGCATTCTTCTCATAACCCTTGTTATCCCAATTATAGAAATATGTGTGAAAACAATAGGTGTGTGATACACGAATCACATAGTTTTACTGATAAGAAAGAAAAAATGTCTTGAAATTTCACCAGCTGTGTATTAATAGCTGATAATAATAGTATTTGACAAGACCTTCATCAGTTAAAGTTGAGAAACACACTAGTACTTGATGTTAGTCATACAGGCTGTCAACTTCATAGACGACTTGGATTGTATCCTAGAAAAATCTTAGATGTATAGATGGAACTTTGCTTCTAAGCAGAAATTGAATTTATTGGCTGAGTAAACTGAACTAATCTCTCTCTCTCTCTCTCTCTCTCTCTCTCTCTCTCTCTCTGTGTGTGTGAGAGAGAGAGAGAGAGAGAGAGAGAGAGAGAGAGAGATTTTGGCCGTTTAGTAAATTATGCTCGAATTGCATGTTGAAAATTTAACGCTATGCTGTTTTATGTTATCATTGTGTATATTTGATAATTTGAATATCCAGAATATTTTTGTTTAATTATGACACAAAATTCAAATTGAATAAATATTTTTCTGCAAATTTTTGCATTCTTCAAACAAGCTAAAAGATTCGTGTTTACTATAGCTTATCGGTAATTTTTAGAAAACCTAATAATTACTATCAATTAGTGCTCAAAAAGTATGACAAAACATGGTTGCTCGCAATCACAGAGGCGATAATCTATTCAAAGTGTTTCTTTAATTAATAGTCAACTACTCGTTGAATTTTTCTAATTTATAGATCCTCATCCATCAAGTTTACGTGTGTGAAATATAAAACAGTATTTTACCTAATGACAAACAACGCTTAATAAAAAAAACTGACGAAATGCCAAAAAACTGTGAATCGAAATGTGGCGTTAAAGAATATATAGTTCAACATACATCCTTTACCTAAGACTATTTTATATTGCGAAATTTAAGCTTATTTGCCCTTTTGGTATTTTATGTTTCCTCTTTCTACAGCTACTGCAAATTTATTAGTAGACGGGTTTTTGTTGGGTTTCCATCAAAATAATGTTTGCAATTAATCAACTTCACGTGAGTGAAATATAAAGCAAAAGTCGACGTTTTAATAATGAATTTATCACCGATGCATCGCCGAAATGAAAAAGTTACACACGAGCCAAGATTTATAACTCGCGCTTTTGTTAAGACTGACATCTTTTAATCTTTTACTCTCTTTTCGACTGAATGATGATATCTTACCTGCTGACACACACACACACACACACACACACACACACACACACACACACACACACACACACACATATATATATATATATATATATATATATATATATATATATATATATATAAAACCAGTGAAGTGATATAAGGTTATGCCTATTAGTATAAGGAGCAATCAAGAAAACTTCAACAAATCTTTTTAAACAAACATTGGTTATATACATGTTCCTACCTTAAAAAACGCCTAATTAACAGTAGTCAACGCAACCAACATCACAAAACAAAAAGCTGGTGAAATTGTGAAATCAAGGCAAAAAGAACTTATATTGAAACACACGTGTCATGAGACTAAAAACTATTTAGATTTCACGTAGCATTAAAACGTATTACTGAGTACAAGATCAAGATACTATCCAGTGGTATAGGTCATTTGTTGTGAAATAACCATCCCATTAGTAATACAAACTTATGACTGATATCAAAATAAACTGTGAAAAATAAAGAGCGAACCTATGTGAAAACTGGCATGTGCTGATTTTTGAATGCATTATTTTAATAGAAATTCAAAATCAGCACATGGCAAAACATTCAAAACAATCTCCATGTAACCTCTTAAATTGTGTCCGGTTTTCAACAATGAAAATAAAGCAGCAATTTTTTTCAATTAGATACTAATCTTGGAAATATATATAAAGTATACAATATTTCAGTAACATTAAAACGAACCGATTGCTTTATTTCAGTTCATTTTATTTTCTATCCCGACAAAACCCTAATCAATTACATTAATTAGACTGAATTAAAAATTGATATATGGAATTGTACTTAAAAATGGATCTACTTACCAATTTAATCAGTTAATCGGTCCAGTTTATTCAGTGCCAATTCTTATGACAAGGAAATCCATCACAGTTTGGGTTTCTGTTCTATATACATGTATTTATATAATACCGTTTTCAAAGAATCTATTATTTCCTCAATTAAATTTTCATTATACTTTGTCTATATACGGTTAATCATTTCCCTATAAACGGTTTATCATTTCCCCTTATCTGTCATTTGATATAACACATAAATACGTTTACAACATGTAGAAACTGACACAATTAAATCACTTGACGTTACATTGAGTACTTTTATACCTTCTGATAAGTTCCTTGCTGATTTGGAAAGAAAAAGATGTATTTTGTCTGTAAAGGATGTGATTATTGATTTATAAAACTGGAAAATAAAGTGAATAGTACGTTAGCGAATGAGAGGAGACACCATCTGCCTTTATCTGAGTGTAACCAGATACTCTTTATTGTTTAAACCATAAAAGTGATTATCATAAGAATAAAAGAGGAAATATGTAGTGTTACCGTGAGTTAATTGTTAACAGTATCCTACATTTTCTTCCTTCTACTTAAAAGTCTCAATTTCAAACTTTTTTTAAAAGGTATAAAATGTCTAACTTTTGGATTGTGATTTAGACATAGACCGGTATGTTTGTGTTTCATTAATTGACAGAACTAACGTACAATTTATTTTCTTTCTCTAATTACAGGTACTAATTTCAAACTTGTCTTTTCTGTTACATAAGGTATAAAAAGTCAAACTGATAGAGTTATGCTGACATAGTAGTTGTGGACCAATCACTTTTTAGTTAATTTATACTTAATGTAACAATGTCATTTTCCGTCATCCGTTCGTGTTCTTTAACATCCTAGTTTGTGAATTTGGTAAGTTGGTGTCTTACTTCATACAGTTTGACAAAAATTACAAACAAACTTTAAAATCCAGTATAAGATGTAATTTAAATAAAATAAAGCAGTTGTAAAACGAAATAAAAACATCAGAAATTAAAATTGTGATATACGCATACAAACAATAAATCCAAATAGATGGCATTTATTGACCAGTATTATTAAAAGACATATTTTGCAATTTAATTTAAGAATTTATACAAAACAAAACATTTGATTACGACAACATTCTGGTCAACCATGATCTATAAATTTTATTTTGGAATGAAACAAACAAACAAAAAACATAATGAAAGTTTTATATTACCTTTAAATGCACCTATAATCCATGTTCATCCGAGAATGGTGAGGAGAATATAATAATAAATTATTTTAGTAATCCACCTTTTTATATTACAGGTCATGTGTCTTGTAACTAATGACTCGATAAAACTTAGAATATGTACGACGAATGGTATGCTGAGTTTTTCCAATTACCAGTGAAAATTATACACTCAGAGTAAAATTCTAACTATCCGCCCGTCATTGTAGCTATACATCAGTCGGTCTGATTTGACCCCTATCTCTGTATCATCTCTAGGTCTGATTTGACCCCTATCTCTGTATCATCTCTAGGTCTGATTTGACCCCTATCTCTGTATCATCTCTAGGTCTGATTTGACCCCCATCTCTGTATCATCATCTCTAGGTCTGATTTGAACCCTATCTCTGTATCATCTCTAGGTCTGATTTGACCCCTATCTCTGTATCATCTCTAGGCCTGATTTGACCCCTATCTCTGTATCATCTCTAGGTCTGATTTGACCCCTATCTCTGTATCATCTCTAGGTCTGATTTGACCCCTATCTCTGTATCATCTCTAGGCCTGATTTGACCCCTATCTCTGTATCATCTCTAGGTCTGATTTGACCCCCATCTCTGTATCATCTCTAGGTCTGATTTGACCCCCATCTCTGTATCATCTCTAGGTCTGATTTGACCCCTATCTCTGTATCATCTCTAGGTCTGATTTGACCCCTATCTCTGTATCATCTCTAGGTCTGATTTGACCCCTATCTCTGTATCATCTCTAGGTCTGATTTGACCCCTATCTCTGTATCATCTCTAGGTCTGATTTGACCCCTATAATAAATGGGTACACTACGAACACAAATAAACATGTCTTAATTAGCAAGTAGATGAGTACGATGTCCGGTTAAACGCTAATTAAGCTAAAACGTAGGCATAATTTGTTGTTACATTTACATTTTAAGTTCTTCCCTTCTTTCTTGAATTTTTCCTCAATTAAAAACCAGTGTCATTTTAAGAATTATAATGAGGATGAATCACCCAAAGCTTTAAAACCAAGAAAATATATACGTTACAGGAAACAAGATTTGTATTTTTATATGTTGAGTTCATCATGTGCAGAATTTTGATATTTCTGTGTAAAATTTAAAAATTCTGCACTCGACAATATTCATGGAGCCTCTTTTACAATCGGGACACAAACGTGAAAATAGGGAATATCTATGTATGGACCAAATATTGTATTATTCAGATATCTGTATCTAGAGTCATTACTTCACTAAAATTTTCTGGCTTAAACAAGCATAAAACATAAAAACATGCTCGTTTGAACTAAGTTGTAATGTTTACCGAGTTTATATGTAACAAACATTCTATTATTCCGTGATGATATCGGTTATATTACTGTAGTTTACGTGCCATGATAGATTCTGTGTTTATAATAAGAGGGTTTACTCAAAATTGGACAATTACCAAACAAAATCAATGATAATTACAGTTATCAATAACAAATTAATCCCTGTGTGTTCAGACTGAATATATTAACGTTCATTTCAATGTTGTACTCTTCAATTAGGTTGCAGAGAGCGTGAAAGTGAAATACAAACTGACTGGATTTACAAATCACACAACACTTAGAAAGTTACAGTAACATTGAATATAACAAATAATAAAATTAATAAAGTTGAAGAAAGTTAAAGAAGTTGCAATACTGTTTTACCCAAACGAAATTACGAAATTATCTTTGATTTAATATGTGCTTAATTACATACCCAACAAAACAGTAAACAGTGAATATATATATATATATATATATATATATGTGTGTGTGTGTGTGTGTGTGTGTGTGTGTGTGTGTGTGTGTGTGTGTCACACGCTGATTTTGAATTTCTATTTGAATAATGCATTCAAAATCAGCGCATGACATTGAATGTATTACTTTAATAGAAATTCAAAATCAGCATATGACGTGTGTGTGTGTGTGTTTGTGTTTGTGTGTGTGTGTGTGTGTGTTTGTGTGTGTGTGTGTGTTTGTGTGTGTGTCGATAAGCGAATTTGGATGTCGATGTAATGTCGAAGAAATCAGGATGGTTAAATAGTTATAATTAACTTTTATAACTATTTCTATTAACTAAATGAAACTTCACACACTTAGTATTTAAGATATAATTGACGCTCAATCTTACATCGTTGCTTCTAAAGCGTTTAAGAAATAACTTATTAAAGTAAATAAATAATCATATACATGTATATCAGATATTTTAACATGTAAAGATTTCTACGATTCTTCTATGTATAAACTGTACTGTAATAAAATTCATATTACATTATACTTTAATATACTTACACGAATCCAGCATCACATTTAACGAACCAATTATAACATGTATGAACACTGCACTTAACAATGCCAGATGTCAAATCATTTCACTTTGATACTAATGAACCATTCACTACGAATCACTTTACTTTCTTGTGCTCTATATATGTTTATTTAACTTTCCTGCCGATGGATGTACAAGTTTAATCGCCGTATCAAATGTGAAGGAAATGCTTTGACTCGCGGTTAATTGCCTGATTTTGTACATTTTCCGTGTATACATTATAACCTCGTGTGGTTTTCTGTTATTATTTCAGTGTATATAGTAGTATATAAATGCATATATAATTATATATACATTGGACACTGTTATATGTCTCTCTCTCTCTCTCTCTCTCTCTCTCTCTCTCTCAACTTTATTTATGTGCTTCTTTACTTTGCATATATTGGGCACAGCGACATTACTAAAACCTATGTCGAACGTTCAAGTGCTGTGGCATATACTAATTCTGAATACCTGTAGGGGTCTTCAAAATTTTATTTACCTTCGTAATAATTTATTTTTTGTTTATTTATCTTTTTCGTTCTATTTACTAATGACTGTCCAGTATTTATGTTAATTAATATTTTGTACACACACACACACACACACACACACTATATATATATATAAATATATATATATATATATATATATATATATATATATATATATATATATATATATGTTTTTGATATTATATACAAAAACCATTTCAAACAAACAAGCTAGATGCCTTCCAGACACGTTGCCTTCGTAGAGTTTTACGCATCTTCTGGTCTAATGTCATCTCAATGAAGAGCTGTACAAAAAGACTAACACCACTCCTCTATTCACAGTTATTAAGAAAAGAAAATGGCTGTGGATAGAACATATATGTAGAATGCACCCAACCTCCATCCCAAGGGTTGCATTGAGATGGACAACATCTGGCAATAGAAAGAGTGGAAGACCAAAAGAAATATGGAGAAGATCTGTAGAGAAGGAGATAAAAGAAAACAACTGGACATGGGGACAGATCCAAAGATGGACACAAGTCTCTGATGACTGCCTTATGTGCTAACCAGCACGAAGAGGACTAAGAGTATATAAAATATAATATATTGAAGATGCGAAATAACAGTGTAGTTAATATCTCCTATTTATGCTAATTTTAATCACTTATAGATGCGATAGTACCTATGCAACGTGTATAACTAACAGGTGTAAAAGTACCAATGTAATCTATACCACAAATGTAATCCATATAATTTATAGATGTAATCTGATTAACTTATAGATGTGACAGTACCAATGTAATCCAAATCACTTGTAGATGTGATAGTACCAATGAAATCCATATCACGTGTAAGTGTGACAGTACCAATGTAATCCATATCACTCATAGATGCGATAGTACCAATGAAATCAATATTACTTACAGATGTAATAGTACCAATGTAATCTGTATAACTTATAGATGTGACAGTATCAATGTAATACAAATCACTTATAGATGTAATAATACCAATGTAATCCATATCACTTATAGATGTGATAGTACCAATGTAATCAATATTACTTACGTGTGTGATAGTACCAATGTATTCCATATTACTTATAGATGTAATAGTAGCAATATAATCAATATTACTTACAGATGAGATACATGTAGTACCAATGTAATCCATATCACTTATAGATGTGATAGTACCAATGTAATCCATATCACTTATACATGTGAAAGTACCAACGTAATCCATATTACTTATTGATGTGATGGTACCAATCAAATCAATATTACTTACAGATGTGATAGTACCAATAAAATCCATATCACTTATAGATGTGATAGTACCAAATGTAATCCATATCACTTATAGATGTGATAGTACCAATGTAATCCATATCACTTATAGATGTGATAGTACCAATGTAATCCATATTACTTATTGATGGGATGGTACCAATCAAATCAATATTACTTACAGATGTGACAGTACCAATGTAATCCATATCACTTATAGATGTGATAGTACCAAATGTAATCCATATCACTTATAGATGTGATAGTACCAATGTAATTAATATTACTTACAGATGTGATATTACCAATGTTATCCATATCACTTATACATGTGATAGTACCAACGTAATCTGTATAACTTATAGATGTGACAGTACCAAAGTAATCCATATCACTTAAAGATGTGATAGTACCAATGTAATCCATATCACTTATAGATGTAATAGTACCAATGAAACCATTATTAATTACAGATTTGATAGAACCCATGTCATCCATATTACTTATAGATGTGACAGTACCAATTTAATCCATATCACTTATAGATGTGATGGTACCAATCAAATCAATATTACTTACAGATGTGATAGTACCGATGTAATCCATATCATTTATAGATGTGACATTACCAATGTAATCCATATCACTTATAGATGTGATACTACTAATGAAATCATTATTACTTACAGATGTAATAGTACAAATGTTATCCATATAACTTAAACATGTGCTTATAGATGTGATAGATCACTTATAGATGTGATAATAATAATAAGTGATATGGATTACATTGGTATTATCAGTGATATAGATCTATAAGTAAGTATCTTATAGATGTGATAATACTAATGTAATCTCTATCACCTATAAATGTGATAGTATCAGTGTAATCCATATCACTTATAGATGTGATAATACCAATGCAATCTCTGTCACCTATAAATGTGATAGTATCAATGTAATCCATATTACTTACAGGTGTGATAGTACCAATGTATTCCATATTACTTATAGATGTAATAGTAGCAATATAATCAATATTACTTATAGATGAGATACATGTAGTACCAATGTAATCCATATCACTTATAGATGTGATAGTACCAATGTAATCCATATCACTTATACATGTGAAAGTACCAACGTAATCCATATTACTTATTGATGTGATGGTACCAATCAAATCAATATTACTTACAGATGTGATAGTACCAATGAAATCCATATCACTTATAGATGTTATAGTACCAAATGTAATCCATATCACTTATAGATGTGATAGTACCAATGTAATCCATATCACTTATAGATGTGATAGTACCAATGTAATCCATATTACTTATTGATGGGATGGTACCAATCAAATCAATATTACTTACAGATGTGACAGTACCAATGTAATCCATATCACCTATAGATGTGATAGTACCAAATGTAATCCATATCACTTATAGATGTGATAGTACCAATGTAATTAATATTACTTACAGATGTGATATTACCAATGTTATCCATATCACTTATAGATTTGACAGTACCAATGTAATCCATATCACTTATAGATGTAATAAGCCCAATGTAATCCATATCACTTATACATGTGATAGTACCAACGTAATCTGTATAACTTATAGATGTGACAGTACCAAAGTAATCCATATCACTTAAAGATGTGATAGTACCAATGTAATCCATATCACTTATAGATGTAACAGTACCAATGAAACCATTATTAATTACAGATTTGATAGAACCCATGTCATCCATATTACTTATAGATGTGACAGTACCAATTTAATCCATATCACTTATAGATGTGATGGTACCAATCAAATCAATATTACTTACAGATGTGATAGTACCGATGTAATCCATATCATTTATAGATGTGACATTACCAATGTAATCCATATCACTTATAGATGTGATACTACTAATGAAATCATTATTACTTACAGATGTAATAGTACAAATGTTATCCATATAACTTAAACATGTGCTTATAGATGTGATAGATCACTTATAGATGTGATAATAATAATAATTGATATGGATTACATTGGTATTATCAGTGATATAGATCTATAAGTCAATATCTTATAGATGTGATAATACTAATGTAATCTCTATCACCTATAAATGTGATAGTATCAGTGTAATCCATATCACTTATAGATGTGATAATACCAATGTAATCTCTGTCACCTATAAATGTGATAGTATCAATGTAATCCATATTACTTATAGATGTGATAATACAAATGTAATCTCTATAACCTATAAATGTGATTATATCAATGTAATCCATATTACTTATAGATGTGTTACGTAGATGACAAGAGCAGAAAACAAGAAATATATTTGAATGAAGCAAGTAAACTTTACATGAAAAGAAAATGTTTCAAATTGTGATAAGTACATGTATATTACAAGACAGCACCAAGCCATGCCACTTTAAACCAGTCGTCGTCTGTCATTCTGCACGTATGTCATTGTGTATCAAGCCTGTAAAAAAATTTATAAATATAAACTAACCTTTATGTAAAATTGCTAATTTTGGACAATATCAATTCTAGTGATACGAGCTAACGAGTTGTTTTGGACCCTATTTTGCATCTAGTACCTAGCACATTCAATTATTTATCAGCTTTTATTTGGGCCATCCATACGGTCCCATAACTATATATTAACCATATAAGTACTAGTATTTCTTTTTGGCTTCAGTTATTTTAGCTAAAATCCTTTCTTAATATCTCTGGTATAACAGGTCAAACATAAGCTATATATTTATACTTACCGAGAGAGTCATTTTTGTTTCAATGTCAAAAATTCAAAAATATAAGGTTAAAATACATAAGGGAACGTTTTTGGAGAAGACCAAATATACTGAATCTTCAACATTTTTTTAACAGTCAAGATATAGAGACACTTGTTAATATTAGTAAATACATAAGAGAAGGTCTAAAAATGTTTTAGACAAATTTCGAAAAATAAACATATATTTATCACTGGAAAAAAATTGTTGTCTTTTCTTTCCTATTGCCTATGTTGTAAATGTATAGTTTAATTTAAAAACGAATTTCGAAAAAATACATACACGGTAATATATAGCTAGTACTTAATTTCGAAAAATATATTCTTATCTCCACTATTTTCTTGTATACATTAACTGTAAGTGTGAATAAATACTTTTAAAGAGTTTATAATGATTATTTGATCCTAAATTGGATAAAAAGCATTACAGAAACTCGTCGGCAGGGATTGACCCAGCCACTTGTCACTCTGTTGTGCTTATTATTCAACTTATGTTTATATGTTTACTGTTTATTTATAGTACGAAATGTGTATTTGTTATAAATGTGTCATATACCACCTTTTTAATTTAATCATAAAAATACATTCAAAAATGGTATATGACAATATGTATTGGAAAATATTTATAATGCAGACATCAAATCTTGTTTATTGTGTAAATACACCTCTTGTACTACCTCCGGTGGTTAAGAGTGAATAAAGTTTGAATTGAATTGAACCAACTTTGTCTAAAGTTATACTTACCCGCACTGTTATCGCAATGATGAAACACGCACTTGCTATTTTATCGCGAACAGGAAGTATCTGTATATACGCGTAATTAGGCGAGAATGTCGGTTGTGTTTGAACAAAATATTTCTTTTTAATTTAAAAACTTGCATGGCTGTACTTAAAACATAAACTTGTCTTTATTTTCTCTTTTATAGAGATTAACAATGATAAATACATACTACAACTTATAGATGTCGTGTACACGGTATAATTTTGTACAAGTTATAACCTAGAAATTGAAATTGAACGATACAAGAAAACTCCAAGAGAAGAAAGAGTTTGAAAACATTGTAACATTCTTGATGATGATATCCATTTTTTTCTTCATTGTTAACTTAATATTATACCAAGAAACAAATAAATTGAATCTTTTATTATAGAAAATGCTGAATTTATACATTACTCTGATATAAACAAAATCATTACTCTACTAAACCCATCAACATCCATCCAAGTTAAAATTGTAGGTTCTCTTATAAAACAGTCATTAGAACTGAGGACAAGGGACTCTTAGTTTTGACTTGTATTTTACATTTATGAAAGTTTATAACAATACTGCTCTATGTTTGTATATGTATATAATTGTTTTGTGGTCACAGATTCAGTTGAATCTAAGGACCTAATTAAAAAAAATATAACTTGTACAAAATAAGCATGTGATCATACAAGTTATAACTTGTACAATTTTTTAGCCAAAAAATAATAACTTGTACAACTTAGTAATTAAAATGTATATTGAGTAATAGTTATGCTAACATGAACACATAACATGATTAGTCTCAAGGTAATAAATGGTGAACAACCTTTAGTAGTGTTGGTAGTCCTTGTAAAGTAACTCAGTTGGAATATATATGTTGGACAATCATGATGGCAGAAATTGAAGGGAAATTTTGTGATGAAGTTTTAAAACTATCAAACGAGATTAAGTCTACTAATAACTTTATATTTATAAGAGCAAGATACAGTGAGACAGTAACACAAATTAAAACAGCTAAAGAAAATGAAAAGAAGTCTCAAAATGAAAGGTATTTACTAAAGAAATATAATGTAATTACTGTGGCTGGAATTGAAAAATTTAATTCGCAAAGGAGATGATGGCATACTTTACTATGTTACAATTGATGAAATGTACTAAATCATTAAAAGAGCACATAGTGGGGTTGGACATGGCGGCTTACATAGGAACTTAAACGCCAGTAAGCCAATATAAGTACCAATGTAATCCATATCACGGGTAAGTGTGACAGTACCAATGTAATCCATATCGCTTAGACATGTGCAGTACCAATGTAATCCATATCACTCATAGATGTGATAGTACCAATGAAATCAATATTACTTCAAATGTAATAGTACCAATGTAATCTGTATAACTTATAGATGTGACAGTATCAATGTAATACAAATCACTTATAGATGTGATTATACCAATGTAATCAATATTACTTACAGATGTGATACATGTAGTACCAATGTAATCCATATCACTTATAGATGTGACAGTATCAATGTAATCCAAATCACTTATAGATGTGATAATACCAATGTAATCTATATCACTAATAGATGTGATAGTACCAATGTAATCAATATTACTTACAGATGTGATACATGTAGTACCAATGTAATCCATATCACTTATAGATGTAATAGTAGCAATGTTAGCAATATTACTTACAGATGTGATACATGTAGTACCAATGTAATCCATATCACTAATAGATGTAATAGTACCAATGTAATCCATATCACTTATAGATGTGATAGTATCAATGTAATCAATATTACTTATATATGTGACAGTGACAATGTAATCCATATCACTTATAGATGTGATAGTACCAATGTAATCCATATCACTTATACATGTGATAGTACCAATGATAATCTGTATAACTTATAGATGTGATATTACCAATGTTATCCATATCACTTATAGATTTGACAGGACCAATGTAATCCATATCACTTATAGATGTGATAGTCCCAATGTAATCCATATCACTTATACATGTGATAGTACCAATGATTATTTGTATAACTTATAGGTGTGACAGTACCAATGTAATCCATATCACTTAAAGATGTGATAGTACCAATGTAATCCATATCACTTATAAATGTGATACTACTAATGAAATCATTATTACTTACAGATGTAATAGTACAAATGTTATCCATATCACTTAAACATGTGCTTATAGATGTGATAGATCACTTATAGATGTGATAATAATTATAAGTGATATGGATTACATTGGTATTATCACATCTATAAGTGATATAGATCTATACGTCAATATCTTATAGATGTGATAATACTAATGTAATCTCTATCACCTATAAATGTGATAGTATCAGTGTAATCCATATCACTTATAGATGTGATAATACCAATGTAATCTCTGTCACCTATAAATATGATAATATCAATGTAATCCATGTCACTTATAGATGTGATAATACAAATGTAATCTCTGTCATCTATAAATGTGATAGTATCAATGTAATCCATATTACTTATAGATGTGTTACGTAGATGTCAAGAGCAGAAAACAAGAAATATATTTGAATGAAGCAAGTAAACTGTACATGAAAAGAAAATGTTTCAAATTGTGATAAGTACATGTATATTATACAAGACAGCACCAAGCCATGCCACTTTAAACCAGTCGTTGTCTATCATTCTGCACATATGTCATTGTGTATCAAGCCTGTAAAAAATTTTTATAAATATAAACTAACCTTTATGTAAAATTGCTAATTTTGGACAATATCAATTCTAGTGATACGAGCTAACGAGTTGTTTTGGACCCTATTTTGCATCTGCTGCCTAGCACATTCAATTATTTATCATTTTTTATTTGGGTCATCCATACGGTCCCATAACTATATATTAACCATATAAGTACTAGTATTTCTTTTTGGCTTCAGTTATTTTAGCTAAAATCCTTTCTTAATATCCCTGGTATAACAGGTCAAACATAAGCTATATATTTATACTTACCGAGAGAGTCTTTTTTGTTTCAATGTCAAAAATTCAAGAATATAAGGTTAAAATACATAAGGGAACGTTTTTGGAGAAGACCAAATATACTGAATCTTCAACATTTTTTTAACAGTCAAGATATAGAGACACTTGTTAATCTTAGTAAATACATAAGAGAAGGTCTAAAAATGTTTTAGACAAATTTCGAAAAATAAACATATATTTATCACTCGAAAAAAAATTGTTGTCTTTTCTCTCCTATTGCCTATGTTGTAAATAAATAGTTTAATTTTAAAACTGATTTCGAAAAATACATACACAGTAATATATAGCTAGTACTTAATTTCGAAAAATATATTCTTATCTCCACTATTTTCTTGTATACATTAACTGTAAGTGTGAATAAATACTTTTAAAGAGTTTATAATGATCATTTGACCCTAAATACAACGGCTCCTTTGGATAATAAGAATTACAAAAACTCGTTGACAGGGATTGACCCAGCCACTTGTCACTCTGTTGTGCTTATTATTCAACTTATGTTTATATGTTTACTGTTTATTTATAGTACAAAATGTGTATTTGTTATAAAATGTGTCATATACTACTTTTTTTAAATTTAATCATAAAAATACATTCAAAAATGGTATATGACAATATGTATTGGAAGATATTTATAATGCAGGCATCAAATTTTGTATATTGTGTAAATACACCTCTCGTACTACCTCCGGTGGTTTAGAGTGAATAAAGTTTGAATTGAATTGAACCAACTTTGTCTAAAGTTATACTTACCCGCACTGTTATCACAATGATGAAACACGCACTTGCTATTTTATCGCGAACAGGAAGTATCTGTATATAAATAGGTCAGAATGTCGGTTGTGTTTGAACAAAATATTTCTTTTAATTTAAAAACATGCACGACTGTACTTAAAACATAAACTTGTCTTTATTTTCTCTTTTATAGAGATTAACAATGATAAATACATACAACAAACTTATAGATGTCGTGTGTACATGTTATAATTTTGTACAAGTTATAACCTAGAAATTGAAATTGGACGATACAAGAAAACTCCCAGAGAAGAAAGACTTTGAAAACATTGTAATATTCTTGATGATGAGATCCATTTTTTTCTTCATTTTAAACTTACTGTTATACCAAAGAAACAAATAAATTGAATCTTTTATTATAGAAAATGCTGAATTTATACATTACTCTGATATAAACAAAATCATTACTCTACTAAACCCATCAACATCCATCCAAGTTGAAATTGTAGGTTCCCTTATAAAACAGTCATTAGAATTGAGGACAAGGGACTCTTAGTTTTGACTTGTATTTTATTTTAAAAAATATCACATTTATGAAAGTTTATAACAATACTGCTCTATGTTTGTATATGTATATAATTGTTTTGTGGTCACAGATTCAGTTGAATCTAAGGACCTAATCAAAAATATATATATAACTTGTACAAAATAAGCATACAAGTTATGACTTGTACGATGTTATCATGCAAGTTAAAACTTGTACAATTTTTTTTATATACAAGTTATAACTTGTACAATTTTTTAAGCCAAAAAATAATAACTTGTACAACTTAGTAATTAAAATGTATATTGAGTAATAGTTATGCTAACATGAACACATAACATGATTAGTCTCAAGGTAATAAATGGTGAACAACCTTTAGTAGTGTTGGTAGTCCTTGTAAAGTAACTCAGTTGGAATATATATGTTGGACAATCATGATGGCAGAAATTGAAGGGAAATTTTGTGATGAAGTTTTAAAACTATCAAACGAGATTAAGTCTACTAATAACTTTATATTTATAAGAGCAAGATACAGTGAGACAGTAACACAAATTAAAACAGCTAAAGAAAATGAAAAGAAGTCTCAAAATGAAAGGTATTTACTAAAGAAATATAATGTAATTACTGTGGCTGGAATTGAAAAATTTAATTCGCAAAGGAGATGATGGCATACTTTACTATGTTACAATTGATGAAATGTACTAAATCATTAAAAGAGCACATAGTGGGGTTGGACATGGCGGCTTACATAGGAACTTAAACGCCAGTAAGCCAATATAAGTACCAATGTAATCCATATCACGTGTAAGTGTGACAGTACCAATGTAATCCATATCGCTTAGACATGTGCAGTACCAATGTAATCCATATCACTCATAGATGTGATAGTACCAATGAAATCAATATTACTTCAAATGTAATAGTACCAATGTAATCTGTATAACTTATAGATGTGACAGTATCAATGTAATACAAATCACTTATAGATGTGATTATACCAATGTAATCAATATTACTTACAGATGTGATACATGTAGTACCAATGTAATCCATATCACTTATAGATGTGACAGTATCAATGTAATCCAAATCACTTATAGATGTGATAATACCAATGTAATCTATATCACTAATAGATGTGATAGTACCAATGTAATCAATATTACTTACAGATGTGATACATGTAGTACCAATGTAATCCATATCACTTATAGATGTAATAGTAGCAATGTTAGCAATATTACTTACAGATGTGATACATGTAGTACCAATGTAATCCATATCACTTATAGATGTAATAGTACCAATGTAATCCATATCACTTATAGATGTGATAGTATCAATGTAATCAATATTACTTATATATGTGACAGTAACAATGTAATCCATATCACTTATAGATGTGATAGTACCAATGTAATCCATATCACTTATACATGTGATAGTACCAATGATAATCTGTATCACTTATAGATGTGATATTACCAATGTTATCCATATCACTTATAGATTTGACAGGACCAATGTAATCCATATCACTTATACATGTGATAGTACCAATGATAATTTGTATAACTTATAGGTGTGACAGTACCAATGTAATCCATATCACTTAAAGATGTGATAGTACCAATGTAATCCATATCACTTATAGATGTGATACTACTAATGAAATCATTATTACTTACAGATGTAATAGTACAAATGTTATCCATATCACTTAAACATGTGCTTATAGATGTGATAGATCACTTATAGATGTGATAATAATTAAAAGTGATATGGATTACATTGGTATTATCACATCTTTAAGTGATATAGATCTATAAGTCAATATCTTATAGATGTGATAATACTAATGTAATCTCTATCACCTATAAATGTGATAGTATCAGTGTAATCCATGTCACTTATAGATGTGATAATACCAATGTAATCTCTGTCACCTATAAATATGATAATATCAATGTAATCCATGTCACTTATAGATGTGATAATACAAATGTAATCTCTGTCATCTATAAATGTGATAGTATCAATGTAATCCATATTACTTATAGATGTGTTACGTAGATGACAAGAGCAGAAAACAAGAAATATATTTGAATGAAGCAAGTAAACTGTACATGAAAAGAAAATGTTTCAAATTGTGATAAGTACATGTATATTATACAAGACAGCACCAAGCCATGCCACTTTAAACCAGTCGTTGTCTATCATTCTGCACATATGTCATTGTGTATCAAGCCTGTAAAAAAAATTTTATAAATATAAACTAACCTTTATGTAAAATTGCTAATTTTGGACAATATCAATTCTAGTGATACGAGCTAACGAGTTGTTTTGGACCCTATTTTGCATCTGCTGCCTAGCACATTCAATTATTTATCATTTTTTATTTGGGTCATCCATACGGTCCCATAACTATATATTAACCATATAAGTACTAGTATTTCTTTTTGGCTTCAGTTATTTTAGCTAAAATCCTTTCTTAATATCCCTGGTATAACAGGTCAAACATAAGCTATATATTTATACTTACCGAGAGAGTCTTTTTTGTTTCAATGTCAAAAATTCAAGAATATAAGGTTAAAATACATAAGGGAACGTTTTTGGAGAAGACCAAATATACTGAATCTTCAACATTTTTTTAACAGTCAAGATATAGAGACACTTGTTAATCTTAGTAAATACATAAGAGAAGGTCTAAAAATGTTTTAGACAAATTTCGAAAAATAAACATATATTTATCACTCGAAAAAAAATTGTTGTCTTTTCTCTCCTATTGCCTATGTTGTAAATAAATAGTTTAATTTTAAAACTGATTTCGAAAAATACATACACAGTAATATATAGCTAGTACTTAATTTCGAAAAATATATTCTTATCTCCACTATTTTCTTGTATACATTAACTGTAAGTGTGAATAAATACTTTTAAAGAGTTTATAATGATCATTTGACCCTAAATACAACGGCTCCTTTGGATAATAAGAATTACAAAAACTCGTTGGCAGGGATTGACCCAGCCACTTGTCACTCTGTTGTGCTTATTATTCAACTTATGTTTATATGTTTACTGTTTATTTATAGTACAAAATGTGTATTTGTTATAAATGTGTCATATACCACTTTTTTTTAATTTAATCATAAAAATACATTCAAAAATGGTATATGACAATATGTATTGGAAGATATTTATAATGCAGGCATCAAATTTTGTATATTGTGTAAATACACCTCTCGTACTACCTCCGGTGGTTTAGAGTGAATAAAGTTTGAATTGAATTGAACCAACTTTGTCTAAAGTTATACTTACCCGCACTGTTATCACAATGATGAAACACGCACTTGCTATTTTATCGCGAACAGGAAGTATCTGTATATAAATAGGTCAGAATGTCGGTTGTGTTTGAACAAAATATTTCTTTTAATTTAAAAACATGCACGACTGTACTTAAAACATAAACTTGTCTTTATTTTCTCTTTTATAGAGATTAACAATGATAAATACATACAACAAACTTATAGATGTCGTGTGTACATGTTATAATTTTGTACAAGTTATAACCTAGAAATTGAAATTGGACGATACAAGAAAACTCCCAGAGAAGAAAGACTTTGAAAACATTGTAATATTCTTGATGATGAGATCCATTTTTTTCTTCATTTTAAACTTACTATTATACCAAAGAAACAAATAAATTGAATCTTTTATTATAAAAAATGCTGAATTTATACATTACTCTGATATAAACAAAATCATTACTCTACTAAACCCATCAACATCCATCCAAGTTGAAATTGTAGGTTCCCTTATAAAACAGTCATTAGAACTGAGGACAAGGGACTCTTAGTTTTGACTTGTATTTTATTTTAAAAAATATCACATTTATGAAAGTTTATAACAATACTGCTCTATGTTTGTATATGTATATAATTGTTTTGTGGTCACAGATTCAGTTGAATCTAAGGACCTAATCAAAAATATATATATAACTTGTACAAAATAAGCATACAAGTTATGACTTGTACGATGTTATCATGCAAGTTAAAACTTGTACAATTTTTTTTATATACAAGTTATAACTTGTACAATTTTTTAAGCCAAAAAATAATAACTTGTACAACTTAGTAATTAAAATGTATATTGAGTAATAGTTATGCTAACATGAACACATAACATGATTAGTCTCAAGGTAATAAATGGTGAACAACCTTTAGTAGTGTTGGTAGTCCTTGTAAAGTAACTCAGTTGGAATATATATGTTGGACAATCATGATGGCAGAAATTGAAGGGAAATTTTGTGATGAAGTTTTAAAACTATCAAACGAGATTAAGTCTACTAATAACTTTATATTTATAAGAGCAAGATACAGTGAGACAGTAACACAAATTAAAACAGCTAAAGAAAATGAAAAGAAGTCTCAAAATGAAAGGTATTTACTAAAGAAATATAATGTAATTACTGTGGCTGGAATTGAAAAATTTAATTCGCAAAGGAGATGATGGCATACTTTACTATGTTACAATTGATGAAATGTACTAAATCATTAAAAGAGCACATAGTGGGGTTGGACATGGCGGCTTACATAGGAACTTAAACGCCAGTAAGCCAATATAAGTACCAATGTAATCCATATCACGTGTAAGTGTGACAGTACCAATGTAATCCATATCGCTTAGACATGTGCAGTACCAATGTAATCCATATCACTCATAGATGTGATAGTACCAATGAAATCAATATTACTTCAAATGTAATAGTACCAATGTAATCTGTATAACTTATAGATGTGACAGTATCAATGTAATACAAATCACTTATAGATGTGATTATACCAATGTAATCAATATTACTCACAGATGTGATACATGTAGTACCAATGTAATCCATATCACTTATAGATGTGACAGTATCAATGTAATCCAAATCACTTATAGATGTGATAATACCAATGTAATCTATATCACTAATAGATGTGATAGTACCAATGTAATCAATATTACTTACAGATGTGATACATGTAGTACCAATGTAATCCATATCACTTATAGATGTAATAGTAGCAATGTTATCAATATTACTTACAGATGTGATACATGCAGTACCAATGTAATCCATATCACTTATAGATGTAATAGTACCAATGTAATCCATATCACTTATAGATGTGACAGTATCAATGTAATCCAAATCACTTATAGATGTGATAATACCAATGTAATCTATATCACTAATAGGATGATAGTACCAATGTAATCAATATTACTTACAGATGTGATACATGTAGTACCAATGTAATCCATATCACTTATAGATGTAATAGTAGCAATGTTATCAATATTACTTACAGATGTGATACATGTAGTACCAATGTAATCCATATCACTTATAGATGTAATAGTACCAATGTAATCCATATCACTTATAGATGTGATAGTATCAATGTAATCAATATTACTTATATATGTGACAGTAACAATGTAATCCATATCACTTATAGATGTGATACTACCAATGTAATCCATATCACTTATACATGTGATAGTACCAATGATAATCTGTATAACTTATAGATGTGATATTACCAATGTTATCCATATCACTTATAGATTTGACAGGACCAATGTAATCCATATCACTTATACATGTGATAGTACCAATGATAATTTGTATAACTTATATGTGTGACAGTACCAATGTAATCCATATCACTTAAAGATGTGATATTACCAATGTAATCCATATCACTTATAGATGTGATACTACTAATGAAATCATTATTACTTACAGATGTAATAGTACAAATGTTATCCATATCACTTAAACATGTGCTTATAGATGTGATAGATCACTTATAGATGTGATAATAATTATAAGTGATATGGATTACATTGGTATTATCACATCTTTAAGTGATATAGATCTATAAGTCAATATCTTATAGATGTGATAATACTAATGTAATCTCTATCACCTATAAATGTGATAGTATCAGTGTAATCCATGTCACTTATAGATGTGATAATACCAATGTAATCTCTGTCACCTAAAAATATGATAATATCAATGTAATCCATGTCACTTATAGATGTGATAATACAAATGTAATCTCTGTCATCTATAAATGTGATAGTATCAATGTAATCCATATTACTTATAGATGTGTTACGTAGATGACAAGAGCAGAAAACAAGAAATATATTTGAATGAAGCAAGTAAACTGTACATGAAAAGAAAATGTTTCAAATTGTGATAAGTACATGTATATTATACAAGACAGCACCAAGCCATGCCACTTTAAACCAGTCGTTGTCTATCATTCTGCACATATGTCATTGTGTATCAAGCCTGTAAAAAAATTTTTATAAATATAAACTAACCTTTATGTAAAATTGCTAATTTTGGACAATATCAATTCTAGTGATACGAGCTAACGAGTTGTTTTGGACCCTATTTTGCATCTGCTGCCTAGCACATTCAATTATTTATCATTTTTTATTTGGGTCATCCATACGGTCCCATAACTATATATTAACCATATAAGTACTAGTATTTCTTTTTGGCTTCAGTTATTTTAGCTAAAATCCTTTCTTAATATCCCTGGTATAACAGGTCAAACATAAGCTATATATTTATACTTACCGAGAGAGTCTTTTTTGTTTCAATGTCAAAAATTCAAGAATATAAGGTTAAAATACATAAGGGAACGTTTTTGGAGAAGACCAAATATACTGAATCTTCAACATTTTTTTAACAGTCAAGATATAGAGACACTTGTTAATCTTAGTAAATACATAAGAGAAGGTCTAAAAATGTTTTAGACAAATTTCGAAAAATAAACATATATTTATCACTCGAAAAAAAATTGTTGTCTTTTCTCTCCTATTGCCTATGTTGTAAATAAATAGTTTAATTTTAAAACTGATTTCGAAAAATACATACACAGTAATATATAGCTAGTACTTAATTTCGAAAAATATATTCTTATCTCCACTATTTTCTTGTATACATTAACTGTAAGTGTGAATAAATACTTTTAAAGAGTTTATAATGATCATTTGACCCTAAATACAACGGCTCCTTTGGATAATAAGAATTACAAAAACTCGTTGGCAGGGATTGACCCAGCCACTTGTCACTCTGTTGTGCTTATTATTCAACTTATGTTTATATGTTTACTGTTTATTTATAGTACAAAATGTGTATTTGTTATAAATGTGTCATATACCACTTTTTTTAAATTTAATCATAAAAATACATTCAAAAATGGTATATGACAATATGTATTGGAAGATATTTATAATGCAGGCATCAAATTTTGTATATTGTGTAAATACACCTCTCGTACTACCTCCGGTGGTTTAGAGTGAATAAGTTTGAATTGAATTGAACCAACTTTGTCTAAAGTTATACTTACCCGCACTGTTATCACAATGATGAAACACGCACTTGCTATTTTATCGCGAACAGGAAGTATCTGTATATAAATAGGTCAGAATGTCGGTTGTGTTTGAACAAAATATTTCTTTTAATTTAAAAACATGCACGACTGTACTTAAAACATAAACTTGTCTTTATTTTCTCTTTTATAGAGATTAACAATGATAAATACATACAACAAACTTATAGATGTCGTGTGTACATGTTATAATTTTGTACAAGTTATAACCTAGAAATTGAAATTGGACGATACAAGAAAACTCCCAGAGAAGAAAGACTTTGAAAACATTGTAATATTCTTGATGATGAGATCCATTTTTTTCTTCATTTTAAACTTACTATTATACCAAAGAAACAAATAAATTGAATCTTTTATTATAAAAATGCTGAATTTATACATTACTCTGATATAAACAAAATCATTACTCTACTAAACCCATCAACATCCATCCAAGTTGAAATTGTAGGTTCCCTTATAAAACAGTCATTAGAACTGAGGACAAGGGACTCTTAGTTTTGACTTGTATTTTTATTTTAAAAAATATCACATTTATGAAAGTTTATAACAATACTGCTCTATGTTTGTATATGTATATAATTGTTTTGTGGTCACAGATTCAGTTGAATCTAAGGACCTAATCAAAAATATATATATAACTTGTACAAAATAAGCATACAAGTTATGACTTGTACGATGTTATCATGCAAGTTAAAACTTGTACAATTTTTTTTATATACAAGTTATAACTTGTACAATTTTTTAAGCCAAAAAATAATAACTTGTACAACTTAGTAATTAAAATGTATATTGAGTAATAGTTATGCTAACATGAACACATAACATGATTAGTCTCAAGGTAATAAATGGTGAACAACCTTTAGTAGTGTTGGTAGTCCTTGTAAAGTAACTCAGTTGGAATATATATGTTGGACAATCATGATGGCAGAAATTGAAGGGAAATTTTGTGATGAAGTTTTAAAACTATCAAACGAGATTAAGTCTACTAATAACTTTATATTTATAAGAGCAAGATACAGTGAGACAGTAACACAAATTAAAACAGCTAAAGAAAATGAAAAGAAGTCTCCAAATGAAAGGTATTTACTAAAGAAATATAATGTAATTACTGTGGCTGGAATTGAAAAATTTAATTCGCAAAGGAGATGATGGCATACTTTACTATGTTACAATTGATGAAATGTACTAAATCATTAAAAGAGCACATAGTGGGGTTGGACATGGCGGCTTACATAGGAACTTAAACGCCAGTAAGCCAATATAAGTACCAATGTAATCCATATCACGTGTAAGTGTGACAGTACCAATGTAATCCATATCGCTTAGACATGTGCAGTACCAATGTAATCCATATCACTCATAGATGTGATAGTACCAATGAAATCAATATTACTTCAAATGTAATAGTACCAATGTAATCTGTATAACTTATAGATGTGACAGTATCAATGTAATACAAATCACTTATAGATGTGATTATACCAATGTAATCAATATTACTTACAGATGTGATACATGTAGTACCAATGTAATCCATATCACTTATAGATGTGACAGTATCAATGTAATCCAAATCACTTATAGATGTGATAATACCAATGTAATCTATATCACTAATAGATGTGATAGTACCAATGTAATCAATATTACTTACAGATGTGATACATGTAGTACCAATGTAATCCATATCACTTATAGATGTAATAGTAGCAATGTTAGCAATATTACTTACAGATGTGATACATGTAGTACCAATGTAATCCATATCACTTATAGATGTAATAGTACCAATGTAATCCATATCACTTATAGATGTGATAGTATCAATGTAATCAATATTACTTATATATGTGACAGTAACAATGTAATCCATATCACTTATAGATGTGATAGTACCAATGTAATCCATATCACTTATACATGTGATAGTACCAATGATAATCTGTATCACTTATAGATGTGATATTACCAATGTTATCCATATCACTTATAGATTTGACAGGACCAATGTAATCCATATCACTTATACATGTGATAGTACCAATGATAATTTGTATAACTTATAGGTGTGACAGTACCAATGTAATCCATATCACTTAAAGATGTGATAGTACCAATGTAATCCATATCACTTATAGATGTGATACTACTAATGAAATCATTATTACTTACAGATGTAATAGTACAAATGTTATCCATATCACTTAAACATGTGCTTATAGATGTGATAGATCACTTATAGATGTGATAATAATTAAAAGTGATATGGATTACATTGGTATTATCACATCTTTAAGTGATATAGATCTATAAGTCAATATCTTATAGATGTGATAATACTAATGTAATCTCTATCACCTATAAATGTGATAGTATCAGTGTAATCCATGTCACTTATAGATGTGATAATACCAATGTAATCTCTGTCACCTATAAATATGATAATATCAATGTAATCCATGTCACTTATAGATGTGATAATACAAATGTAATCTCTGTCATCTATAAATGTGATAGTATCAATGTAATCCATATTACTTATAGATGTGTTACGTAGATGACAAGAGCAGAAAACAAGAAATATATTTGAATGAAGCAAGTAAACTGTACATGAAAAGAAAATGTTTCAAATTGTGATAAGTACATGTATATTATACAAGACAGCACCAAGCCATGCCACTTTAAACCAGTCGTTGTCTATCATTCTGCACATATGTCATTGTGTATCAAGCCTGTAAAAAAAATTTTATAAATATAAACTAACCTTTATGTAAAATTGCTAATTTTGGACAATATCAATTCTAGTGATACGAGCTAACGAGTTGTTTTGGACCCTATTTTGCATCTGCTGCCTAGCACATTCAATTATTTATCATTTTTTATTTGGGTCATCCATACGGTCCCATAACTATATATTAACCATATAAGTACTAGTATTTCTTTTGGCTTCAGTTATTTTAGCTAAAATCCTTTCTTAATATCCCTGGTATAACAGGTCAAACATAAGCTATATATTTATACTTACCGAGAGAGTCTTTTTTGTTTCAATGTCAAAAATTCAAGAATATAAGGTTAAAATACATAAGGGAACGTTTTTGGAGAAGACCAAATATACTGAATCTTCAACATTTTTTTAACAGTCAAGATATAGAGACACTTGTTAATCTTAGTAAATACATAAGAGAAGGTCTAAAAATGTTTTAGACAAATTTCGAAAAATAAACATATATTTATCACTCGAAAAAAAATTGTTGTCTTTTCTCTCCTATTGCCTATGTTGTAAATAAATAGTTTAATTTTAAAACTGATTTCGAAAAATACATACACAGTAATATATAGCTAGTACTTAATTTCGAAAAATATATTCTTATCTCCACTATTTTCTTGTATACATTAACTGTAAGTGTGAATAAATACTTTTAAAGAGTTTATAATGATCATTTGACCCTAAATACAACGGCTCCTTTGGATAATAAGAATTACAAAAACTCGTTGGCAGGGATTGACCCAGCCACTTGTCACTCTGTTGTGCTTATTATTCAACTTATGTTTATATGTTTACTGTTTATTTATAGTACAAAATGTGTATTTGTTATAAATGTGTCATATACCACTTTTTTTTAATTTAATCATAAAAATACATTCAAAAATGGTATATGACAATATGTATTGGAAGATATTTATAATGCAGGCATCAAATTTTGTATATTGTGTAAATACACCTCTCGTACTACCTCCGGTGGTTTAGAGTGAATAAAGTTTGAATTGAATTGAACCAACTTTGTCTAAAGTTATACTTACCCGCACTGTTATCACAATGATGAAACACGCACTTGCTATTTTATCGCGAACAGGAAGTATCTGTATATAAATAGGTCAGAATGTCGGTTGTGTTTGAACAAAATATTTCTTTTAATTTAAAAACATGCACGACTGTACTTAAAACATAAACTTGTCTTTATTTTCTCTTTTATAGAGATTAACAATGATAAATACATACAACAAACTTATAGATGTCGTGTGTACATGTTATAATTTTGTACAAGTTATAACCTAGAAATTGAAATTGGACGATACAAGAAAACTCCCAGAGAAGAAAGACTTTGAAAACATTGTAATATTCTTGATGATGAGATCCATTTTTTTCTTCATTTTAAACTTACTATTATACCAAAGAAACAAATAAATTGAATCTTTTATTATAAAAAATGCTGAATTTATACATTACTCTGATATAAACAAAATCATTACTCTACTAAACCCATCAACATCCATCCAAGTTGAAATTGTAGGTTCCCTTATAAAACAGTCATTAGAACTGAGGACAAGGGACTCTTAGTTTTGACTTGTATTTTATTTTAAAAAAATATCACATTTATGAAAGTTTATAACAATACTGCTCTATGTTTGTATATGTATATAATTGTTTTGTGGTCACAGATTCAGTTGAATCTAAGGACCTAATCAAAAATATATATATAACTTGTACAAAATAAGCATACAAGTTATGACTTGTACGATGTTATCATGCAAGTTAAAACTTGTACAATTTTTTTTATATACAAGTTATAACTTGTACAATTTTTTAAGCCAAAAAATAATAACTTGTACAACTTAGTAATTAAAAATGTATATTGAGTAATAGTTATGCTAACATGAACACATAACATGATTAGTCTCAAGGTAATAAATGGTGAACAACCTTTAGTAGTGTTGGTAGTCCTTGTAAAGTAACTCAGTTGGAATATATATGTTGGACAATCATGATGGCAGAAATTGAAGGGAAATTTTGTGATGAAGTTTTAAAACTATCAAACGAGATTAAGTCTACTAATAACTTTATATTTATAAGAGCAAGATACAGTGAGACAGTAACACAAATTAAAACAGCTAAAGAAAATGAAAGAAGTCTCAAAATGAAAGGTATTTACTAAAGAAATA
The DNA here is from genome assembly GCA_029721355.1 of Tegillarca granosa. Lineage (NCBI taxonomy): Eukaryota > Metazoa > Mollusca > Bivalvia > Arcoida > Arcidae > Tegillarca > Tegillarca granosa. The sequence continues at coordinate 3,051,689 of CM056595.1, forward strand.
TAATGTAATTACTGTGGCTGGAATTGAAAAATTTAATTCGCAAAGGAGATGATGGCATACTTTACTATGTTACAATGGATGAAATGTACTAAATCATTAAAAGAGCACATAGTGGGTTGGACATGGCGGCTTACATAGGAACTTAAACGCCAGTAAGCCAATATAAGTACCATGTAATCCATATCACGTGTAAGTGTGACAGTACCAATGTAATCCATATCGCTTAGACATGTGCAGTACCAATGTAATCCATATCACTCATAGATGTGATAGTACCAATGAAATCAATATTACTTCAAATGTAATAGTACCAATGTAATCTGTATAACCTTATAGATGTGACAGTATCAATGTAATACAAATCACTTATAGATGTGATTATACCAATGTAATCAATATTACTCACAGATGTGATACATGTAGTACCAATGTAATCCATATCACTTATAGATGTGACAGTATCAATGTAATCCAAATCACTTATAGATGTGATAATACCAATGTAATCTATATCACTAATAGATGTGATAGTACCAATGTAAATCAATATTACTTACAGATGTGATACATGTAGTACCAATGTAATCCATATCACTTATAGATGTAATAGTAGCAATGTTATCAATATTACTTACAGATGTGATACATGCAGTACCAATGTAATCCATATCACTTATAGATGTAATAGTACCAATGTAATCCATATCACTTATAGATGTGACAGTATCATGTAATCCAAATCACTTATAGATGTGATAATACCAATGTAATCTATATCACTAATAGGATGATAGTACCAATGTAATCAATATTACTTACAGATGTGATACATGTAGTACCAATGTAATCCATATCACTTATAGATGTAATAGTAGCAATGTTATCAATATTACTTACAGATGTGATACATGTAGTACCAATGTAATCCATATCACTTATAGATGTAATAGTACCAATGTAATCCATATCACTTATAGATGTGAGAGTATCAATGTAATCAATATTACTTATATATGTGACAGTAACAATGTAATCCATATCACTTATAGATGTGATACTACCAATGTAATCCATATCACTTATACATGTGATAGTACCAATGATAATCTGTATAACTTATAGATGTGATATTACCAATGTTATCCATATCACTTATAGATTTGACAGGACCAATGTAATCCATATCACTTATACATGTGATAGTACCAATGATATTTGTATAACTTATATGTGTGACAGTACCAATGTAATCCATATCACTTAAAGATGTGATATTACCAATGTAATCCATATCACTTATAGATGTGATACTACTAATGAAATCATTATTACTTACAGATGTATAGTACAAATGTTATCCATATCACTTAAACAGGTGCTTATAGATGTGATAGATCACTTATAGATGTGATAATAATTATAAGTGATATGGATTACATTGGTATTATCACATCTTTAAGTGATATAGATCTATAAGTCAATATCTTATAGATGTGATAATACTAATGTAATCTCTATCACCTATAAATGTGATAGTATCAGTGTAATCCATGTCACTTATAGATGTGATAATACCAATGTAATCTCTGTCACCTAAAAATATGATAATATCAATGTAATCCATGTCACTTATAGATGTGATAATACAAATGTAATCTCTGTCATCTATAAATGTGATAGTATCATGTAATCCATATTACTTATAGATGTGTTACGTAGATGACAAGAGCAGAAAACAAGAAATATATTTGAATGAAGCAAGTAAACTGTACATGAAAAGAAAATGTTTCAAATTGTGATAAGTACATGTATATTATACAAGACAGCACCAAGCCATGCCACTTTAAAACCAGTCGTTGTCTATCATTCTGCACATATGTCATTGTGTATCAAGCCTGTAAAAAAATTTTTATAAATATAAACTACCTTTATGTAAAATTGCTAATTTTGGACAATATCATTCTAGTGATACGAGCTAACGAGTTTGTTTTGGACCCTATTTTGCATCTGCTGCCTAGCACATTCAATTATTTATCATTTTTATTTGGGTCATCCATACGGTCCCATAACTATATATTAACCATATAAGTACTAGTATTTCTTTTTGGCTTCAGTTATTTTAGCTAAAATCCTTTCTTAATATCCCTGGTATAACAGGTCAAACATAAGCTATATATTTATACTTACCGAGAGAGTCTTTTTGTTTCAATGTCAAAAATTCAAGAATATAAGGTTAAAATACATAAGGGAACGTTTTTGGAGAAGACCAAATATACTGAATCTTCAACATTTTTTAACAGTCAAGATATAGAGACACTTGTTAATCTTAGTAAATACATAAGAGAAGGTCTAAAAATGTTTTAGAACAAATTTCGAAAAATAAACATATATTTATCACTCGAAAAAAAAATTGTTGTCTTTTCTCTCCTATTGCCTATGTTGTAAATAAATAGTTTAATTTTAAAACTGATTTCGAAAAATACATACACAGTAATATATAGCTAGTACTTAATTTCGAAAAATATATTCTTATCTCCACTATTTTCTTGTATACATTAACTGTAAGTGTGAATAAATACTTTTAAAGAGTTTATAATGATCATTTGACCCTAAATACAACGGCTCCTTTGGATAATAAGAATTACAAAAACTCGTTGGCAGGGATTGACCCAGCCACTTGTCACTCTGTTGTGCTTATTATTCAACTTATGTTTATATGTTTACTGTTTATTTATAGTACAAAATGTGTATTTGTTATAAATGTGTCATATACCACTTTTTTAAATTTATCATAAAAATACATTCAAAAATGGTATATGACAATATGTATTGGAAGATATTTATAATGCAGGCATCAAATTTTGTATATTGTGTAAATACACCTCTCGTACTACCTCCGGTGGTTTAGAGTGAATAAAGTTTGAATTGAATTGAACCAACTTTGTCTAAAGTTATACTTACCCGCACTGTTATCACAATGATGAAACACGCACTTGCTATTTTATCGCGAACAGGAAGTATCTGTATATAAATAGGTCAGAATGTCGGTTGTGTTTGAACAAAATATTTCTTTTAATTTAAAAACATGCACGACTGTACTTAAAACATAAACTTGTCTTTATTTTCTCTTTTATAGAGATTAACAATGATAAATACATACAACAAACTTATAGATGTCGTGTGTACATGTTATAATTTTGTACAAGTTATAACCTAGAAATTGAAATTGGACGATACAAGAAAACTCCCAGAGAAGAAAGACTTTGAAAACATTGTAATATTCTTGATGATGAGATCCATTTTTTTCTTCATTTTAAACTTACTATTATACCAAAGAAACAATAAATTGAATCTTTTATTATAGAAAAATGCTGAATTTATACATTACTCTGATATAAACAAAATCATTACTCTACTAAACCCATCAACATCCATCCAAGTTGAAATTGTAGGTTCCCTTATAAAACAGTCATTAGAACTGAGGACAAGGGACTCTTAGTTTTGACTTGTATTTTATTTTAAAAAATATCACATTTATGAAAGTTTATAACAATACTGCTCTATGTTTGTATATGTATATAATTGTTTTGTGGTCACAGATTCAGTTGAATCTAAGGACCTAATCAAAAATATATATATAACTTGTACAAAATAAGCATACAAGTTATGACTTGTACGATGTTATCATGCAAGTTAAAACTTGTACAATTTTTTTTATATACAAGTTATAACTTGTACAATTTTTTAAGCCAAAAAATAATAACTTGTACAACTTAGTAATTAAAATGTATATTGAGTAATAGTTATGCTAACATGAACACATAACATGATTAGTCTCAAGGTAATAAATGGTGAACAACCTTTAGTAGTGTTGGTAGTCCTTGTAAAGTAACTCAGTTGGAATATATATGTTGGACAATCATGATGGCAGAAATTGAAGGGAAATTTTGTGATGAAGTTTTAAAACTATCAAACGAGATTAAGTCTACTAATAACTTTATATTTATAAGAGCAAGATACAGTGAGACAGTAACACAAATTAAAACAGCTAAAGAAAATGAAAAGAAGTCTCAAAATGAAAGGTATTTACTAAAGAAATATAATGTAATTACTGTGGCTGGAATTGAAAAATTTAATTCGCAAAGGAGATGATGGCATACTTTACTATGTTACAATTGATGAAATGTACTAAATCATTAAAAGAGCACATAGTGGGGTTGGACATGGCGGCTTACATAGGAACTTAAACGCCAGTAAGCCAATATAAGTACCAATGTAATCCATATCACGTGTAAGTGTGACAGTACCAATGTAATCCATATCGCTTAGACATGTGCAGTACCAATGTAATCCATATCACTCATAGATGTGATAGTACCAATGAAATCAATATTACTTCAAATGTAATAGTACCAATGTAATCTGTATAACTTATAGATGTGACAGTATCAATGTAATACAAATCACTTATAGATGTGATTATACCAATGTAATCAATATTACTTACAGATGTGATACATGTAGTACCAATGTAATCCATATCACTTATAGATGTGACAGTATCAATGTAATCCAAATCACTTATAGATGTGATAATACCAATGTAATCTATATCACTAATAGATGTGATAGTACCAATGTAATCAATATTACTTACAGATGTGATACATGTAGTACCAATGTAATCCATATCACTTATAGATGTAATAGTAGCAATGTTAGCAATATTACTTACAGATGTGATACATGTAGTACCAATGTAATCCATATCACTTATAGATGTAATAGTACCAATGTAATCCATATCACTTATAGATGTGATAGTATCAATGTAATCAATATTACTTATATATGTGACAGTAACAATGTAATCCATATCACTTATAGATGTGATAGTACCAATGTAATCCATATCACTTATACATGTGATAGTACCAATGATAATCTGTATCACTTATAGATGTGATATTACCAATGTTATCCATATCACTTATAGATTTGACAGGACCAATGTAATCCATATCACTTATACATGTGATAGTACCAATGATAATTTGTATAACTTATAGGTGTGACAGTACCAATGTAATCCATATCACTTAAAGATGTGATAGTACCAATGTAATCCATATCACTTATAGATGTGATACTACTAATGAAATCATTATTACTTACAGATGTAATAGTACAAATGTTATCCATATCACTTAAACATGTGCTTATAGATGTGATAGATCACTTATAGATGTGATAATAATTATAAAGTGATATGGATTACATTGGTATTATCACATCTTTAAGTGATATAGATCTATAAGTCAATATCTTATAGATGTGATAATACTAATGTAATCTCTATCACCTATAAATGTGATAGTATCAGTGTAATCCATGTCACTTATAGATGTGATAATACCAATGTAATCTCTGTCACCTATAAATATGATAATATCAATGTAATCCATGTCACTTATAGATGTGATAATACAAATGTAATCTCTGTCATCTATAAATGTGATAGTATCAATGTAATCCATATTACTTATAGATGTGTTACGTAGATGACAAGAGCAGAAAACAAGAAATATATTTGAATGAAGCAAGTAAACTGTACATGAAAAGAAAATGTTTCAAATTGTGATAAGTACATGTATATTATACAAGACAGCACCAAGCCATGCCACTTTAAACCAGTCGTTGTCTATCATTCTGCACATATGTCATTGTGTATCAAGCCTGTAAAAAAAATTTTATAAATATAAACTAACCTTTATGTAAAATTGCTAATTTTGGACAATATCAATTCTAGTGATACGAGCTAACGAGTTGTTTTGGACCCTATTTTGCATCTGCTGCCTAGCACATTCAATTATTTATCATTTTTTATTTGGGTCATCCATACGGTCCCATAACTATATATTAACCATATAAGTACTAGTATTTCTTTTTGGCTTCAGTTATTTTAGCTAAAATCCTTTCTTAATATCCCTGGTATAACAGGTCAAACATAAGCTATATATTTATACTTACCGAGAGAGTCTTTTTTGTTTCAATGTCAAAAATTCAAGAATATAAGGTTAAAATACATAAGGGAACGTTTTTGGAGAAGACCAAATATACTGAATCTTCAACATTTTTTTAACAGTCAAGATATAGAGACACTTGTTAATCTTAGTAAATACATAAGAGAAGGTCTAAAAATGTTTTAGACAAATTTCGAAAAATAAACATATATTTATCACTCGAAAAAAAATTGTTGTCTTTTCTCTCCTATTGCCTATGTTGTAAATAAATAGTTTAATTTTAAAACTGATTTCGAAAAATACATACACAGTAATATATAGCTAGTACTTAATTTCGAAAAATATATTCTTATCTCCACTATTTTCTTGTATACATTAACTGTAAGTGTGAATAAATACTTTTAAAGAGTTTATAATGATCATTTGACCCTAAATACAACGGCTCCTTTGGATAATAAGAATTACAAAAACTCGTTGGCAGGGATTGACCCAGCCACTTGTCACTCTGTTGTGCTTATTATTCAACTTATGTTTATATGTTTACTGTTTATTTATAGTACAAAATGTGTATTTGTTATAAATGTGTCATATACCACTTTTTTTTAATTTAATCATAAAAATACATTCAAAATGGTATATGACAATATGTATTGGAAGATATTTATAATGCAGGCATCAAATTTTGTATATTGTGTAAATACACCTCTCGTACTACCTCCGGTGGTTTAGAGTGAATAAAGTTTGAATTGAATTGAACCAACTTTGTCTAAAGTTATACTTACCCGCACTGTTATCACAATGATGAAACACGCACTTGCTATTTTATCGCGAACAGGAAGTATCTGTATATAAATAGGTCAGAATGTCGGTTGTGTTTGAACAAAATATTTCTTTTAATTTAAAAACATGCACGACTGTACTTAAAACATAAACTTGTCTTTATTTTCTCTTTTATAGAGATTAACAATGATAAATACATACAACAAACTTATAGATGTCGTGTGTACATGTTATAATTTTGTACAAGTTATAACCTAGAAATTGAAATTGGACGATACAAGAAAACTCCCAGAGAAGAAAGACTTTGAAAACATTGTAATATTCTTGATGATGAGATCCATTTTTTTCTTCATTTTAAACTTACTATTATACCAAAGAAACAAATAAATTGAATCTTTTATTATAAAAAATGCTGAATTTATACATTACTCTGATATAAACAAAATCATTACTCTACTAAACCCATCAACATCCATCCAAGTTGAAATTGTAGGTTCCCTTATAAAACAGTCATTAGAACTGAGGACAAGGGACTCTTAGTTTTGACTTGTATTTTATTTTAAAAAATATCACATTTATGAAAGTTTATAACAATACTGCTCTATGTTTGTATATGTATATAATTGTTTTGTGGTCACAGATTCAGTTGAATCTAAGGACCTAATCAAAAATATATATATAACTTGTACAAAATAAGCATACAAGTTATGACTTGTACGATGTTATCATGCAAGTTAAAACTTGTACAATTTTTTTTATATACAAGTTATAACTTGTACAATTTTTTAAGCCAAAAAATAATAACTTGTACAACTTAGTAATTAAAATGTATATTGAGTAATAGTTATGCTAACATGAACACATAACATGATTAGTCTCAAGGTAATAAATGGTGAACAACCTTTAGTAGTGTTGGTAGTCCTTGTAAAGTAACTCAGTTGGAATATATATGTTGGACAATCATGATGGCAGAAATTGAAGGGAAATTTTGTGATGAAGTTTTAAAACTATCAAACGAGATTAAGTCTACTAATAACTTTATATTTATAAGAGCAAGATACAGTGAGACAGTAACACAAATTAAAACAGCTAAAGAAAATGAAAAGAAGTCTCAAAATGAAAGGTATTTACTAAAGAAATATAATGTAATTACTGTGGCTGGAATTGAAAAATTTAATTCGCAAAGGAGATGATGGCATACTTTACTATGTTACAATTGATGAAATGTACTAAATCATTAAAAGAGCACATAGTGGGGTTGGACATGGCGGCTTACATAGGAACTTAAACGCCAGTAAGCCAATATAAGTACCAATGTAATCCATATCACGTGTAAGTGTGACAGTACCAATGTAATCCATATCGCTTAGACATGTGCAGTACCAATGTAATCCATATCACTCATAGATGTGATAGTACCAATGAAATCAATATTACTTCAAATGTAATAGTACCAATGTAATCTGTATAACTTATAGATGTGACAGTATCAATGTAATACAAATCACTTATAGATGTGATTATACCAATGTAATCAATATTACTCACAGATGTGATACATGTAGTACCAATGTAATCCATATCACTTATAGATGTGACAGTATCAATGTAATCCAAATCACTTATAGATGTGATAATACCAATGTAATCTATATCACTAATAGATGTGATAGTACCAATGTAATCAATATTACTTACAGATGTGATACATGTAGTACCAATGTAATCCATATCACTTATAGATGTAATAGTAGCAATGTTATCAATATTACTTACAGATGTGATACATGCAGTACCAATGTAATCCATATCACTTATAGATGTAATAGTACCAATGTAATCCATATCACTTATAGATGTGACAGTATCAATGTAATCCAAATCACTTATAGATGTGATAATACCAATGTAATCTATATCACTAATAGGATGATAGTACCAATGTAATCAATATTACTTACAGATGTGATACATGTAGTACCAATGTAATCCATATCACTTATAGATGTAATAGTAGCAATGTTATCAATATTACTTACAGATGTGATACATGTAGTACCAATGTAATCCATATCACTTATAGATGTAATAGTACCAATGTAATCCATATCACTTATAGATGTGATAGTATCAATGTAATCAATATTACTTATATATGTGACAGTAACAATGTAATCCATATCACTTATAGATGTGATACTACCAATGTAATCCATATCACTTATACATGTGATAGTACCAATGATAATCTGTATAACTTATAGATGTGATATTACCAATGTTATCCATATCACTTATAGATTTGACAGGACCAATGTAATCCATATCACTTATACATGTGATAGTACCAATGATAATTTGTATAACTTATATGTGTGACAGTACCAATGTAATCCATATCACTTAAAGATGTGATATTACCAATGTAATCCATATCACTTATAGATGTGATACTACTAATGAAATCATTATTACTTACAGATGTAATAGTACAAATGTTATCCATATCACTTAAACATGTGCTTATAGATGTGATAGATCACTTATAGATGTGATAATAATTATAAGTGATATGGATTACATTGGTATTATCACATCTTTAAGTGATATAGATCTATAAGTCAATATCTTATAGATGTGATAATACTAATGTAATCTCTATCACCTATAAATGTGATAGTATCAGTGTAATCCATGTCACTTATAGATGTGATAATACCAATGTAATCTCTGTCACCTAAAAATATGATAATATCAATGTAATCCATGTCACTTATAGATGTGATAATACAAATGTAATCTCTGTCATCTATAAATGTGATAGTATCAATGTAATCCATATTACTTATAGATGTGTTACGTAGATGACAAGAGCAGAAAACAAGAAATATATTTGAATGAAGCAAGTAAACTGTACATGAAAGAAAATGTTTCAAATTGTGATAAGTACATGTATATTATACAAGACAGCACCAAGCCATGCCACTTTAAACCAGTCGTTGTCTATCATTCTGCACATATGTCATTGTGTATCAAGCCTGTAAAAAAATTTTTATAAATATAAACTAACCTTTATGTAAAATTGCTAATTTTGGACAATATCAATTCTAGTGATACGAGCTAACGAGTTGTTTTGGACCCTATTTTGCATCTGCTGCCTAGCACATTCAATTATTTATCATTTTTTATTTGGGTCATCCATACGGTCCCATAACTATATATTAACCATATAAGTACTAGTATTTCTTTTTGGCTTCAGTTATTTTAGCTAAAATCCTTTCTTAATATCCCTGGTATAACAGGTCAAACATAAGCTATATATTTATACTTACCGAGAGAGTCTTTTTTGTTTCAATGTCAAAAATTCAAGAATATAAGGTTAAAATACATAAGGGAACGTTTTTGGAGAAGACCAAATATACTGAATCTTCAACATTTTTTTAACAGTCAAGATATAGAGACACTTGTTAATCTTAGTAAATACATAAGAGAAGGTCTAAAAATGTTTTAGACAAATTTCGAAAAATAAACATATATTTATCACTCGAAAAAAAATTGTTGTCTTTTCTCTCCTATTGCCTATGTTGTAAATAAATAGTTTAATTTTAAAACTGATTTCGAAAAATACATACACAGTAATATATAGCTAGTACTTAATTTCGAAAAATATATTCTTATCTCCACTATTTTCTTGTATACATTAACTGTAAGTGTGAATAAATACTTTTAAAGAGTTTATAATGATCATTTGACCCTAAATACAACGGCTCCTTTGGATAATAAGAATTACAAAAACTCGTTGGCAGGGATTGACCCAGCCACTTGTCACTCTGTTGTGCTTATTATTCAACTTATGTTTATATGTTTACTGTTTATTTATAGTACAAAATGTGTATTTGTTATAAATGTGTCATATACCACTTTTTTTAAATTTAATCATAAAAATACATTCAAAAATGGTATATGACAATATGTATTGGAAGATATTTATAATGCAGGCATCAAATTTTGTATATTGTGTAAATACACCTCTCGTACTACCTCCGGTGGTTTAGAGTGAATAAAGTTTGAATTGAATTGAACCAACTTTGTCTAAAGTTATACTTACCCGCACTGTTATCACAATGATGAAACACGCACTTGCTATTTTATCGCGAACAGGAAGTATCTGTATATAAATAGGTCAGAATGTCGGTTGTGTTTGAACAAAATATTTCTTTTAATTTAAAAACATGCACGACTGTACTTAAAACATAAACTTGTCTTTATTTTCTCTTTTATAGAGATTAACAATGATAAATACATACAACAAACTTATAGATGTCGTGTGTACATGTTATAATTTTGTACAAGTTATAACCTAGAAATTGAAATTGGACGATACAAGAAAACTCCCAGAGAAGAAAGACTTTGAAAACATTGTAATATTCTTGATGATGAGATCCATTTTTTTCTTCATTTTAAACTTACTATTATACCAAAGAAACAAATAAATTGAATCTTTTATTATAAAAAATGCTGAATTTATACATTACTCTGATATAAACAAAATCATTACTCTACTAAACCCATCAACATCCATCCAAGTTGAAATTGTAGGTTCCCTTATAAAACAGTCATTAGAACTGAGGACAAGGGACTCTTAGTTTTGACTTGTATTTTATTTTAAAAAATATCACATTTATGAAAGTTTATAACAATACTGCTCTATGTTTGTATATGTATATAATTGTTTTGTGGTCACAGATTCAGTTGAATCTAAGGACCTAATCAAAAATATATATATAACTTGTACAAAATAAGCATACAAGTTATGACTTGTACGATGTTATCATGCAAGTTAAAACTTGTACAATTTTTTTTATACAAGTTATAACTTGTACAATTTTTTAAGCCAAAAAATAATAACTTGTACAACTTAGTAATTAAAATGTATATTGAGTAATAGTTATGCTAACATGAACACATAACATGATTAGTCTCAAGGTAATAAATGGTGAACAACCTTTAGTAGTGTTGGTAGTCCTTGTAAAGTAACTCAGTTGGAATATATATGTTGGACAATCATGATGGCAGAAATTGAAGGGAAATTTTGTGATGAAGTTTTAAAACTATCAAACGAGATTAAGTCTACTAATAACTTTATATTTATAAGAGCAAGATACAGTGAGACAGTAACACAAATTAAAACAGCTAAAGAAAATGAAAAGAAGTCTCAAAATGAAAGGTATTTACTAAAGAAATATAATGTAATTACTGTGGCTGGAATTGAAAAATTTAATTCGCAAAGGAGATGATGGCATACTTTACTATGTTACAATTGATGAAATGTACTAAATCATTAAAAGAGCACATAGTGGGGTTGGACATGGCGGCTTACATAGGAACTTAAACGCCAGTAAGCCAATATAAGTACCAATGTAATCCATATCACGTGTAAGTGTGACAGTACCAATGTAATCCATATCGCTTAGACATGTGCAGTACCAATGTAATCCATATCACTCATAGATGTGATAGTACCAATGAAATCAATATTACTTCAAATGTAATAGTACCAATGTAATCTGTATAACTTATAGATGTGACAGTATCAATGTAATACAAATCACTTATAGATGTGATTATACCAATGTAATCAATATTACTTACAGATGTGATACATGTAGTACCAATGTAATCCATATCACTTATAGATGTGACAGTATCAATGTAATCCAAATCACTTATAGATGTGATAATACCAATGTAATCTATATCACTAATAGATGTGATAGTACCAATGTAATCAATATTACTTACAGATGTGATACATGTAGTACCAATGTAATCCATATCACTTATAGATGTAATAGTAGCAATGTTATCAATATTACTTACAGATGTGATACATGTAGTACCAATGTAATCCATATCACTTATAGATGTAATAGTACCAATGTAATCCATATCACTTATAGATGTGATAGTATCAATGTAATCAATATTACTTATATATGTGACAGTAACAATGTAATCCATATCACTTATAGATGTGATAGTACCAATGTAATCCATATCACTTATACATGTGATAGTACCAATGATAATCTGTATCACTTATAGATGTGATATTACCAATGTTATCCATATCACTTATAGATTTGACAGGACCAATGTAATCCATATCACTTATACATGTGATAGTACCAATGATAATTTGTATAACTTATAGGTGTGACAGTACCAATGTAATCCATATCACTTAAAGATGTGATAGTACCAATGTAATCCATATCACTTATAGATGTGATACTACTAATGAAATCATTATTACTTACAGATGTAATAGTACAAATGTTATCCATATCACTTAAACATGTGCTTATAGATGTGATAGATCACTTATAGATGTGATAATAATTATAAGTGATATGGATTACATTGGTATTATCACATCTTTAAGTGATATAGATCTATAAGTCAATATCTTATAGATGTGATAATACTAATGTAATCTCTATCACCTATAAATGTGATAGTATCAGTGTAATCCATGTCACTTATAGATGTGATAATACCAATGTAATCTCTGTCACCTATAAATATGATAATATCAATGTAATCCATGTCACTTATAGATGTGATAATACAAATGTAATCTCTGTCATCTATAAATGTGATAGTATCAATGTAATCCATATTACTTATAGATGTGTTACGTAGATGACAAGAGCAGAAAACAAGAAATATATTTGAATGAAGCAAGTAAACTGTACATGAAAAGAAAATGTTTCAAATTGTGATAAGTACATGTATATTATACAAGACAGCACCAAGCCATGCCACTTTAAACCAGTCGTTGTCTATCATTCTGCACATATGTCATTGTGTATCAAGCCTGTAAAAAAAATTTTATAAATATAAACTAACCTTTATGTAAAATTGCTAATTTTGGACAATATCAATTCTAGTGATACGAGCTAACGAGTTGTTTTGGACCCTATTTTGCATCTGCTGCCTAGCACATTCAATTATTTATCATTTTTTATTTGGGTCATCCATACGGTCCCATAACTATATATTAACCATATAAGTACTAGTATTTCTTTTTGGCTTCAGTTATTTTAGCTAAAATCCTTTCTTAATATCCCTGGTATAACAGGTCAAACATAAGCTATATATTTATACTTACCGAGAGAGTCTTTTTTGTTTCAATGTCAAAAATTCAAGAATATAAGGTTAAAATACATAAGGGAACGTTTTTGGAGAAGACCAAATATACTGAATCTTCAACATTTTTTTAACAGTCAAGATATAGAGACACTTGTTAATCTTAGTAAATACATAAGAGAAGGTCTAAAAATGTTTTAGACAAATTTCGAAAAATAAACATATATTTATCACTCGAAAAAAAATTGTTGTCTTTTCTCTCCTATTGCCTATGTTGTAAATAAATAGTTTAATTTTAAAACTGATTTCGAAAAATACATACACAGTAATATATAGCTAGTACTTAATTTCGAAAAATATATTCTTATCTCCACTATTTTCTTGTATACATTAACTGTAAGTGTGAATAAATACTTTTAAAGAGTTTATAATGATCATTTGACCCTAAATACAACGGCTCCTTTGGATAATAAGAATTACAAAAACTCGTTGGCAGGGATTGACCCAGCCACTTGTCACTCTGTTGTGCTTATTATTCAACTTATGTTTATATGTTTACTGTTTATTTATAGTACAAAATGTGTATTTGTTATAAATGTGTCATATACCACTTTTTTTTAATTTAATCATAAAAATACATTCAAAAATGGTATATGACAATATGTATTGGAAGATATTTATAATGCAGGCATCAAATTTTGTATATTGTGTAAATACACCTCTCGTACTACCTCCGGTGGTTTAGAGTGAATAAAGTTTGAATTGAATTGAACCAACTTTGTCTAAAGTTATACTTACCCGCACTGTTATCACAATGATGAAACACGCACTTGCTATTTTATCGCGAACAGGAAGTATCTGTATATAAATAGGTCAGAATGTCGGTTGTGTTTGAACAAAATATTTCTTTTAATTTAAAAACATGCACGACTGTACTTAAAACATAAACTTGTCTTTATTTTCTCTTTTATAGAGATTAACAATGATAAATACATACAACAAACTTATAGATGTCGTGTGTACATGTTATAATTTTGTACAAGTTATAACCTAGAAATTGAAATTGGACGATACAAGAAAACTCCCAGAGAAGAAAGACTTTGAAAACATTGTAATATTCTTGATGATGAGATCCATTTTTTTCTTCATTTTAAACTTACTATTATACCAAAGAAACAAATAAATTGAATCTTTTATTATAGAAAATGCTGAATTTATACATTACTCTGATATAAACAAAATCATTACTCTACTAAACCCATCAACATCCATCCAAGTTAAAATTGTAGGTTCCCTTATAAAACAGTCATTAGAACTGAGGACAAGGGACTCTTAGTTTTGACTTGTATTTTATTTTAAAAAATATCACATTTATGAAAGTTTATAACAATACTGCTCTATGTTTGTATATGTATATAATTGTTTTGTGGTCACAGATTCAGTTGAATCTAAGGACCTAATCAAAAATATATATATAACTTGTACAAAATAAGCATACAAGTTATGACTTGTACGATGTTATCATGCAAGTTAAAACTTGTACAATTTTTTTTTATATACAAGTTATAACTTGTACAATTTTTTAAGCCAAAAAATAATAACTTGTACAACTTAGTAATTAAAATGTATATTGAGTAATAGTTATGCTAACATGAACACATAACATGATTAGTCTCAAGGTAATAAATGGTGAACAACCTTTAGTAGTGTTGGTAGTCCTTGTAAAGTAACTCAGTTAGAATATATATGTTGGACAATCATGATGGCAGAAATTGAAGGGAAATTTTGTGATGAAGTTTCAAAACTATCAAACGAGATTAAGTCTACTAATAACATTATATTCACAAGAGCAAGATACAGTGAGACAGTAACACAAGTTAAAACAGCTAAAGAAAATGAAAAGAAGTCTCAAAATGAAAGATGTTTACTACAAAAATATAATGTAATTACTGTTGCTGGAATTGAAAAATGAATTCGTAAAGGAGATGATGGCATACTTTACTATGTTACAATTGATGAAATGTACCAAATAATTAAAACAGTCGTGTTGGACATTGCAGCTTACACAAAACATATAAGGAACTTAAACGGCAGTAAGCCGGGAGATTATTAAGATATTTATCATGATGAGTGAATAGTGTATTTAAAAAAAAAGAAAAGAACTGAAACAACAAAACAAGTTGTTAGACCCATAACATCCAAGGATTTTAATTCCCGTGGCCAAGTTGATCTTGTGGACTGTCAGTCATCCCCTGATGGACATTTACAAATGGGTCATGCATTATCAAGATCATCTCACGAAATTGTGAATTCTTAGACCATTAACATCATAAAACATAAAAGGGCATGTGAGAGTCGTGCTTTTCACCCTTGAGCAATCGAGGCCCCTTCCTTCTAAAATTTGGATTATTCGTCTCACTTTGCGTCAATAATTTATGTAATAATTCATCTGCTGTTCGGAATGTTATTTAAAATATAGTTCAGTTTGCAGCTGAATAACATGTACTTAACAACAGTATATACAAACAAGATCACAATATATAATTTAAGTATTGAAAAATAACCAGACAAAACAAGATAATAAGACAAACACATATGGAGACATTTCAAAACAAAACTATACAAGTTATTTTTTTTTTTTTGGCTAAAAAATGTGTACAAGTTATAACTTGTATGGCAAAAATTGTACAAGTTGTAACTTGTAAGATCACATCGTACAAGTTATAACTTGTGTGCTTATTTGTACAAGTTATAACTTGTATGCTTATTTGTACAAGTTATAACTTGTATGCTTATTTCGTACAAGTTATAACTTGTGTGCTTATTTTGTACATGTTAAAACTTGTACAAAATCATAACATGTACACGACATAGATAAGTATTATATAGGTGTGATTATATTTATATATAGGTGAGATAAAGAGAGATACCAGAAAAAAAAATCCAGAAAGCTTCGGGCAAAGACAAATCTACCGAAACATGATACTGACCATGAAGTTGATAAAAACAAAATTGAGAATGTAAAATAGTGTACTCAGCGTTGTAATAACGTTACATATAATTAATTATACATAATTACAACATCGCACAATGTTTGAAAACAATAGGAACAATAAAAGAAAATTATGTATTTATCTATCCAAAGCCTGGTTACTCAGATGACAACTACTAAACATCTGATTGTTCTCTGTTAGTTATTTGTCATGTTGTTACATGATTTATTGTACTTTGTAACGCTATAACATTGTTTTATTATTATTATTATTTTTATTATTATTATAAGTAAGTACAGTTCTTCCTGAAAACGATATAAGGAAGAACAGAATATGTATTCAACAATAACATAAACATACTGAATGTTTGGTTACCACACTGTGGCAAAAAATAAATAAATAAATAAATAAATAAATAAATAAATAAATAAATAAATAAATGAATGAATGAATGAATGAATGAATGAATGAATGAATGAATAACTTAGAAATTTGCAGGATAGATATAACATACACAAGTCCATTTAATTTTCACTGTAATAATATATATAAATGTAAGATATAGAAGATGGAACTTTTTTCGATTGTTATGTTCTATTAAAAGTAATATTGAGAGTTAGGATAAAGAAAAAACAATCTTTTAATAAAATTTGAACTTTACATGAAAGTTAATACATAGAACCAAAGTTGGTATGGTTTTTAATGTACCTGCGTGGAAATTATATTAAATTTGAGAAATTTTTATCAGAATAATCGACAATATTCTTAAAGATAATGGAAAATAACCGCCAATTAAATCCGATCCGATATGTTCTCGTTTGTTCCGTTTTTCTATTCTACTAGTGAGTACATTGATCTTAATCAATGGTATGTTTTCAAAAACGTAAAAAGAAGACGGTGTGATAAGGCTAATATTCACATTGCTGTACATGGAAAGACTCGAAGAGAAAAGGTCGTTTTATGTAAGTTTTAAAATCCACTATTTGTCAAGATTACCTTTATTTTTTTGAAGCAATCAGAATGATATCAACCGCTTCTACTGACTGGTTAGCGTTTCAGTTTAGCTCTTCGGTAAATCCGTTCTGGTTCAAGCTGGTGTGTCTTTGATCAGTTGATATTTGAAGACTCCTAACCTCTTGGTAGTATCAGGTTCGTGGTAATTTGTTTATACCGAATATCGTGATTCATTCATAGGAAGAACATCCCTGTACACAATCAAAGTTAAAAAAAAAACCTCTAAATGTGTTAACAGGTCTATTTTAGTTAAATAATGTTTTAAATTGGTAGGTATCCTTAAGTTTTCAAACTTGTGGTAGTATCAAATTTCAAATTTGATACATTTTTAAGCTATCTTATAACTTTTTATCACGTTAAATAATCAAAATGTTAATAATGACATCTGCAAATGTAGTTTCTGATTTATCCAATATATATTTGGACTTTTGAAATGGATGCCAATATTAGCTGTCACTTGTTGAAAAAGAGTGACAATTTTTAGTCTTATTTAAAAGGGTACCGGTAATTCTGTTTTTAAATTGACAAAATTTATCTTGATCAGGTAACATTAAGGAAAACTGATTCATCACCCAACTTGTAACAGTCAAAATAAATGTATAGTAAATTAGTATCTTATTTTTACAGGTATTATGAAGAAGTATCGTATCCAGCGCGCTAGTCCATGGGGAATATATGGAAAATTTGCTTTGTTTTTTGCATTGTGGAATTATATTGGATATAAATTATATCATAAATTGTCAGACTCTGGGAGGAAGAAAAATAAAAGCTTTGATAACCTACCATTTTGTAAGTTTTACTGTGTACCTTTTTATAACATTTTAGTTAAAATCAGATTTTAAATAAATTTACCTATGTGTAGTTAAATTTATAAAATGCAGTTTAAAAGCCTGTATAATAACCTACATACATGTCTGAAACATGGTTTTCAACCAGTGACAAAGTCTGCCTGATGTCGAAGTAAACTTATTTAGACATGATAATAAAATCCAAATCCTTTATCTAAAGTTTCTCTAATGCCTATATAATCAATTAAGTTGCTGCTTTGTTAGGTTTTGTTTTTTTTTAGTTTCTAAAAACTTTTTAATAAAAAAACATAAAATCATTATGACAATCCTCAGCCTACTATGTGATACTTGTACACCTTGGTGTTTTGTTGGAAACAACTATTGCTTTCAGATATTCAAATATAACTGGTGACATAAATATTTCCTGAACCCCCCAGACAAATATAAAGGGGTATTGTGATCATGATGTACTTTGATGAATTCAATTCATCCAATAACTTGACATGGTATCCGAACCTTTTAATTTCATATTGATTTAGTGCATGTTATTAAAGTAATTCACTTACTATTGACTTCCTTTCTGAAATACATGTGGATTGATCACAGTCATCTTGTTAAGTGAAAAAAAAACTTTATAACCCATTGTCATTAGTAACTACCATGGCATTGTGTTAAATGATAACCATTGCTTTATTTCTTTTATTTTTTCTCAATACATGTAATTACATGTACAGTAATTTGATTCAATAATTACTTGGATCCTTCACTTAGTGGCTAGATTTTAGCAGTACTTGGATCTAACTTGGTACTTACACTATTTCAATACATTAGCAAGTGATTTGTGATTTGATTCTTGCACTTCTTGGCTTCCATACTCAGTGATTTAAATCTTGCACTTTTTTGATCCCTTTACCAGTGGCTTGATTATTTCACTACTTCTAAACCTCATCCAGTGACTTGATCTTTGCACCAATTCAACCACTGTACCTATGACTTGATTCTTGCTTTCTTTTGAGCTTTTTGTTAATTGATATGTTTAATACATGTATCATCACAGGTTTATATACACATGACATAATTAAATTTTATGTGTAAACAAAATATAAATATTTTATAAACTTTATATATTGTTGCAGCACAAAAAATATTGACTTTATATAAGGATCCCACTGATGAAATCCAGTTTGTGAAGATGGAAGGAATGACAGTGAAGGGTACCAGGAAAATAGCAGTTGGAGAATTAGGACAGAAAATTGATGTAAATGATAAAACAGCCTCAAGGTATGATAAAACCTGTATTACCTGAAAAGTATGTCTAAACTTAAAAAAATAATTAACATGAGTAACTTATAGCAAAACAGCTTCATTTACACTAACTAATACAATGTTGCAGTAGGCACAGCATACACACAAGTGACACAATCCTTCTCTTCTTATTACCCATAGCACACTGCAAAGTAAAACAAAAATGCTGTTACTTTATCTATAGCTGGTCATGTTATGAAATATTTTTTTAAAGCAGAATGCCAACATTGAGATCAGGCAGTTTTGACCAAAAGCAAAGAATAATGCCCCCCTGTGAACCAAATTTGACTGTATGAGGTGGGATATTCACATATTTCTGATGGATTAGTTCCAGTAATACTCACTTTATTTTCCAACAAAGTCAGTTAAGTATTAGGGGCCATTTTAACTATAATATTTTAAATTTCATGATAGAAATGGAAAAGAATGTCATTTTAACACCATTCAAGATACATTAATTTCGTTTATATTTAGGCAGGTCAAACTCAATTTTTCAGAACAAAATGTTATGTACCGGTAAACAGACAAAACTCACTCTTCACACAAGGTGTTTCTGCATTAGGACAGAAGTAAACTGATTCTTAAGTTCACTTTTAAGGCCATATGCCATGCTAATAGGCATGAGTGTTTTGTATCTCTTATATTCTTTTTATTGAAACCCTCTTTAGAACTTGATTATATGACTTCATTTTTCTGTTCTGTTTGAAATGAATTATATTGATTAATCAATACATCATAGAATCAGTCATTAAGTTCCTTATTTTTATCGATTCTCATTAATAAAATATAGTGGTCATGAATGTATATTTTATCACAGCTGATGCAGTACATTGCAATCCATGAGTTGTTTGCTTCCAGTACTTTGAGTACCTTGATTTTTTCTTTTTTTATTTCATAGCAATGTCGTTGACTCTGAAGAATTGAAAGATTAAACAGTTGCTATCTGACAACAAGGCTAGATGCAGTGATGAGACTTGGATTGTTGTTATATACTGAAAACAAATAGTTGAAATTCTCCAATGGCAGTTTGGCTTTAATGGAGTATCAGCTGTGTTTCAGATTAACAAATCAAGTATTGACAAGGCTAAAATTATAAATTTAATACCGCAACAGTTTTAGTACATCATTTACATCAGTGTGCAAAATTACAGGTGGTACAAGGCCATCCAATTTTTTTAGCTTGGTCATCAAATCTGTAAACTTAAAAGTGTGGTTGACTTTTGATATTTATTGGATATAGATTGTTTATTGTTGAACAGAACATTTCATCAATTTTATTTAATCAACAATATTGTTTTAAGGATTTTAAATGAAATGTCTTTTTAAACTTTTTGGAATAAATAGGTTCTGTGTAAGACACGTAAGTAAAGGTATTGTAAAAATGTTAGACATAGATTCAAGATAGATGTCGTAGAGGGTAAATTAAGAGATGATTTATTATAAATTCTGAAAGCAGTATGCAATCATGATTATAAACCAATGAAAGTGTCTTATACCATTCTAAATGGGGTGTGAATGATATGATTTAATCAAACTTTTGTGCAAATGCTTGAGTTATTTTTTGACATTTTTTACTCCAATCAGTGAATGTATCGGAATCATTACATGTTAATATAAGACTAAGGGAGATAAGTAACAATGCTTCTGGATGATAACAACAACATGGATGCCACAAAAATTGATTCCAAACGTGGATAGAAAAGTGCAAACACTGTTAAACATGCTTCTTGGACCCCAAAGTTATAAAAAGCGTATGGTTCTGGAACCATCTTCCCATTCCAGCTGGTGTAGAACACTGATTACAGCTAGAATCATGAAACAGCTTTCACCATACTGCAAGAGCAGGAAAATTGATAGCTGTGAAAACTGTTATTTAAAAGGTACATCTCTATGAGGTAAAAATGTAATGAACATCTATATATGTGTTGATAAGAAATTTATTCATATATACGTTTTAGATTGTATATATATGTTGCTGAAAGTGATGTAATTGTAAGTGACTGTAAGAGATGCTTTTATATGATGTTTGTTGAATTGTGCCAAATCTTTATTGATATGGAGTTTTGTTAAGAAGTGAATAATCACTCTAATCATCACTTTGTATTCCTGAATGTGAATTTTTAGAAAAGCACAAAAAAGAAATAAATAGATAAATAAAATTTATATTTTGTTAAACTTTAAATTCATGTTGATATTACTACATTTATTGATTTTTAACAACTTATCTGAAAAAATTAATAAAAGTTTTTTCACAAGAAAATCAACTTTAATAAATGATATAAATAATTTCAGAATGTAATTCTTTAAGTTGATGTAGACAGTGAGATTCACATGCCGAAATTAATAATCCACACAAGATGAACTTATTTAGACAATTTGTTAACACTCCACAATATATATTATTTACACCATGGCACATTTAATCATCCTTAATACTGTGTACATATCATATCTTTCCTTTCAAGGGTTTAATAGATCTATTATTAAGAGAGCAATTTATAAATGCATGTCCAAAACATTTGGTATTATTTGTGACCTGGACAGGTTTGAACCCACAATTTCCTGCTCTGAGGCAGATGCTGTACCACTTAGCCAGGTAATTTTTAAATGCAATTTTAAAGATGATATATGTATAAACAATGTTTTATAACTGGGTAAGGTTTGAACCAACAAGCTTCTTCATTTTAAGACGAGATGCTCTACCACTCAGCCATCAAGATGATAACTTTAAAATGTAATTTTAAAGATGATGTAACAATGTTTTATGACTAGGTAAGGTTCGTATCCACGATCTTGAGGCAGATGCTTTAACACTGAACCAACATGGCAGTAATATCAGAGTGTACTTTTTATAGATGATGTAGACAATGTTTTAAAACCTTTTCAGGATTATTTCACTTATAATAAGGCAGTCGTTTCAGAATACACAGACAAAACCACTGTCCTTGATAACATAGGACAAAATTTCTCACACTACTAACACAAGTCTGCTTTAGTATTAGGAATTGAACTTAGGAGTTGAGAGTAGTACATTGAAGAATGAAATGAACAACTCTAATCAAACTTGATTACAAGACCATAAGTTCTGGTCAAACAAACATTTTATTTCAACATTTCTAAACCATGAAGTTGAATCCCAAATGTAGATTGTAGGTCATCTTGGCTGAGTTCTACATAAGAACAGGGACCATGTTTTCATAAATAGGGACAACAGATCAGTATTTAGTTAAAGAACTTAATTAATAAGAAAAAGATTAGAGCTGGATTTATACTAAACACAAATAAGAGAAAGCAGACTGTGTCTACAGAGACAAATACCATAACCAAGGCTGCACTAAAGACAGTATTTTTGTGAGACAATTTTTTTATTTTGAGGCCAATGGTGCAAGGACCCCTTATAAAATATCAAGATGTCCAAAGTAAAATACATTTTAGTAAATAGGGTTTAACACTAAATTAAGATTACAATACATGTACTTGTTAAAATGTCACCTGCTTCGGTTAGATGTAGAAATGATACATGTACATGAAATATTCACAGACTGTATTTTACATTGTACTATATATCTACAGTTTGATGAAAAATCCAGAAATCTCTCACTCTGTATCATACACTTTGACAACTGAGCTATTCCACATTAACTAACAAGGTAAGATAAGTATACTATTCAGTATACACAATTTGTACAAATTAATAACAAATTCAAATAAACAAATTTATTTTTTTAATTATAACTTAACACCATCTTAATTAATTAACTAATTATTAACAAAAAAGTAACAAGTTTTGTGATTGGTTAAAACTTTGAATTCTGATTCAGTGGAAGGTGTCGTAAACAAACCATCTGGACTGAATATTTTGTTCACAATATTCAGGCATTCACTTTGCTTAGGTTAAATTAACAAAAAGAATAAATCATACATCAATATCATGGCAAGACCTGGTTAAAAAAATAAACAACTTTAATTAGGATTCAATTTTATTCAGTTGCCTTGGGGATAAGACTGGTTTTCAGTTAACTTAGGGTTCTGTTAAGACTGGTTTTCAGTTAACTAAGGGTTCTGTTAAGACTGGTTTTCAGTTTACTCTGCAAACTGTTAAGACTGGTTTTCAGTTAACTAAGGGTTCTGTTAAGACTGGTTTTCAGTTTACTCTGCAAACTGTTAAGACTGGTTTTCAGTTAACTAAGGGTTCTGTTAAGACTGGTTTTCAGTTAACTAAGGGTTCTGTTAAGACTGGTTTTCAGTTAACTAAGGGTTCTGTTAAGACTGGTTTTCAGTTTACTCTGCAAACTGTTAAGACTGGTTTTCAGTTTACTCTGCAAACTGTTAAGACTGGTTTTCAGTTTACTCAGGGTTCTGTTAAGACTGGTTTCAGTTTACTCTGCAAACTGTTGAGACTGGTTTTCAGTTAACTAAGGGTTCTGTTAAGACTGGTTTTCAGTTAACTAAGGGTTCTGTTAAGACTGGTTTTCAGTTAACTAAGGGTTCTGTTAAGACTGGTTTTCAGTTTACTCTGCAAACTGTTAAGACTGGTTTTCAGTTTACTCTGCAAACTGTTAAGACTGGTTTTCAGTTTACTCAGGGTTCTGTTAAGACTGGTTTCAGTTTACTCTGCAAACTGTTGAGACTGGTTTTCAGTTTACTCTGCAAACTGTTGAGACTGGTTTTCAGTTTACTCAGGGTTCAGTTAAGACTGGTTTTCAGTTTACTCAGGGTTCTGTTAAGACTGGTTTTCAGTTTACTCTGCAAACTGTTGAGACTGGTTTTCAGTTTACTCTGCAAACTGTTAAGACTGGTTTTCAGTTTACTCAGGGTTCTGTTAAGACTGGTTTTCAGTTTACTCTGCAAACTGTTGAGACTGGTTTTCAGTTTACTCTGCAAACTGTTGAGACTGGTTTTCAGTTTACTCTGCAAACTGTTGAGACTGGTTTTCAGTTTACTCAGGGTTCAGTTAAGACTGGTTTTCAGTTTACTCAGGGTTCTGTTAAGACTGGTTTTCAGTTTACTCTGCAAACTGTTGAGACTGGTTTTCAGTTTACTCTGCAAACTGTTAAGACTGGTTTTCAGTTTACTCAGGGTTCTGTTAAGACTGGTTTTCAGTTTACTCTGCAAACTGTTGAGACTGGTTTTCAGTTTACTCTGCAAACTGTTGAGACTGGTTTTCAGTTTACTCTGCAAACTGTTGAGACTGGTTTTCAGTTTACTCTGCAAACTGTTGAGACTGGTTTTCAGTTTACTCTGCAAACTGTTGAGACTGGTTTTCAGTTTACTCAGGGTTCTGTTGAGACTGGTTTTCAGTTAACTAAGGGTTCTGTTAAGACTGGTTTTCAGTTTACTCTGCAAACTGTTGAGACTGGTTTTCAGTTAACTAAGGGTTCTGTTAAGACTGGTTTTCAGTTTACTCTGCAAACTGTTAAGACTGGTTTTCAGTTTACTCTGCAAACTGTTGAGACTGGTTTTCAGTTTACTCTGCAAACTGTTGAGACTGGTTTTCAGTTTACTCTGCAAACTGTTAAGACTGGTTTTCAGTTTACTCAGGGTTCTGTTAAGACTGGTTTTCAGTTTACTCTGCAAACTGTTGAGACTGGTTTTCAGTTTACTCTGCAATCTGTTGAGACTGGTTTTCAGTTAACTAAGGGTTCTGTTAAGACTGGTTTTCAGTTTACTCTGTAAACTGTTAAGACTGGTTTTCAGTTAACTAAGGGTTCTGTTAAGACTGGTTTTCAGTTTACTCTGCAAACTGTTAAGACTGGTTTTCAGTTTACTCAGGGTTCTGTTAAGACTGGTTTCAGTTTACTCTGCAAACTGTTGAGACTAGTTTTCAGTTTACTCTGCAAACTGTTGAGACTGGTTTTCAGTTTACTCAGGGTTCTGTTAAGACTGGTTTTCAGTTTACTCTGCAATCATTAAGACTGGTTTTGAGTTTACTCTGCAATCATTAAGACTGGTTTTGAGTTTACTCTGCAAACTGTTGAGACTGGTTTTCAGTTTACTCAGGGTTCTGTTAAGACTGGTTTTCAGTTTACTCTGCAATCATTAAGACTGGTTTTCAGTTTACTCTGCAATCATTAAGACTGGTTTTCAGTTTACTCTGCAATCATTAAAACTGGTTTTCAGTTTACTTTGCAACATGTAAAACTGGTTTTCAGTTTGGGTTGCTGAAACATGTCTTCTGTTTTGGTTTTACTCAGGATTCAGATTAGACAATCATTTTTCATGGGAAGGAGGGAACATGTTGTGATAGCTAAACCTGTCTATAAATGTATCATGGTCATTGTATACATTATAACCAGGACTATTTATTTTTGACAACCGACTGCCAAGCAATACTGCTTACTTCATAAACAGAAGACAATAAATTGAAAACAGGAAAGAGCTGATGAAAAAAGATTGATGTGTGTATAACCTACAATAATTTCTGCAGTGATAATATTACAATATACATGTAGAATTCACTAACTTTTATTACAAAAATCATTGTATTTAGAACTGACTAGTGTAAATTTGTTTACCGTTGGCTTCATTCAAAATTATTTTTTTCAGTTTCTGAAATATTTGGTTCTGCAAGAAACTAGATATTGAATTAAGGTAATTTATATCATCTAAGAAAATGTTACATTTGACTCAGATTTGTATGTTCTTAAAACTATTTTTCAAAATGAACAAAAATTGAAATTAATCATAAATGTTACATTTTAAAGATAAAATTATTAGACTTCTTTCCATGAATAAATATAAATAGTATAACAAACAGACCGACCATATACAATAACAAAATGAACATAAATAAGAATAAATCATATATAATGTAAAATAAAAACACAGTCAAAAATCATTATCACAAAAATTACACGTCTAATTATCCCAATTCTGACTTAACAGAAGTCGGATTTCAAAAAATTAACAAACAAAGGGAAGTAAATTATATAGAATATTTGAGAAAGTACATATACAAGTATACATATTTAATGTTTAGTGAATATAAATTATTAAAAAGAAATTGAATATAATGATTAATCAATGTAAAATAATAAATTATGTAACATTATCAATTATTACAAATAATAACATTACATGACAACAAATGACAATAATACAGATTTATGACAAGTGTGTTATATTTTATATATATTCAAAACATTTAAAAAAAATATTTCCTGAAACTGATGATTATAGTACAAATATGACATGATATATAGATGTAATACGATCTAAACACTACAGCTTAATTATGCATATTTAATAAATATGAATAAGCTGTAGTGTTAAGACCCTTTTAAATCTATATATCATGTCATATTTGTACTATTAATAATCATCAGTTTCAGGAAGTATTTTTTTAAAAATGTTTTGAATTGTGTAACCCAGTGACCTACTTTTGGTTACTATGGGGATGTGACAAATAAAGAAACAACTTACAATGCCAGATCAGAAACTTCATATCAAATTTTGTTCAAATTAAATTACTGGTTTCAGAGAAACTGTTAAAATACAAGTTAATGAACAATGGACAACATATGATTGATAACAAGCCTTCAACTTAGACTAGATTAAAACAAGTCAGCATGATAATGTGAAAAGATGCAATGAAATAATAAAATAATTATAATATTGTAAGCATTAAAAGACAAATGGTAGCAAATTACTCTTATCTAAGACAACCATGTCACCAGAAAATATAGTTTCCATGAAAATAGACAATCATATTATATACATATAATACATATAATACATATAAATTTGTTGGTTTATGCTTCCGATAATAATCCAGAGTAACAATCCAGTTATTGGCTGAAATTAAGTTAAATAAAGCATTCAATATATTCTAGCACCTTAAATATGTTTTTAATAAACTACACATATTGGAATGCAAGAAAAATATTTTAAATCTAAATTAAAATTAAAAATAAATACAGACTTTTTACATTGTAAATCAAAATAAGTCTGCGTAAAATCGCAACAAAATCTAGAAAAAAAAACGTAACAAAATGTTCATTGTTTTGTCCAAAATCAGTAAAATAACAAAATATACATGTATTTTAATTCCATAAATTGTGATGAATACTGTAAGCAAATAATAATTTTATTGTAATTTATTGATATAATTGCATTAAAATAATTAGGAAAATGTATACAATTTAAACAAACAAATGAAAAATATCTACATCAACATTTTTATCATATATTGCACTTATTTATAAATTTAGTGTTAGACCAAGTATTACCTATCCACAATAGTACCTACATTGTATTAAAATTTATCCACAATTGGTACCAAGTATTACCTATCCACAATAGTACCTACATTGTATTAAAATTTATCCACAATTGGTACCAAGTATTACCTATCCACAATAGTACCTATTAAAATTTATCCACAATTAGGACCTAGTATTGCCTATCCACAAGAGTTCCTATTAAAATTTATCCACAATTGGGATCTAGTATTACCTTTCCACAATAGCCCCATTATATATTATCTACAATTGGGATGTAGTATAATGTATCCACAACAGGACCCATTATAATATATCCACAACTGGGACCTAGTATATTCTATACACAATAGGACCCATTATAATTTATTCAAAATTGGGACCTAGTATAATCTATCCACAAAAGGACCCATTAAAATTTATCTACAATTGGAACCTAGTATAATCTATCCACAATTGGGACATAGTACATGTATTACCTATCCACAATAGTAGCTATTGTAATCTATCCACAATTGGGACCTAGTATGATCTATCCATTATTAGGGCCTATTATCAAACTGCATTTTTATAAAAGACCAACATTAATTTTAATAATCAGTCCGTTTTATAAAAGAAAACACAAAAAGGGCCTGGCATCACTTTTTGTATCATATGGAATTTAAGTTTTGGAATGTTTTGGCACCCTAGGCAAAAATCATATCATCATGTGACTATGTTTGGCATTCATCCTGTAAATTAGACATTATGATACACTAATATGCGTTTTTGAAATACAACAATATGCTATATTATGATACATCAAAATGCCTTATAATGTTACATCAATATGCCTTATTGCAATATACCCATATGCTATATTCATATTAATATTCAATGAGTTAAAATTTTATGGAATTGAATTTTATGAAAAAAAATTGCATTGCCACCTTGGTCATTGAATTAATTTTTTTCACTGATATCAAATTGTATTGTTTTCACTAACACAAGACAGATTTAATTCCCCTTGAACATTTGTTATTTTACAGTAGATAATTTTTTAACCAAAGCCACCCTTTCAAAAGTATGTAGAAAATCCTGTTTTGGGAATTAGCGTTCCATTTTATTCATAATGCCATACGTCAAGGATAACAGCATTTTAATTAAACCAGTTCCCAGCCATCATCACTGGAGGTACTGGTAGCACTTCTGAGTCTCTTGTTTCCAGACAGGAGTGGATCATGTGACTGCTGTCTACGCAGAAGATACTTTGTGTGTCTCTTGAATATTTTCCCCTCACGGCTTATTGCCCACAATTTGTCGTTCTGTGATGCTAAAAATATAATTTCAAAATATGTCATATTTATCTAATTGCCATGGTATTTTTTTTTAAAAAATGGTATAATTTGCATTGTTTAAACCAAATACTCTTTTTCAGAAGGAACCTCCTCACTTACATTACTTGTTATTTTACAGATACCGGTAGTTCTGTTTTCAGAATATGGGCTAACAAATGTTCAAATACATACATGTATATACAAGATCAATCATATTTTTGTATTATTTAACAGTAAATGTAATAAATAAGTAAATAAATAAATAAGCTAAAAATAAATATATACAAGTAAATGATAAAAAGTTGGAAACTCTTTAACAACAGTGATATTAAAATATTGATTAACATCTTTGATCAAAGTTATTACTTAATTTTTCACTTCCTTCTCTTTTGTAGAGTTTGAACATTAATTTATAACTTAATAGGCATAAAACAAACAAAACATCATAAAATTAGCTAGGGGTGTAGATGGAAATAAAGACTTACTTGAAATCTGGACAAATATCCCAGGTATTTGTCTCCAGTAATCACCACCTGGATTCTCCTTAGTCACTCCATATCTACACAGTATCTCTCCATTTGGATTCAGAGCCCAGACATATGAACTACTGACTGTAAGCTGAGTCGCAGGAGTTCCTACATAAAAACATATATACATCATAAAATATATATACATGGAGTACCTGCATATACATCTAGTCCATCAAAAGTAAATACATGTATATGACAAGATGTTCACATTTGAATAATGATACCAGTATCTATGTACATGTACAACCAAGCTAAAAATTAAAAATAATTCAATTCCGTATCCCAGATCAAGGTACCCAGTACTCAAATTCGACAAAGTACTCAAACATCAAGGTACTTGCAAGTCAAGGTACATGTACTCACAAATCAAAGTACTCAGATACCACTGAAGTACTGTGTATTACATTTTTAAAAAAGTTTTGGAATAAACCATAATTTAATACTCTGATTGCTAGTCCCTATTGAAGTCAATATTATTGATGACTGAATAAGATACAAATATATGTATGTGATATCAACACTACATCATCATGATTCGGCAATATTGTACTGACTAGAGTAATTTTCATTCATAAAAATATTCATTTCAACAGGTGAAGGAACACATTACAAATGACTTATTTGTAAATTTTACAACAGGTTACTCCATAGAAAGAAAGAGTTTTGATGTAACAGACTTAAAGCAGTTGTTATGGAGATAATAATATTATGACTCAAATATGTGACGTCGTACATATGTAAGTGTATAAAACAAATAAATTAAGATTTCAAATTTACATGATTATAAAGAAATTATTCATGGCTTTAAGATAAAATTATGTAATATTTTTCTGCAATGAAATGCCATGACAATAATGTATAAATACCTGGTACATGTATCCATTCTGTTCCAATAGGCATTGTATCTGTTATACCAATTCTGGCATAAACTTGACGTCTATTGTCTAAAGCCCAAACCTATAAGAAAAAATATACAATGTCCATTCTGTGGTTATCTGATATTTATCCTTCTTTTTTCATTGTGACACGTAGAACGGTTTGTACATTTTAGAGATGGAGTTGCTTCTGGTTGGTGAACATTTCATAAGCACATTTGAGAAAATTCTGGCCACCCAAAAATGTTTGTTTATACAAAGGTACAGGTAACCCCACACCTACATGTAATAGTCTAGTACACAAGTCAGGATTAGTGTATTAGAGTGGAGTAGTTGTGTTTTACAATCCAGTCACAATTTGTTTACTTGTATGGAGGTGGTGCTCAAAGAAACCACAAATCTCCGACAAGCAAATTTACAAGCCTGCCCTAATGGGATTCATACCAAGGAATTAAAGGACACTGTAACTTATTAGCCAGCACTTTAAACCACTCAAATACTAAGTTCCTACTAGTGAGGATGACATATTGTTACAAGTATACATACACTGTACATTATTGTAACATTTTACTTGAAGTAATCATTTTTGTCTAATACTACCCTATAAAATACTGATAACAGTTTGTGATTAATAAACAACTACAGTTCTGAAGCTTCTAGGTTATAAAGTCAAGCTTGTTTATAGCCTATCATTCTTATATAAGTTATTTAAAAGAACCTCAACAAAGTACATGCACCTTTTATGAACAGATGGCTCCTATACATACAGGTTCAAATAGCAAAGATAAAAGAAGAACCAGGTTCAACTTCCCTGGACATTCATAAACAGGTGATCATTTATACGGAGGTGGACTTTATGATGCAAAAAAAAAAAAAAAAAAAAAAACAAAAGAAAAAAAAACAACAGGTTCTTATGTAAATATATATAAATACAAAGATACTTTTACATTATTTTAACACAAATTACCCTTTTTAATTAAAACATCAAAATTCACATGCTCAGGTGTTTCACGTTTATCCTTAGCCTTTCAAATCTGGTACAAATATAAAACATCTTTGGTTATACATACACTAGATTTAACCTTTCAGAGATGTAATGAGAGAAATAGTTTTATATTTACCATCCAATCATTAGGTCCTGACACAACCTGAGTAAAGACTGTTCCTGTTTGCATGTGGTCTACCTGTAACCATACTGATGGGAGGGAATGTGTAGATGGCGCTTTAACTCCGAGTCGCTGGAAGACAATACCATCACAGTCAACCGACCAAACACATTGACTGCCACAGGACAGGCTTATAAACTGTACATCACCTGTCAATCATTAAATACATAATTTCTGTTATAAACATATATAATTTTTTTTAAATCATTAACAAAAAAAGTAATTTCTTATTAACATATAATATCACATGTTGTTTCACTTGGCTTTTGGAAAATACTAAGTCCAACAATGAGCCATAGCTTGTGGTTAGTTTTTGTGTAAACTGAGCAAATTTGGGCTTTATAAAGTGATCATTTAATGAACTTCTCATTAGATAATTCTGAGTCATTTTCAAATTTTGAATGAACTCGTTAATTTTTGTAGATCTGTAAATACATACTATATCTTTTATTTGTTTGTGTGCAATAGACATGCTGATACTTTCACGTGATGTTAATAGAGAAATTCTTGATGATGTTTGATTTCACAATTATGTGACCTTGACCTTGATGACCTAATACAATGTACATGTATATGACCTAGACATTTGACCTCAGCATCCTCAACTGCATTTATAATTTACTAAAATGAGTTGCACTAAGCAAAAGGATATATATTAAGTTGTGAACCCAAAACACATTGAGTTCATAGAAACCTTAACTCTTTGCTTTGTGTTTAATAATAGAATGTTGGTTGCAGATGATCTCAATTTTTGACACATCTCTGCAACTTAAAACTCCATACTTTGTTTCTGTAATATGATAAACATTTAAAAGCACTGTCTAATAATAATATAAAACAAAAAGATATAAAATCAAATACAAAAAATACAAAATACAAAAACTTTAACCTTGAGCAATTTTCAAAGTTTTTATGATCCTATGACCTTGACCCTGATGACTCAAATCTATATCTTGTTAATATCACTTTGATAACTTTTTTATACAAAAATTTGAAGTGAAAATGGATGATAAAGTGCATTTTCAAAGTTTTTATTTTCCTATGACCTTGACCTCAATGACTCTAATTTGGTATAAGAAAGAAAAAGCCTTCAGTACCTAACTGAGATGTATCCAGTTTTGTCCAATCTGTACCCTGTGGACAGGATGACCTGATGCCTGCTCTGATGTATACCTGTCCTTCATTACTCAGGCCCCAGACAGCTTCCTCACATGCAGACAGACAGGTAAATGCATTATTGAGAGGCTGACTGACCATGTTACATTTTTCTGAATCAGGAGAAAATGTAAACAAGTCACCATTAGGCTGTTGTGTCCATATCAAACCTAAAAATTAACCCAAAAAATTATCATTTTGATTATAAGTAATATTTTTCTCTACAATATGAAACAGTTTTAAAATTATGTCAATTTTTGCTTGTTAATAATTCAATTGTAATTTTCTTTCATGACAATGAAAATAAAATCAGAAAGAGCAAAGCACAACATGTTCTCAGATGATCCATTAAAGAAAATAATAAACTTGCTCTCCCCTAGAATAGCTGAAAAATTGCTGATGCAACATAAATGATACAACTAACTTAACAACCCTACCTGTCTATTCACAGCACCTTGATGCTTACTTAGGTAAGGCAATTAATGATCTCATTATAGTTTGAATTTTCAGTGCCCAAAATGACAACAGCAGGAAATTTTCACTCATGTCTGACCCTTGACTGGATGTTACATTGAGAAATTAATATTAAAATACCAACCATACTGTTGATCTGATGATGTTGCACATATTGACTTCCAGACTACAGATGGGGATATTCCTGACATGACAACTTCGTCCCAGTAATGTCCTTGAAATAGAAATTAAAATATCGTAACATAATATGGCAATACAAGGAAGAATCTCTATAGCTAATTGCCAAGTAGTCTAAAAACTGATACTCACAGTCTCCAAACCCCTAAAAATTGATAAAACAATCTTGACTAGGGTGTATAACACCATTTTTCCAATCCATTACAGGCCACTGCACAGTATGATACATATAAAATAAACTCATTATTGCAGAAATGTTGTCAACAAGGATCTTCTGTAATTCTCCTGTCTCGTATTAAAATACCATTTGAAGTGAATATGTCAAAAAGAAAATTAAAAAAAACCTGAGACTTTAAAAAGACATTTAATAGAAAGGTATTAAATTATGGCATAATTAAAGGTACCGATGAAATTGGATGGTTACTTCATCAATTTTACTTTACTAGTTTTTGTTTTTTTATTTATATAATAAAGTTAACATTACCTTCAATTGAACCTCTACAAATCTGTAGTACATTTTTATATTCTGGACACACCCATACTCCACCAGATCCTGCACTGATAAGTCCTCCAATGGTAGTGCTCATTATATATGCAAGCTTCTGGGGGTCAAATTTTTTAGCCAATGACCTCAAAGCATCAACTGCAGTCACATCTTGAACAAGAATCTCACTCATTGGAACCTAGAACACATAAAACTTATATATATCTTTTTGATGACACATCAAGTAAAAACCTTACTGTTGATTTAAAGGTCTTGTTCCTATCTATTTAAGCTACATGATTAAAAGTTAAATGACAAATTGTTCCATGAAAGTTGACAAGATCAACTGATAAATGAAGATACAGAACCAACATGGCTGTGACATATGCATCCCCCCCCACACACACACACAAAAAGAGGGGAGGTTAAATCTAAGATATTATCATACCTGCCACCATCTGCCTTCACCAGTTGGAGTTTCCATAGAAACATTAGATGTAAAACAAATCCTTCCTAGAACATCCATTGCCCAGACAATGTTACCATCACCAAATGTAATACAGGAGAACAACAAGTCGCTGCAATTATAAGTAATCAAACTTGAATTCTAAGATAATTAAGAATCAAGAGAAATATGGCCGTATATATACATATGTATTGCTCTCTTGTAAGATTTTGTCATCCTGTACATTTTTGCAATTTATTGTTATTAGCTTTTTATAAGTCTTCAAGAAAATGGTTAAAAACAGCAAAATTTGGGAAAATCAATATTTCAGGGGCAACAACTCATACATGGATTATCATATAAATATGAAACTTGCTACGATGTAAGATTTTGTCATGCTGAACATTTTTTCAAATTATTTTTATTATCTACCTCTAACAGTTTAAAAAAAAAAATGTTAAAAACAGCAAAATTTGCAAAAAATCACCTTGACCTGATTTTGAAGGACATTTCAAGTTGAGATCAAAACTGAAGACCCCATGTCATTATCTTTGCAAATAATCAAGACATACCATTTTTAAGATGATTTCGAAATTCTTAAAATTTAACGCAAAAATGTGTTAACTCATTTTTTGACCAAATTTCATGAGATGAGGAAACTACAGGCTTAAGACCCTAGAGAAGCCAAATATCACATCAGATTTTTTCTCCCATTGTTGGTTTCCGATAAAAAGATTTTTGAAAGATTTTTGCACCCCTATGTCACCCTGACCTAGTTTTGTTTGTCATGGCAATGTGACAAATCTGAATCTGTTACAAATCTGAATTGCACCAGAACATACTTGCTTCTGACCGAAGGTGACTGAAGTCTGTTCAGTGGAGGAAAACTCGAAAATGTGTGCTAATGATTCACGCTTGCACACACACGCACACACACACACACACAGACACACACAGAGGTGAGCTAAAAATAACTAATCTTTTCTTCTATAAGTTAAACATTACAAATAAGATGTCAATAAGCTGGTAATTTTATAACATCTATGGGAATACATTGTATTTTATAGAATCCATTTGTAACAAGATACAAGTGACCAGTAAGACAGGATATGGATAGCTGTAGTATCATTTTAGTTGTAAAACCAAAAAAAGGAAAATTGTTTAATGTATACCTTCCAAAAATGACTTGGTACCACCATTTCTATATACAAAGTTAACCATGTCACTGACATACTTACATCTGTACTGGTGTCCAATCTGTACCTTTCACACATGACTTGGTAACACCACTTCTATATACAATGTTAACCATGTCACTGACATACTTACATCTGTACTGGTGTCCAATCTGTACCATCCACACATGACTTGGTAACACCACTTCTATATACAATGTTAACCATGTCACTGACACACTTACGTATGTACTGGTGTCCAATCTGTACCATCCAAACATGACTTGGTAGCAACACTTCTATATACAATGTTAAGTATGTCAGTGACATACTTACGTCTGTACTGGTGTCCAATCTGTACCTTCCACACATGACTTTGTAACACCACTTCTATATACAATGTTAACCATGTCACTGACACACTTACGTATGTACTGGTGTCCAATCTGTACCATCCAAACATGACTTGGTAGCAACACTTCTATATACAATGTTAAGTATGTCAGTGACATACTTACGTCTGTACTGGTGTCCAATCCGTACCTTCCACACATGACTTGGTAACACCACTTCTATATACAATGTTAACCATGTCACTGACATACTTATGACTGTACTGGTGTCCAATCTGTACCTTCTACACATGACTTGGTAACACCATTTCTATATACAAAGTTAACCATGTCACTGACATACTTACGTTTGTACTGGTGTCCAATCTGTACCTTCTACACATGACTTGGTAACACCACTTCTATATACAATGTTATAATTGTCAGTGAGGCCCCATACAACACCAGCCTGACATATAATCTGTTTCAAATTGAAGGAGCAAGGAATTTTTTTAGCCTTAAAACATGGCCGGTCTTTTGATAATCCTTTCTGTAGCATTATATCACCATTCAGTTTTATATACCTGATAAAAATACAACATATTATTATGCAAAAAATAAATAATGTATACTAAGTACCTAGGCGCATATAAACACTAACGAAACAAGCTGAACTAGAAATCTGTCATTAGGACATAAAGCACCTACCATATAATTGTAATGCTGGATACTTTATCAAAAATTTTAGAGGTACTGAATTTCCAAAGAATTTTAAAATCTTAAATGCTTCTGCTTTTGTAAAATCTTTCAAAACCAAAAATAATCCGATTCAGGCATAGTTGTTAGACATGAATTCGCTTGAGATATTATGTAAATGACAAAAAAGTTTCTTAAGTACTT
This sequence comes from Tegillarca granosa, assembly GCA_029721355.1. NCBI lineage: Eukaryota > Metazoa > Mollusca > Bivalvia > Arcoida > Arcidae > Tegillarca > Tegillarca granosa. The sequence continues at coordinate 3,088,992 of CM056595.1, forward strand.
GACATATTTCCATCAATATTTTTGTCATCCTCTCAACAAACATGAAATTGTTTAATATCTGTAATTCTATATACATGTGTATAATAAGGAAAAAAACAGTAATTATACTGAACAACAAATGAAATTAAATAATGGCACAACTTACCAAGCACAAGAATCATCCACAGCAATATACTGGACCTCTCTAACTGCTTCCTCCCACTTCAGACCCTCCGGACGCTTGGCCGTCACCCTGGTTCCGACGTATACAGTATCCTTGTACAATCTCCATACAATATAACCAGATTTAGACACGGCCATCTGTTTGGCATATGTATTAACTTTCTGCCATTTAATCCCTGTACCTGACAAACAACTATAATATATATTCTGACTTTTATCTGTGATCCAGACATGAGAGTTAGTCAGAGATAAACTTAATAAATTCCCCATTGCTTGTACTTCTGTCCAGTTATTTACTAGTTTGTATGGTGGAGCAATTTCAGTTTCATTGAGAGACTCTGTTTCCTCTTCTTCTTTGTCCTTTATTTGAGAGTTTTCACTTTCCATCATCTTCTTGTAAAGTTGATTTTCTTCCTTTTTCTTGTCCAATAATTTTTGTTTTATAGACTCAGCCTGAATGTCTTCTTCCACGGAAGATGATAAGTTAGAATGTGCAGATCCAAATTTACGATAAAAATCCTCTATTGAAGAATCAGGCGTCTGATAATATTGTTTATGTGAACTTTTCCCAGATTCTGGACTATGTTTTATGGACATATCAGATTCTGGTTGTTTATGTAACAGTGTATCACGCTCAGTTATAGTGTCACATGTTGTTCTATCACCTGTTTTATTATCGTCTTTAGATGAGTATTTACTATATATGCTCTCTTCAATAGATAGGCTTCTCTCTGTTTTAACTGCTGCTTTCTTCAGAGCACTCTCTTCTTTCTTGTCACTTTTACTAGAAACATTTTCCTTGTTGGAACTTTCATTTAGTGTTTTGTTTGATAACTCACATTCTTCTCTTGATATGTTACTTCTGTATGAATCAGAACTGAATTCCTCACTACGCAAGTCAGCAGGTGCTTGATTTAAATCATCAACAGAATTCGGATTAGTTAGACTCTTTGTTTCACTTTCAACATTTGTATTACTGAAACCAGCCCTGTTTTCAAAATTCTTTAAATAGGACTCACCAACATCTGACTGATTTTTCTGTGGATTTGTTGTTAAATGTTTTTCTAATCCTTCTAAACTGTCTAAATTTTGTTCAATTCTGCTGAACACATCTTTTGACTTTTTCCTAGCCTTTCCACTTGTATGATGATGTGATGTTTGTGAAATGTGAGATTTTCCAGTGACATGTGAGACTGGTAAACTCTGAGGAGAGGAGATATCTTCTGTATTTTTATCTGAGATGTTGGTTTTTAAAGATGCAGATTCACTGTCTTCAGATACATTTTTATCTCTCACATGTACAGGGGAATCATTGCTTGAAACATCATCAGATATTTTTCTGGAAATTCCAGGTGAATCACTTCCAATACTCATTTCCTCAGCTGAAGCATTTGAAATTTTATCTTCTTCTGTTTTGTGTTTTGTTTTATGACCTAATATAATACACAAAAGAATGACAAACAGATATATATATATATATATATATATATATATATATATATATATATATATATATATATATATATATATATATATACTAGTATACAGTTTACTTGCTAACATGATTTACTTTAGACCTAGCGATTTCAAAAACTTATTCTCAATAAATTTTTCACCAAACTTGTACAATGTGTTCATTTGTTTTGCACTTTATAAGAAGAGTGTGTATTCTGTGTGAATTTATAAATTCCAGGTCAGCTCACAAACCAAAACAAAAACAACAATATAACTACAAAAAAGGAGGGGGTGGAGATGAACACATAAGATCACTATAAAGGAGGGGGTGGAGATGAACACATAAGATCACTATAAAGGAGGGGGTGGAGATGAACACATAAGATCACTATAAAGGAGGGAGTGGAGATGAACACATAGGATCACTATAAAGGAGGGGGTGGAGATGAACACATAGGATCACTATAAAGGAAGGGGTGGAGATGAACACATAGGATCACTATAAAGGAAGGGGTGGAGATGAACACATAGGATCACTATAAAGGAAGGGGTGGAGATGAACACATAGGATCACTATAAAGGACGGGGTGGAGATGAACACATAGGATCACTATAAAGGAGGGGGTGGAGATGAACACATAAGATCACTATAAAAGAGGGGGTGGAGATGAACACATAGGATCACTATAAAGGAGGGGGTGGAGATGAACACATAGGATCACTATAAAGGAGGGGGTGGAGATGAACACATAGGATCACTATAAAGGAGGGGGTGGAGATGAACACATAGGATCACTATAAAGGAGGGGGTGGAGATGAACACATAGGATCACTATAAAGAGGGGTGGAGATGAACACATGTGATCACTATAAAGGAGGGGGTGGAGATGAACACATAGGATCACTATAAAGGAGGGGGTGGAGATGAACACATAGGATCACTATAAAGGAGGGGGTGGAGATGAACACATAGGATCACTATAAAGGAGGGGGTGGAGATGAACACATAAGATCACTATAAAGGAAGGGGTGGAGATGAACACATAGGATCACTATAAAGGAGGGGGTGGAGATGAACACATAGGATCACTATAAAGGAGGGAGTGGAGATGAACACATAGGATCACTATAAAGGAGGGGGTGGAGATGAACACATAGGATCACTATAAAGGAGGGGGTGGAGATGAACACATAGGATCACTATAAAGGAGGGGGTGGAGATGAACACATAGAATCACTATAAAGTATTGTTTTATTCACAAGAATAAAATGTTTTATAAGAATCAAGAGTTTGTTGTACATGTTTATACGATAAAGAGACCTTAAGAGTTTTAAAGATATTTGGACATTTGTAATTATGAGTGGGTACAGAATGTTTCAATTCATCGTTTCAAAAGAAACAAGAATATATGTACTTTTCAAAAGAAACAAGAATATATGTAGCTTAGAGATGGAAATATCAAGCACTTAAAGGTTATAACATTATTTAAAGAAAAGTTTTAAAAATCTGTAAAATTTTCAAGTCTGAATTTCTGCAGCTGGGTCCTTCCATTGATCACAATCTTGTTATAAATAGCTATGGTGCAGAGCTATTCTGTCCAGAGTATTGTTCTGAAGGTCTATAAGGATCCCCTTATAAAAGTGTGGGAAATGTGACAGGAAAAAACATGGGAGGTTGTTTTGGGGATGTAAGTTTATTATCTCAGACAACTACAGATTTGGATTTAAAATATGGAATAACTTCCATTTACCATCCCTGCCACCAAAAGGTTTTCTGGAAACCATGCATGCTTATAATTTTAATTTACACATACCTTTCTTTTTCTTGACTTTTCTAAGTTTGGGTTTAGCATTGTAAACAATATCATCATCATTATTTTTGTTTAGTATGTCTGTTGTTAATTTTTCACTTAACGGTTTAGGTATACTCATGTCTGTTATCTCCCCTGTTTTGTCAGATTTATCTGTCCTTGATTCACTTTGATTCTGAGATATTATGCACTGTGCTTGTGTTGAATCAATATCATAAGAAAACCCATTGTCTTCTTCTGCATCAATTAAATTATCCTTAAGAAATGGATTAAACCTTTCACTTCCTGGAGATAATGGTGTCATTGCCTTGGAAACAGTTGAAGGGATACCAGAGAATATTTCAACTGTTAAAAGACCTGATGACTGTAGTGTCACAATGGGAGGCAACTCTGTCTCAAGTTCACTGACAGGTTTTATAACAGGGGGAGTGTCATTAGATATGGCTGTTTTGTTACCAATCTCTTTTTGTTTCTGTTGTTCCAGTTTCTTTTGCTGCTGAAGATGATGATGATGAAGTTCTTCCTCATCTTCTGAGTCACTACCATCATGACCAAACTTAATCATGGATTCCTTCAGATGTGTAACAGATTTACTGTCTGTTTTTGTAACACTTGTCACATCTAAGTTTTTTATTTTGTCCACAATATTTGTTTGAAAGAATTTAAGTGGAGAAGGTTTGTCAGTTTTAGCTTCTACAGGGGTATCTGCTGACATCAGCTGTCTCGCTGCTGCATCTGTTAGCCTTTTTTCATGAAGTAATTTTTCATACACACTCTCTACGAAAAAAAATAATAATAAAATTTAACTGAATAAATAAATAAATGATTGTCAAGATAACAAGAAAGAAGAAGACATGCTGACATAAAATATTTCTTATGATGCTAAACCATCATGCTAATATAAACTGTCACCAACAAGCATGCTGACATAAACTGTCATCTAGGTGCATGCTCACATAAAATGTCACCTGGGAGCATGCTGATATAAACTGTCACCTGGGAGCATGCTGACATAAACAGTCACCTAGGAGCATGCTGACATAAACTGTTACCTAGGAGCATGCTGACATAAACAGTCACCTAGGAGCGTGCTGACATAAACTGTTACCTAGGAGCATGGTGACATAAATTGTCACCTACAAGCATGCTGACATAAACTGTCACCTACAAGCATGCTAACATAAAATGTCACCTGGGAGCATGCTAACATAAACTGTCACCTTGAAGCAAACTGACATAAACTGTCACCTAAAAGCATGCTGACATAAACTGTCACCTAGGAGCATGCTGACATAAACTGTCACCTAGGAGCATGCTGACATAAACTGTCACCAACAAGCATGCTGACATAAACTGTCACCTAGGAGCATGCTGACATAAACTGTCACCTAGGAGCATACTGACATAAACTGTCACCTAGGAGCATGTTGACATGAACTGTCACCTGAGAGCATACTGACATAAACTGTCACCTAGGAGCATGCTGACATAAACTGTCACCTAGGAGCATACTGAATTGTCACCTACAAGCATGCTGACATAAACCAGGGATTTTTCTGGCCATTTTGGGAAAGGGACCTTGGGATGAAATTGGGAAAATCATTGACAAAATCGACATTTTTGGGAAATTGTTCATTAAACTTTAAAAATTTTCACATTGTCAGCACATCAAATATTTTGCCTGGAATATTTGCTATTTTGATACATGCTGGTAGTCACTCATTTGTACCAAATCACTCAGACATTGACACAATATCTTCATAGACTGGTTTCAATACAAACATCTGAGAAAGTTGTTTCATGAGTTGCTCCGATTTTACCAGATCCTCATTGAGTATAAATCAAAATGTGCATAAATACAGGTTTTTATAAAGATGTATATACAAGCTACACCAAAAATATAGTTTTTTCACTTTTTCTTAAGTTTCTCAAAGCAGGATCATTTGGGAATTTTTACCTACAAAATTGGGAAAAATGTATGCTTTTTTGCATTGGGAATGGGTCCCTTTACCGGACCCTGTGAGTGGCCAGAAAAATCCCTGTAAACTGGCAACAAAATTACTGTTGATAACATCACAATAGGAATGAATGAAACTTATTAAATTAAATATCAAAACAAACCTTCAACCATCAAATTACATGAACCTGTCTGATGGTTATTTGAAGGTACAGTGTATGTCTCTAGACTTTAAACTAGTGTTCTTAACAACTTTGCCACAAAAAAGCTGTTTATGAAGTATTAATTATAAATTACCTGTATTCTCTGGATTTTCTGCAATTCGTATTAAGGCTCTATCAGCGTTTTTACGCAGAACAAAAATTTCATCTTTAGTGACAGCTACATCTTCTATGGTTCCAATATTACTCTGAGAGCCAATCACTTCATTATCTGATGGACTTAAAATAAACAAAGCAGATGTATTCCAAGTGACAAGATATTTATCCATGTAAAGTAGCAGACGTCCAAACTGTACATCCCCTGTTTTTGAGGATGATACATCATTATACAGTAACAAGATTTCTGGGTGAGGTTTATTAATTAATTCCTTAAACAAGTAGGTAGCTTTTACTGTTCCATCAACACAGGCTTGCCATATCCTCATACCAGGCCGAACAGCGTAAAGTTCAGCATCTTCTGTCTTACATAGACCAGGTATAAATACACCACCAAATGGACCGGGTCTGTAAACATTAAATATTAAGTTATTATTACCAGTATGGTTTACGGTTCAGCAAAAAAGACAACATTAACTTTTATTTGATACAATATTACTCATTTTTACCTAGTATATATATACTGTAAATATGATAGTCTGGATTCTTAAATGTCTAGGATTTTCAACTAACTATAATCATACTCAATTAATTTTTTATTGATGATAGTAATGTAGTTGTATGGAGTAATAGTTAACAGCAGGTTAAGCCATAGTCTGAATTAGACTTATATCCAGGATTTATTTATGATACAACATGTTGACATCACTTTTGGTCAGGTGAACTAAAATTCATTCAAAAATATGTTTTTCAGTAAAACCAAAAGGTGATGTTAAAACAGAATATAATATACCATGTAAACATTGAATATTTTTAAATAAACTGTGTAAATTTACATTTTCCTTTCTTTCTGTCCTATCTGTACAAGTTGATCCTTATCATCTGTTCTACAGACAACCGTTCTGTGACGTGTTGACACCAACAGACATCTGTGTGCATGATGTAACTGAACTATATCCGAGTCTACCTCAATCAGTAACTCTGTTGACCTACATTGACCCTGAAGAACAGTTTACTATAATTATTAATTACATGTACAAAAAAGAAAGAAAAAGTACATTAAACACTGCAAGGCTTTATCTTTTAAGATTTTGTTACTATTACAAACGAATGGCCAAAAAGGGCCTGTATTGCTCACCTTGCTAAAAGTATGTGGTCATCTATACTTACATGTACCAATGTGATATTTTTAAAAAAAATCCATCTTGTTATTTTAATGTTACATTTATTTATTTTTTTTAAATTTGTTTCCTAAGTTACCAATATATATGTTGGTAATTAATGACATAAATTTAATAACTCATGAAGCACTAGTATAGTAAGTCTATTTCGACATACCACAAGACATAGTTCATAAAATATCTAGCACTTATACTTTCAGTGGTTTTGTTTGCCTAAAATAACTACCGAATAAAGGTAGTTTCCCCTTGAGAAATAAGACTAAAATTTCCCAATTTGACAACTTGAATTCCCCAAAAGGCAACAGTGACACACAATCAAATAGTTTAAGTTAAATCCAGTTGCCCAAAACTGTTCTGACAGACAAACAAGAGGCCCAATAGGGCCTGTATCGCTCACCTGGCACATCCTTATTTGTTCTTTGCTTTTTCTTTTTAAATATATTCAATCAATAAAATGTAAACAAACTCACTAGCAATATCCTTATTTTCTATTATTTCAAGCGCTATGAATCATAAAATTTCTTTCAATTGGCCATGTACTTTCAGAAGATTTAGGCTGAAATAAATCTTATTTGCATGTTACATAATTATTGCAAAAATGGAAAATTGTACAGAAAAACCCATTACATATGTTTTATCCCCAACATCTAGTTTCTATGTTATAAATTTCAACAAAATCAGTATATACATGTAAATAAACCCATAATGGCCATTTTTTGATTTTTGCTACTTTAAAGTAACGGCGGCCATCTTTGATTTCCGACAGAAATGTTGGATACAATTTTGAATCTATACCACCCAAGGACCTTCCACACTTCCATATCCTTTCAATTGGCCACATACTTTAAGAGAAGAAGATTTTCAAAGATTATGGCTAAAAATAAACCTTATTTGCATATTACGTAATTATTACACAAACGAAAAATCGTAAGGAAAAACCTGTTATATATGTTTTATCCCCCGACATCTATTTTCTATGTTTCAAATTTCAACAAAATCAGTACAAAAATCAACCCAAAATGGCCATTTTTTTATTTTTGCTATTTATAGTAATGGCAGCCATCTTGGATTTCTGACAGACATGTCGGATACAATTTTGAATCTATACCACCTAAGGACCTTCCGCACTCAATATTGTTTTCAAGATAATAAGCAATTTAAGTCTTTTTTTTGCAGCTGTGACCTTGACCTTTCAACATATAACATTGAGCCATACATAAAAATGATTGTCATGTCAATACCTACAATATTCTAATATACATGCCCATACAAAAAGTTTATAGTTTTCAAGATAATTAGCAATTTAAGTCTTCTTTTGCAGCTGTGACCTTGACCTTTCAACATATGACCTTGTATCATATATCAAAATGATCTTTGTCACAATACCTACAATATTCTAATATACATGCCTATACAAAAAGTCAATTGTTTTCAAGATAATAAGCAATTTAAGTCTTTTTTTTTGCAGCTGTGACCTTGACCTTTCAACATATGATCTTGAACCATATATCAAAATAATTGTCATGTCAATACCTACAATAATCTACTATACAAGCCCATACAAAAAGTTTATAGTTTTCAAGATAATTAACAATTTAAGTCTTCTTTTGCAGCTGTGACCTTGACCTTTCAACATATGACCTTGATCCATATATCAAAATGATCGTCATGTCAATACCTACAACATTCTTATATACATGCCTATACAAAAAGTTCATAGTTTTCAAGATAATTAGCAATTTAAGTCTTCTTTTGCAGCTGTGACCTTGACCTTTGAACATATGACCTTGTATCATATATCAAAATGATCTTTGTCACAATACCTACAATATTCTAATATACATGCCTATACAAAAAGTCAATTGTTTTCAAGATAATAAGCAATTTAAGTCTTTTTTTTTGCAGCTGTGACCTTGACCTTTCAACATATGATCTTGAACCATATATCAAAATGATTGTCATGTCAATACCTACAATAATCTAATATACATGCCCATACAAAAAGTTTATAGTTTTCAAGATAATTAGCAATTTAAGTCTTCTTTTGCAGCTGTGACCTTAACCTTTGAACATATGACCTTGTATCATATATCAAAATGATCTTTGTCACAATACCTACAATATTCTAATATACATGCCTATACAAAAAGTTCATAGTTTACAAGATAATTAGCATTTTAAGTCTTTTTTGAAGCTGTGACCTTGACCTTTCAACATATGATCTTGAACCATATATCAAAATAATTGTCATGTCAATACCTACAATAATCTAATATACATGCCCATACAAAAAGTTTATAGTTTTCAAGATAATTAGCAATTTAAGTTTTCTTTTGCAGCTGTGACCTTGACCTTTGAACATATGACCTTGTATCATATATCAAAATGATCTTTGTCACAATACCTACAATATTCTAATATACATGCCTATACAAAAAGTCAATTGTTTTCAAGATAATTAGCAATTTAAGTCTTCTTTTGCAGCTGTGACCTTGACCTTTCAACATATGACCTTGATCCATATATCAAAATGATCGTCATGTCAATACCTACAACATTCTAATATACATGCCCATACAAAAAGTTTATAGTTTTCAAGATAATTAGCAATTTAAGTATTCTTTTGCAGCTGTGACCTTGACCTTTCAACATATGACCTTGATCCATATATCAAAATGATCGTCATGTCAATACCTACAATATTCTAATATACATGCCTATACAAAAAGTTCAAAGTTTACAAGATAATTAGCATTTTAAGTCTTTTTTGAAGCTGTGACCTTGACCTTTCAACATATGACCTTGAACCATATATCAAAATGATCGTCATGTCAATACCTACAATATTCTAATATACATGCCTATACAAAAAGTTCATAGTTTTCAAGATAATTAGCAATTTAAGTCTTCTTTTGCAGCTGTGACCTTGACCTTTGAACATATGACCTTGTATCATATATCAAAATGATCTTTGTCACAATACCTACAATATTCTAATATACATGCCTATACAAAAAGTCAATTGTTTTCAAGATAATAAGCAATTTAAGTTTTTTTTTTTTTGCAGCTGTGACCTTGACCTTTCAACATATGACCTTGAACCATATATCAAAATGATTGTCATGTCAATACCTACAATATTCTAATATACATGCCTATACAAAAAGTCAATTGTTTTCAAGATATAGTGACAAATATATAATTTTAAGCAATTTTCCCACTTAGTACCTTATAATTTCCCCATTTTGAGCCTCATGGCTACCATTTGTGCAAATCTGAAACTAGATGACCTAGGGATGGTATAAATGAAATAACTAAGGTATATCTCTTGTAGATTCAGAGGAGAAGATTTTTAAAGTTTTTCACTATTTCCCCCCTTATGGGGCCCCAAGGGGACATAACTCCTTCATTTTTGCAAATCTGAAAGGGCTTCACCCAGGCATGATGGTTACCAAGTTTCATCAAATTTGGCCCAGTGGTTTTGGAGAAGAAGATTAAAATGTAAAGTTTACGGACGCACGCACGCACGCACGCACGCACATACACACGCCGCATCATACCATAAGCTCACGCTGGCTAAAGCCAGGTGAGCTAAAAATGTTAGATATTGTCACAATATAAAATCTTTGCAATGAATTTCAAAAGTCTGAGCATAATATGTGACATAAAAAGGGTCCAGATTTTCCCAATCTGAAAGGTGGAAGGTAGTTTTTAAAAACCATAGCAAAATCACTGATACTTTATACTTATACTTTAAAGATTTTTATTCTTTTCTTTTCACTCTTTGTTCTATAATAATTAACATTTCAGTCAGTAAAACTTGAAGTTCTTTATCTGTACATCAATACTGACTGCCAAGTATCAACAAACTTGGCACAAAAGTTTGGGAAAATAAGAATGTAAAAAATTATGTACAGACAGAGGAGGACGACAGATGGTTAAAAATCACAATAGTAAGCCTCTGGTTCAGGTGAGCTAAAACATACACACCTGATAATAATCCACTTCTGTACATATAACATGTCCCTTGACATCTCCACTAAATAACTTCATTCCATTTATACTCCAGGTTAAACAAGTCACATACGATTTATGCATGTTTGAAACCACAAACTTATGTAACTGAAAAAAATTAATGTCAAGTAATTTAACATGGTGAGCATAATGAAATCAGATACATATCTATATGCAATAGCAACTTCAATATGTTGTTATCAGGACAGTTTTAATTTAGCAATACAGAATAAAATAAAATGGCTTGAAACCATAGGTACTAACTTCTCTATGGTTATTTATTTGAATTGCAGTCCATTCATATGTCATTAATAATTAGTACATTAAAAAATCTTTATTAATCATTTGATTGGTGTTTGAATGACAATAGACAGAGAAAGAAAACATGGCAGTCCAGTATTTTGCATTTCTTCTAAATAAATATTTACCAAATCAATAAAGTTTCCCAAAGTTCAATGACAATTAGAATTTATGTTTTGCTCTGATTTATGAATATTTAGAGGTAAGGATCAAAGGTCACAATGATCTACATTCTGTGATGAATACATTCTACTACATACATGTATATGACATCAGTCAATGAGTACTTAAAGTTAAATATATGTCCAAGGCAGATGATAATTTGCATATTAGAATACATGTTTTGTGGCCTCTAATAGAAAGATAAAAGTTGTGTGTGTGGGTCATATAATAACGACCTGTGACTTTCTATGATGGATAGTCTGATACATTTAGCAGCAAAACATGCACTTCAAACACTAGGATTTTCTATACTTCTTCTAGCAGCATTTATCTTGTTGTCAACCACTCAGTCCAGTGTTACAAAAGTTATACTGGACTGTCATTTTTTTCTACATCAGCAAATGTATAACATGATAATATGGTTATGATATAAATATGATATAATACGGATCACAATTTTTCGTTTAGACAAGAATCATTGACTAACATGTTTTTATAATAACTTCAGTAATTTTTTTTCAAAACAAGAATATAAAATACTAGTAATCTTACTTGTGTATTTTTTCCTGGTATTATTGATGGTAAATTCTGAAATATGAAGATGTTTCCTTTAGTTGTTCCTGCTGCCACCTGGTTTTCAATTCCTTCATGTAGAGATACACATGATATGTGGTCATTATTAGACTGAAAAAATTAAAAATATTATCAATTCATATGTTGTTGATGATATTCAGGTTACTGTGATGATTATAATGATGGGTAATATTGGTGATAATGATTCTGATGGCCATTAACTTTGATGGTTATAATGATGATAATGTTGATAATGATGATGATGATGGCTACTTTGGTAATTATAATGATGACGATGGCCACTTTGATAATGATAATGATGATGATGAAGGCAACAGTGATGATTATAATCAAAGATGATCAGAATGATGATGATGAAAATAGTTATGATGACCCATGTGATGATAAAAACAATGGATGATGATCATGACGATGAATTTTTGAAGATGTAAAGTTTGGTAAAAATAGTTGCATGACATTAATAAGACCTTAGTTTCCATGCAGTCTTTCCATTATAATAATCTACCACCACACCTAACAATCCACAAAGCATTTGTAATCATAAAGAGCTGATTTATTTGAAAAATGTGTATGTATTGTATTGAAGGCTAGTCAATTATTATTATTATTATTATTATAATTATTATTATATGTTTAATCAAAATTATCTTTAATAAATACAAACTAGTCTCAGAAGAGGGGGTCTCATTTCATTCCGGATTGAAAATTGTTAGTCGAACCAAAGAAGAATTACAAAATTTGATTGATATGTGAATGATTTGTTTTCAAAAATATATGTATTAATAAATTTGAGATGTCATCATCACTGGTTTGAGATTAATTAACCTAAATTAGGATTATTTCTTTGGTGTTGATGTTAGCCAACCTCTTCTTCCATTTTCAAAATAAGACTTGGCAAAACCTTCACAACAAGGCCTTGCAAAACTCTCACTTTTAATTTTTTGGAAGATATATGATTCATTTCTTTACCACGGAAACAGGTTAATTACATTTTCTAAGTAATTGTGTCTAATTATCACTTCACACATGCATATAAAAAATCAAATTGGTTACAGAGGAAGTTAGTAGCAAGGGAAATTTACTTACTCTGTCCATGCATCTAAAGAATAACATTATTTTAGAGACAAAGAACATAGTGAAGGTGAAGGCACTTTTAAAGAAACTGTCCCATTTTCTGTCCACAAAAACTTGTCAAAATTTTTTGAAATTTGTAATTGGAATTTTGTCTATTAATTTGAGATGACTTACCCCTGTTCTGAGCCTTTCCATTACAGTTCTCTTTCGATCATATAAAAAAAGAATTCCAATGTTTGTTCCAATAACAATATATTCCTGGTTGGCATCTAAACAGGTCATTATCAACTCACACTGGACCAACAGACCTTTCTGGGCTTTCTTTGGAATCTGTGATAAAACATATCCCATGGACCCATGTTCTTTTGGTGGCTTCATTTTACCATCAGAATCTGACACAGATTTTTTATCTTCCTCTATTCCTGCCATACTTCTAATTTTGATCTCACAATTGACTAACCAGGATTTTGTGCCTTGAAAAAGATAACATCATCAGCATCAAATAATTTAAAAACTAGATTTCATTTTCCTCATATACAGATGAAAATTCACATTACTCATAAATTACCACTCTTAATCTGTTCAAACTCAATACCTATACTTCAGAGCAAAGTGCATTATCAAAGTTCAGGATAGCTAGTGTTGCTCCTATAAGGCTGGAAACTGGCAGATATTAAGGACTTTCTGTACAAAAAACATTATTTTTCATAATGAATCAGAATCTCATTTTTGGTAAGATTGTAGTCTATATAATGATCTCAGGTATAACTTGTTTAAGAGTGCCAGAAAATATATTCACCAGTTTGATTATTTTTGTGATTCTGATAAGCTTTCTGTGATTTTGTGTCATCAGGTTTTAGTCAAATATTCTGCCAAAATTCTGCAATAATGTTTTAAATATGTGTCGCTGTTATTTACAAAACTGATGTTTCTTGTATATAGTGCATATAACAATTTTACACAGTTTTAAGTCTTTTATAATTCTTTAAAGAATGGCATATATGCTTTTTAAGTGGTCTCCCCAATCCTCCAACTTAATTGCTGGCACATGTATATCTAAACATTGATCTTAAATGTTGGTTAATTCAGTTTACTTGTTAAAATTTACCTAATTAAGTTTTCTTATTAAAATTTACCCAAATTCAATTTTCTTGTTAAAATTACCTGAGATTTATCAGAAGAATTTACATTAATTTTGTATTATTTTGTTTAATACTTTTTTATAATTCAATATCATTTTGAGAATAAAACTGAAAAAAAGAAAACCGAAAGAAATTAAATGGTCAGTACAGGAATTGAACTCACCAACTTCTTACACAATTAAAATAAACTATAAAGTTTGTTATACTATATAAAATATATTTTTCAAAATGTTAAAATGTGTCTGGTAAAAATAAAAATAAACGCTGCTTTAGACTCTTTAACAATAACAATTTTATCTTGCTTCAGATTTGTTTCAAATACCCCGTGATAGTGGTATTAAATCCACCTCCTCCTCTCTGCTTTAAAACTTTCACTTGTCAGTGGGGTTTAATTACACCGAAACCATATCCTGAATTATTGGATGAACTACTACTGACTTTGTTCAGATAGTCACAGATGGGATCTTTTGAAAATATTTTATGTGCTATCATTTTGATTCGCGTGATTTCTTCTGAAAGAAGAACAAGTATGGTTTCAGAAAATTAAAACGATCTATTAAAAGAGTGTGTTATAGTGTGTAATCATAAAAATAGTTATTATTCACCATGTCTACACAACTCGTGACTCGAAAGTGACAGGAAACCATAAGTGTTTACGTGGGAAAAACAAAATTACAGATTTTAAATTTCTGAAGAAACTGTACGAACACTGACATAATTTAAGATAGTGAAGTATCAATATATATGATCATTTTCCAATATTTCAACGTTTTCAAACTGATGATATAAAAATCCTTGATATTTAATATACATACCTAAAAATAATGAAGAAGCAAAATCATGTGTTCGTTCACATTCTTAACGACGTTCTGTAAAGTTACTTCCGGTCTGATTCTACTTTCATTTTCACCTTTACACCCTTATTTACACGATTTAGCAACAGACAGGTAACGGAACGTCAATCAGTTAATATATTTAATATTTCTATTTGATCAACATTAGAATTTAAAATTAAGCAAAACCTTGTATTAAAAATTTACTGATTTTTTTGAGCAGGTGATATATTCGATATATTTTTAGCTGTGTTAAAGCAGGCGGCTGGGATTTGGCTTGACCTTCAATGAGCGAATAGTGCTGTCATCAGATGATCACGATACTGGATATTCGTTCCAATGCCCGACCAGGGTCGAATTTTATGGTTCTCTTGTGTGTTTGTTTTCTGACTGTTTTATAATATTTAACACAAATACCTGTCAAATTTTGTTGTGTCATATGTGCACATTTCATAAAATCATTCCTCATCAGTGACACTACTGGCTGAAAAGTTTGATAGATAAAAACATAAGCCAAACAGTTGTAAATTAATGAATCTAAAGTTCAAAAATTATATGAATACAAATCCAGCTAAGATTATTTTATTGCCAATTTTTGTCAAAAAATTGAGCATATAAAGATACAGTGAAAAAAAAAACATAAATCCAAAGTAACATATTGGCAAAAAAGCAATCATCACAGTATACAGCTAAACATGAGACACATTTTGTTACTCAAAATATTTCTTGTTTTTATTTAGTTACAACATTTAAAAAAAACCTCATTAAGTGGTACATTCTTTGGAGGGACAAACTTGATTGAAATTGAGGTTGAGAAATAGATTCATTCATTACTAGTTGCATTGTTTGAAATTATTTCAATACCTCTACATTGTGATATTAAAATACTTTGTTTTATAGACTCATTAGGGTGGGTCCAACTCTGAGTATACAGAAACATGTGTTTTCTCGGCATCATTTATATATGCCCATGAAGATTTCAGAGATATTTGCTGCCATAACTAAAAAAAAACTTCTTAGATATCATAAAGATGCACAATTTTCCTCCATTTTACCAAAACGTTTTTTCCTGGACTATGTCCTTTGAGATCTTTCTAGATGTTATACCTCCTACCATCTGTCCCATAAGTGAGTCCTGGTGTTTGATAACTTTTTGTTTTATTTTTAGTTTATGATGGATATTATTTATACTTTAGCTGTAATTGCTATTTTGTACTTCATTGTTTGTTTACTGCTGATTCTGCTCGGAGACTGTGACCTACTTTTACAAATAGCAGAGAGATTTGGTAAACCAGTATGTGAGTAAATATTTTTTATTGGTTATCTATAAACAAAGATTTTTCATATCATAATAGTTATAAAACAATGTATGTATCTAATACATAACTTATCATGGGAAAAATAGGGATCTTTTAACAACTCATGCAATCAAACTGATGGTCCTGTGCCTTGTTGTGTGTGATACTTAGGTTCATTGATGATCCAAAAGCTTGAAAATAATTCTAAAAAAAACTAATAAAACTAATCTTTAAATTAGTAGTATGATATCAGTTATTTTTGAAATTCATATATCTTCATTCTAGCTGTGCTAAAAGGTAAAGTTGTATGGATAACTGGAGCATCAAGTGGCATTGGGGAATATTTGGCTTATGATTTAGCCAAAGCTGGATGTCGTTTAGTTCTGTCAGCAAGAAGAAAAGAAGAGCTTGAACGAGTAAAGAAGCAATGTCTTTGTAAGAAAAAAAATTATCAACGAAATTAATCTATTTTATTTTTGCACCTTTATACGTGCACACATATTCATGTATTGATGCACAATGTGTGTGTAACCTGTACTTTTTCAACTTTGACTTTAGACTAAACTCTGCATAATATCATTTTATGTGTAAATACAAGTCTTCTGACAATAAGTACCACTATAGCAGCTCAATTGGTAGAGTGATCACACCATATGTTGGAGATTTGGGTTTAAACCCCGTCTTGGTTTTACCAAGACATGAAAATATGTAATGATTGTTCTTTTGCAAATGAAAATGAATTTAGAAATGAATGCAGATAAACATTGATGAGATTCTATTTTGTACAAAACTAGCATGTTTTATGGATAACTACAATTGAAATGATCAAATATTACATGCAGTAAAAATAATTCCCTTCACCTCAGGATCTTGCTAAACATTTGGATTCCTAAAATCAGGCACACCATATACTGATAGTTGCTTGATTGATATTTGAATTTAGACACTGATACCAAGAATCATTATTCCTCTGAAAACTTGTTTTATTTTTACAGATGCTGATTTAGGTTATGTTAACATCATCCATGTATATTTATCATGGCATGTCTTTTGCCAGAGTTTGTTTTAATCATTATATTCATGGAGTGAAGTTGTATAGCTAGAGAGTTGGTTTTACATCAGGTATAATTATACACGTAGTTTATAATTATAGTTAAAGTTTATTTTATACTTTAATGTATTTTTTTTTCCAGTACATGCTTCAACAAGTAACATAACAGAAGGGGATATTATGGTACTACCTCTGGATTGTTTAAAGTTAGACACACATCAAGAAGCTTTTGATAAAGTACTGGAACATTTCAAACAGGTAAGTACATGATTATGTAAAACATTTACATAGGCATCATATATCAATATCAAATGTGAAGAAGTTATGAATACCCTGAATCTGTATAAATTTTGGGCAACTGAACAGGAAACAAATTCAGAGTTAGGGTGAGTCAAGTCTAGTACCATTACAAAATTAAAAGAATTTGTAGATAGATTAAGTGTACTACATGTAATACTGTTTATATTTTGTATTTAACATGATTTACGTGACCATTGTTTGTAATTCAAAAGTTTACCACTTGCAGTTTTATTGGAGCCGTCCCTCTTTTTTGTTCACATGAATTTTTAATTTAGGTGGATATTTTAGTCAACAATGCTGGAAGATCACAGAGAGCTGAGTGGATAAGTACTTCACTTGAAGTAGACAGGGAGATGCTGGAATTAAATGTGATGGGAGTTTTATCTCTGACAAAAAAGGTTCTACCGCACATGGTCAAGAGAAAAGAAGGTCATATTGTCAATATGAGTAGTGTAGCTGGTAAATTTGGTAAGGAAACCATTTTGTGTTGATTCATAACAGATAATACACATGCAAGAATCTGGTACATCATTGTTTTGTCTCGTCTTTTACTTTAATGCCAATGTGCTTCTTGGGGAAAGAGACATCATCAAGTAAGGAAGTACTTAGAAAAAATTTGTTTATTTACCACGCGTTTGCCAGCATTTGATCCCAAGACTGACATATCATTTCAAACATAGCTTGACCTTCTTTGTAGTATACTGGTACTTAACATTTACAAAGATGCAGATGTTTCCAAGAAAATTTACAACAAAAACTAGTTATAGTGAATTTTTTTGCTGCTCAAATTATTAATTATTGTCTTAATTTTTTGGAGAGGCAATTTTATTTCTTTTCCTATAGTTTTACAGCATATCTAGGAGTCGGGTTTGCACAAATGCAACTGTATATAAGAATGCTAATACCAATTGCTTGTATGCTTTTTTGATTTCCATAATAACAAGCTTCACAGTTTCACCTGTTCCTTTTAAAAACACAGTTTTTTTTCCATGGATATGAAAAAATTTGAAATAGACATTGTTGATTGTACATGTCACACCTGCACAGGTAAACTCTACAATGGTATTCAAAGACAAGCATGCGGACATGCTTCATTAACAGTAATGTGTTCAGATTACAGTAATACCTCCTTAAGTGTTCCTCTGTTATAATACCAGTAGTTATAATAATTGCTACAAAGGATTGATAAGAAGCTGAACAAAAATTTATTTGTTGGGGAGGAGGGGAGGAAAACATTTATTTGATCTCATATTTTTTGGCAATATAAATATTTTATGGGTTTAATTTTTGCGAATTTTTTCATCCCCAAAATCACCAAAAATAAAACCACAGCAAAAAAAAATCCCGATTTACGGTAGTGACGATATCTTTACAGGTGCCCCAGGATCTGGTTCTTACTGCGGTGCTAAACATGCTATACAGGTATGTACATGTAAACAGATTATTACATAGCTAGTTTAATTCTTATTATAAGCATTCCCTTTTAACAAACTTTAGGGAGTATACAGGAACCACCTTGTCCCTCTTTCCAGTTGTCCTTTTTACATAACTTTCACATCATGTATTTTGACCAGCATGAAACAAATTAAGGTTGCAAGGTCATAAACAAAAGGAAATTTTCAAAATAATTTTTTATCTTTCTGTCTCTCCATTTTTACATGTATCTGCTCATCTGTCTGTCTGTCTCTCCATCTTTACATGTGTCTGTGTCCATCCATCTGTTTGTCTCCACCTGTGCATGTGTCTGCCTGTCTGTCCATCCACCTGTCTGTTTGTCTCTCCATCTGTACATGTGTCTGTCTGTCTGTTTGTCTGTCCATCCATCGATCTGTCTCTCCATCTGTACATATGTCTGCCTGTCTGTTTGTCTGTCCATCCACCTGTCTGTCTCTTCATCTGTACATGTGTCCATCCATCTGTCTGTCCGTCTGCAATACATTGGTTTCTTCACAATGACTAAGTTTGCTCTGACAAAATTTTATAAAACTTAATAAACTTAGGATCTCTAAAGAAATATGATTACCGTATTGATATTTGGTGTCATAGATCAACAGTCTTAGTCACAGTTACATGTATATTAAAAGGTTGCATGTATTTGTTTTTACATGATAACATAAGTTAAATTTGATTGAATTGAATCAAACTTTTAACACAGATAGATTTTCTCAAAATTAAGAAGTTTATTGATATAGACCAAAGAGCAAAGTCACTGTTGCTATATTCACACACTATCTTAAGTTTGCTATGATGGAATTTCTTCAAACTTTACACATAGTTTCATGAAACCTAAATAATACTTTTACAGCATTTTTTTCTTCTTATTGTTAGAAAATACATTATCTCATCACTTTGTTGCTATGATGTGGCATCATTATCTCAAAACATATTTCTATATTTGAAGTAAAGTGTATTTATGTACTTTGACAATTTAAGAGTTTTATCTCTATTTCTCTCTCTCCCACACACACACACACACACACACACACACACACACACACACCATTTATTTACATGGTTATTCTGTCTGTATCACAGTATACATTTATTTTTATTGCATGTTTTAGGGTTGGTTTGACTGTTTGAGAGCTGAAGTATTTTATACAAATATTCATATAACTAATATTTGTCCTGGACCTGTGTTCTCTAACAACATGCAAACTGCTTTTACTGGAAGTCCAGGGGAGGTCTGTATCTAACATTTTTGTTTCAAAGGTTTTACAAACATATTTTAGGGTTGGTTTGACTGTTTGAGAGCTGAAGTATTTTATGATAACATTCAAGTGACAAATATCTGTCCAGGTCCTGTGTTCTCCAACATACTAGATACAGCCTTTACTGCCAACCAAGGGGAGGTAGGTATATAAATATTTGTGTGTGTGTGTGTGTGTGTGTGTGTGTGTGTGTGTGTGTGTGTGTGTGTGTGTGTGAGAGAGAGAGAGAGAGAGGTTTGGTTTTTGTGGGGTGGGTGGGTGTGGGTGTGCATGTGTGAATGACATTAGTTGTTACCAGAAATCTTAAACTCTTATATACGACACATTGACAAGATGTAATTCATGTACAAATGCATGCTGCTAGAGTGAGCATATAGCATGTCTTTGTAACTAGGAATTATTTATATTTTAGCTCACCTGAGCAAATGTCCAATGTGGGGTATTATTGGCATTATACATATAAACCTCAAAACATCACTGTGTTTTTGACAAACAACGAGAAGATAGCAACAAGTCACTTAACCAGCAATTTCAATATAATTACATTACCAATTTATTAGGTGACAAAATCAAAGCCAGTTGGTCAGTAAGCTATAAAGGTGCAAAACCTTATAGATTAAAGCAGTTTTGCATCTGAATGAAAAACCTTAATAAATTTTTGTCATAAACACATTTTTAGTGTATTTATTTTACAAGCTGAATTTAATACATGAACGTAGCTGTTATATATAATTGAGGTAGTTAAGCTTTGTCTAAAAGCATGAAACACTGATACTCTAGATAATAATTGTCATTTCTTTTTGTAGGAACTTAAAGGTAAAATGAACCCGACAGAAAAAAGAATGTCAACAAGTCGTTGTACAGAGTTATGTGCCATTGCTATTGCTAACAAACTACATGAAGTCTGGATAGCATTGAATCCTATACTGCTAATAACTTATGTAAACCAGTACTGTCCTAACTTATACAAAATGTGAGTCATATCATTATATAACTGAATATAAACATTTTTATAAATTTTATTTAACAAATATTTATTCATAAAATTTTTACATTATAAAATACATCACTAAACGTTCCTATGTATCTTCATCCCCTCTCAGCTGTAAATAGGTTAACCAATCCTACATCTACATGGTAAGTAAAGATAAGTCATCTTATTTGTCTTTTACAAGTTGTTTTTAATTTTTCAAAGTGGTCCAGATTTGTTGATTAACCTGTCCATTAGCCTACTGAATAAGACAGTTTATATACAACATGATACACGTACATGTTTCTGAAGGGAGTGTTTTTAGTTGCCCTGTCATTTTTTCACTTTTTTGTTGTTGTTGTTGATGTTGTTCTTGCTATTTTTGTGACATGTCCTTAGTTGCCCTAGCTATTGTTATTTCATTTTTTTGGTTACTCTAACTATTTTTGTGTCATGTTTTTGGTTACTCTAACTATTTTTTTGTTTCATGTTCTTGGTTGTCCTGACTATTGTTGTTTCATGTTCTTGGTTGTCCTGACTATTGTTGTGTCATGTTCTTGGTTGTCCTGACTATTGTTGTGTCATGTTCTTGGTTGTCCTGACTATTGTTGTTTCATGTTCTTGGTATCCTGGCTATTGTTGTGTCATGTTCTTGGTTGTCCTGACTATTGTTGTTTCATGTTCTTGGTATCCTGACTATTGTTTTTTCATGTTCTTGGTTGTCCTGACTATTGTTGTTTCATGTTCTTGGTATCCTGGCTATTTTTGTGTCATGTTCTTGGTTGTCCTGACTATTGTTGTTTCATGTTCTTGGTATCCTGACTATTGTTGTTTCATGTTTTTGGTTGTCCTGACTATCGTTATTTCATGTTTTGGTTGCTGTAACTATTTTTGTGTCATGTTTTTTGTATCCTGGCTATTGTTGTGATTTTGTTCTTGGTTGTCCTGACTATTTTTTTGTTTCATGTTCTTGGTTGTCCTGACTATTGTTGTTTCATGTTCTTGGTTGTCCTGACTATTGTTGTGTCATGTTCTTGGTTGTCCTGACTATTGTTGTTTCATGTTTTTGGTTGTCCTGACTATTGTTGTGTCATGTTTTTGGTTGTCCTGACTATTGTTGTTTCATGTTCTTGGTTATCCTGACTATTGTTGTTTCATGTTCTTGGTATCCTGGCTATTGTTGTGTCATGTTCTTGGTTGTCCTGACTATTGTTGTTTCATGTCCTTGGTTGTCCTGACTATTGTCGTTTCATGTTCTTGTTATCCTGGCTATTGTTGTGTCATGTTCTTGGTTGTCCTGACTATTGTTGTTTCATGTTCTTGGTATCCTGGCTATTGTTGTGTCATGTTCTTGGTATCCTGGCTATTGTTGTGTATTGTTCTTGGTTGTCCCGACTATTTTTTTGTTTCATGTTCTTGGTTGTCCTGACTATTTTTGTGTCATGTTCTTGGTTGTCCTGACTATTTTTATGTCATGTTCTTGGTTGTTCTGACTATTGTTGTTTCATGCACAGGACGAAAAATCATCTTTACGCTTTAAGTAAAGACAGCGTAAAGATTGCGTAAAGATGGCATAAAAATATCTTTATGCTGTCTTTACGCCACCTTTACGCTATCTTTACGCAATTGCGTAAAGATTCTTAAAGACCTTCTGGCTTTACGCCATCTTTATGCAAACTTTAAGCAACCATTAATCGTTACATCATCTTTATGCAATTTTAAATCCAGGCTTTTTACCAGGATAATACCATGCAAGTGGCTTTATGCCATCTTTACGCAAGCTTTATGCAATCATGTATCTTTACGCCATCTTTACACAATCTTAAATCTTGACTTTTTACCAGGATAATACCATGCAAGTGGCTCTACGCCATCTTTATGCAAGCTTTATGCAACCATGTATCTTTATGCCATCTTTACGCAATCTTACATCCAGACTTTTTACCAGGGTTATACCATGCAAGTGGCTTTATGCAAGCTTTATGCAACCATGTATCTTTATGCCATCTTTACGCAATCTTACATCCAGACTTTTTACCAGGGTTATACCATGCAAGTGGCTTTACGCCATCTTTATGCAAGCTATCCGCAACCATTTATCTTTATGCCATCTTTACGCAATCTTACATCCAGACTTTTTACCAGGGTTATACCATGCAAGTGGCTTTATGCAAGCTTTATGCAACCATGTATCTTTATGCCATCTTTACGCAATCTTACATCCAGACTTTTTACCAGGGTTATACCATGCAAGTGGCTTTACGCCATCTTTATGCAAGCTATCCGCAACCATTTATCTTTATGCCATCTTTACGCGATCTTAAATACAGGCTTTTTACCAGGGTAAAACCATGCAAGTTAAAGATACTATAAAAAATCTCTTACCTTGCTAATGCTTATAGCTGGCATGCTGAGAATATACAGGAAATACAGAAAATTTGTGGGAAGTATGGGTAATATTAAAATTAGCATCACGATGACGTAGAGGAACATGAAGACAACTGCAGCGATTGGTCGATCATTGTAACACAGCAGAAGACAAACCAGAACGAGGTTCTCAACCATCACTATCAGTTATGTTCTTGGTTGTCCTGGCAATTGATGTGACATGTTCTTGGTTGTCCTGACTATTGTTGTTTCATGTTCTTGGGTGTCCTAGTTATTGTTGTGTCATGTTCTTAGTTGTCCTGACTTTGTTGTGATAACTTTGGGCTGCCAAACACATAAAATCTTAAATATCTACTTAACCATATCATATTGTCACTGCAGACTTATTGAAACAACATTTCTGAACAATGAAAATTTTAGTTGAAAATAGTTAGTTATTTATGGAATGTTTTAGTTATTTTGTACTTTTTAAGTATACATGTGTAATTGCAAACAAGGTGACCTATAGTGATCGTTGTTTGTTTGTTGTCATGCATTGCCGTCGTGCATGGTAAACAATAACACATTTTCAACTTCTTCTCTAGAACCAATTAGCCAATGAAAATGAAACTTTACCTGGATGTTCATTGACAAAAGTCCTATCAATATTGCGAAGCAAGGATGGTAATGTTTATATTTTTTCTATTATTGTGTATAAAATTGAATGTTTTATTTTCAGAATTACTTCACGAATTGGTATGTCAGTTGTCAAGAGAGTCAGAGAGGGAAAACTGTAAGCAACAAAGATTGATTTATGCCAAACTAACAATAAGCCTACCGTATATTTCACTGCTTACTACTAGAACCAGATCTTTAAACCAAAAACTTTTTAAAGTTTTTCTGTCATTTTATGATCGTCAGACATCAAGAAATGCAGAAAAGGAAAAACTGTGAAAAACAAAGATTGCTTCATTCCAAACTAACTTTAAGCATATATTTAACTGCTTACTACTAGAACTAAATTTTTAAACCAAAAACTTTGATTTTATTTTAATTTTTAAAGTTTTTCTGTCATTTTATGATTTATTTTTGACTTCATCAGTCATCAAGAAATTCAGAGAAGGAAAACTGTGAAAAACAAAGATTGCTTCATTTCAAACTAACATTAAGCATATATTTAACTGCTTACTACTAGAACCAAATTTTTAAACCAAAAACTTTGATTTTATTTTAATTTTTAAAGTTTTTCTGTCATTTATGATTTATTTTTGACTTACTCAATCTTCAAGAAATCAGAGAGGGAAACCTATAAAAAAACAAAGATCAAAGATTAATATAAACTAAGAATAAGCATATATTTCACTGCTTACAACTAGAACCAAATATTTAAACGAAAAACTTTTATTTTTTGGCATTTTTTAAAATTTTTTGGTCATTTTATGATTCGTTTTACCAAAGGATTTTGATGATTTTAAAATAAAAAGTTTTAAATTACTTGATAATAAATTTTTAAAACAGTTCATGTCTTTGTTTTACTGATGTCACTAAAATTCATTTTAGCAAGTAATGTGTAGCCATAGTCATGCATAGCAAAGTGGGTAAGATGCTTACTTATGATTCAAGATTTGTTGATTGAAATTCCAGCTGGGCTGTGTAGTATGTTCTTGAAGACATTTAATTTTATATTACTCCAACCATCCAGTCAATAAATGATTGGGTGCTGAGTATTAATTTTGTATTAAGGGCCCCATCCAAAGAGTAAACTTTGTACTTTGAACCTCGCTTTATGCTACAGGAACTGGGAAAAGAACCTGTTTGGTGACTATATAAGTCTTTGACAATATAAATTGTTACAGAACATTATACTTAGAAACTATTCACAGAGAGAACTTCACTTTTATCTGTTTTTATGAGAATCTTTGTGTATGAAAACATAGCACTGTCATCTGTCATCTTTATAAAGCATAATAGTTCATTTTTCTGGGTTTATTCACTGATACCAAAAAGCAAGATTATTTCTTATAATTAAAAAAAGCCTGGGCCAATGTTTACTGTGTTTTCTATTTAACCCCTTTAGATCTAGGGTTCTCATCAACATGCATAAAAAAATTAAGGTTTGTTTTTCATATACTGGTATGTCAAACACTAAAATGTAATCATTAAATAAGGACTACCATCAAATAATCAAAACCCCAATACTTAATAACTCATAAGTCTAAATCTAAGGATTAGCCCAAAACCAACAAATCATGATCACTACAAACAACATAAACTATTGATTACCATCAGCACAGGCTAAAACCTAAAAGACAACCAACAGCACAAGCCCAAAACCTGAGAACAACCATCAACACTGGTCAAAAACCTAAGGACTACCATCATCACAAGCCCAAAACCTGAGGACTACCAGTACAAGCCAAAAAAGCTAAGGACAATCATCAAACTAAGGACTAGCATCAGCACAAGCCAAAACAACTACTAGTAAATAATATGATCAGTACAAGCCCAAAACCTAAGGACTACCATCAGTATATGCAAAAGAAGCTAAGGACTATGATCAGCACAATCCGAAAACCTGATGACTACCATCAGCACAAGCCAAAAAGATTAGGACTACAAACAGCACAAGCCCAAAACTTGGGGTCTTATATCAGCAAAAAACCCATTACTTAACTACATTCAGCACAAATCAATCATGATCAGCACAAGCCAAAACCCTAATAACTGATGTTGGCACAAGCCCAAAACCTATAAATTACTACCATCAGCACAAGCAAAGAAGCTAAGGACTACCACCAGCCAAGCCAAAACCTTAGGACTATCATCAGCATAAGCCAAAAAGGCAAAGGGCAACAATCAGCATAAGCCCAAAACCTATTAACAACCATCAACACAAGCCAAAACAGCTAAGGAATACCATCAGCAAAATCCAAAACCTAAATACTTATGTTTGCACAAGCCCAAACTTACAGACTACCAACAGCACAAGCCAAAAAACTAAAGACAAACGAGAGCACAAGCCCAAAAAACCTGAGGGCAACCAACAGCACAAACCAAAAAAACCTAATGACAACTATCAGCACAAGCCTAAAACCTAAGGAAATTATCTGGCACAGGTCAATTAAACTAAGGACTACAATCAGCACAAGCCAACAAGACCACCGCTGAGTGGAGGTCTACGCCCATTAGGAACTAGCACAAGATATTACTACAGAAAATGGACAAGACAGCATTATAACAAAATTCTGACAGACAGCATTATACCATAATATGTACCATCTACATTAACTGGCATATAATTTATGTATTCTAAATTTCATGCAATAAAAATTTGTAGATGCCCAAAGTCCAAAAATGGGTCATTAGTCTACCAAAAATTATTCCACAAGATGTTAGCATAGTAATACTATAATACCATATTTTGTTGGAATCGTAATTTTTCAAAACCAGTTTGATAATATGGAGATATTTGAGATCATTGAGACAAACCTTGTACCTGTTATAAAAATGCACAGAAACCAAATATCTCTTTAGAGTACCTTTGACATTGTGACCTAATTTGTAATCCCATGCAATGTTTTATAACAGGGAATAATTTGACCTACTTTGAGATCAATCTGATAAATGGTGTGTCTAAAAATGCTTAGAAATCAAAAATTCTATTTATAGTAATTGTGACCTAGACCTTTGACCAAAGTGAGTTGGTTTCCTATCCCATGCGGTGTTTTGTCACAAGGACTAAGTTTTAGATCAACTATACAAACGGTGTGTCTTTAATGCATTGAAACTGAACTTTATTTACAATAAGGAATGGCTTGACCTTTGACGTAGTGACCTCATTTATTAATAGTGTATCTTTAAATGCACAGAAATCAAATTTCTGTTTATAGGAACTTTGACCTAAACAACTCTGATCGAATGACTTGGTTGGCAGTGTATCGTCATAGAAATAAAACAAACATACCAGTCCTTGTCCAGATCATAATCCCCAAAAAACAAAACTTTGAAAGCTAGCAAAATTAGTTATACACGTAAACTTCCTTCAAGGAAGTGAGGCCGGGTGCTCCGGAAGGGTAAGCACCTCCTGTCTAGCTAGCTACACCCGTCACGTGCAAGTCAATTCTGAGAATGAAAGGAACAAAAAACTATGGTAAGTCAAATATATCCAGTATAAGTTTGAAAACATTGACTACATACTTATCAACAATATTGTGAGGACGATCATAAAACTTTTAAGGGCCTTGATTAGCCTAGTCTTGCAATATTTTTGCGTCAACAATTTAATGGTAAGCAGTTTGCTTGTTGTAGAAAGTTCCCATCGTGGGAACAAGCTCTACCATAACGTATTAACTTCGAAGGATATACGCCATACGCAGAAGCAGGGATATTACTGCAAAGAAACGGAAAGTTGACAATAGAAAAATTGAAGTCATCATGTTTGTCGTATAGCTTCAGATGTAACCTTTCGTGGGTGTCATAATTTAGGTATCAGTCCAAATATGAAGCAGAACATGAAGAAGAACCTGTCGTCGTGTCTTTTATTTAAAGCTCGCTTGGATAGATGACATTAACATATTCTCTAAATTTGGGATTATTTAGAGATAGAACGTCATCTATATATATGTATGTGTAGTTGAATGATTTAGCGACAGTATTTTCTCCAGATTTGACAAGGTTCTGTAAAAATTCTGACTCATATGAATAAAAATAAGTTGATAAAGTTTGAATTCAAATGGACAACCTATGCGTTTTTAAATGCATAGAAACCAAATTATAATTCATAGCAACTGTGGTCTTCGTCTTTGACTGGTGACCTGATTTGCAATCCCATGCAATGTTTTTTTTTTTCAAATGGAACGAGTTGACCAACTCTGAGATCATTCAAACAAACCATGTGTCTTTAAATGCATGGAAACACAATCATTAACGACAGCCATCCGCGCGCCAGGACAACACCATAGCATAATACGTCCCATCAATAATAATCGGTGTGTAAAATCTAAGGACTATCATCTACACAAAACAAAAACCTAAAGACTATCATCAGCCCATGCCAAAAACCTAAGTACTACCAACAGCACAAGCCAAAAACCTAAGTACTACCACCAGCACAAGCCAAAAACCTGAGTACTACCATCTGCACAAACCATAAACCTATTAACTACCATTAGCACAAGCCAAAACCCTAATGACAACCATCCCACAAGCCAAAAGCCTAATGACACCCATCCCACAAGCCAAACGCCTAAGGACTACCATCAGCACAAGCCAAAAACTTTATGACAACCACCCCACAAGCCAAAAGCCTAATGACACCCATCCCACAAGCCAAAAGCCTACGGACTACCATCAGCACAAGCCAAAAACCTAATGACAACCACCCCACAAGCCAAAAGCCTAATGACAACCATCCCACAAGTCAAAAGCCTAAGGACTACCATCATCACAAGCCAAAACCCTAATGACAACCATCCCACAAGCCAAAAACCTAATGACAACCATCCCAAAAGCCAAAAACTTAATGACAATTATCAGCACAAGCCAAAAACCTAAGGTTTACCATCTGCACAAACTTAAATCCTGTCGACTACCATCAGCACAAGCCAAAGCCTAAAGACTTGTTTAAAGCTTCGTATCGCAGAAAACTCCAAAGTCTTCAATTTGAAATTTAGATGTAATCAGGCAAGGACATTTTGCATTATTATCTCCCTTATCCAAGGTGAAAGCACTGCCAACAATATTTACTAGAATGTTTGCAATTTAACATGTGAATCAAGAGATGATAGTTGTGAAGTGAACTATTATAAAATACGTGTATGCGGTACATATCTTTACCATATTTATTCAAAAGAAAGATGTATACATATACTGTGTAGAGATTCTAATATGCAAAATACTCTTAAATGTCCGCTTCAAAATAAAAGAAAGTAACTTGTAGCTGAAATCATGTATTTGGCAACATGTCAAAACAACTAAAGACAAAGCAACAAAAACCAGGAACTATTGACACAATGTACAGATATATTTACAATGTATTAAGTTGTATTAAAATACAATGTACAAACATACCAGTCCATGTCCAAATCACAATCCCATAAAACAAAGTAAACACTTTGAAAACTGGCCAATTCAGATATACACGTGAACTTACATCGTGGAAGTGAGGCTGGGTGCTCCGGAATGGTAATCGCTTCCTGTTTAGCTAGCTATACCCGTCACATGCAAAATTAAAATTGAGAATGAATGGCAAGTCAAATGATACTCAGTGTAAATTTTGATAAAGTAATTCATACTTACCAACAATATTGTGATGACAGTCATAAACTTTTAAGGGCCTTGGTTAGCCTTGATCTGCAATATCATTTAATCTGCGGCAGTTTGCTTCGTTGTAGATAGTTGCCGTAGTGTGAACAAGCTCTACCATACCGTATTAATTAACTGTGAAACATATACACCATATGCAGTAAAAGCAGGAATATTACTGCAAAGAAACGGAAAGATGACAATAGAAAAATTGAAGTCAAAGCTTCAGATGTAACCATAGGGGCTTGTATCAACTTGTAATTATTATTTTTAAAAAAAATCAAAAATTCGACCTTCTAGATACAGTAACAGCGAATATTTAGCTGGTGTTTTATGGTTAACACAAAATTATATATATATATATATATATATATATATATATATATATATATATATATATATATATATATATATATATATATATATATATATATATATATATATAATTCGCTTTTACTGTATCTAGAGGGTCGAATTTTTGATTTTTTTTTTTTTTTAATAATAATTATAAGTTGATACAAGCCCCTGTGATGTAACCGTGATTTTGTGGTAGTCACAATTCAGCATGTCATGGTATCATGAAGTCTGAATATAAATCGGAACAGAGAGAACTAGATCTAGTCGTATCTTTTATTTCAAGCTCACTGGGATAGATATATTGATATTGTAGGAAACACTGACTTTAAATGGGCGAGGGGCTTAACATAAAATGATAACTGGTGGTTACTTATTGTTATTTCCTTATGGTACTATTGGATGGCCCAAAACACTTAATTAAAAAGCAGTCACATATTTAATCATGATAAAGAAACTGTTGTTTAAAAAAAGAAAGAAAAAAGGTATATATATTCTCCCAGCAGCATTTAAAACATTTTACCTGTTACTGGTTATCCAATGAATGAATAATAAAATAAAATCTGGTTAAAGAAAATACTAGCCGTTCTTCCAATTTCAAACCCCATCGTCCGTTATGAACTTACCGTTCGGTAAATCAAGGGAATTAACTCGTACTTTATAGGTAAGATCGTGTCTTAATCGAGAGGATAGATATTCACTAGAGCTGTTCACAAGATAAAGATGATTTTCTTTATTACTAAACATTATATGTACATGTTATATTTTATTGTACATTATATCAAAATATTTCCGATTTTATTTGATTATTTTTTTAACTGATTGTTATTTTTTTTAATTAAATATTGCTTCATAATTATAAAAAGTTCAGCCATAACTGATAAAAATTGGCCAACTTGAGTCATACATGCATATGTATAAGATTAATAAATAATAGTCTTCACTTTATGTCAGAACAATTCTGTATTAAACACGCGCGCGCGCGCGTGATATATACTTATATTTTGTCGTATGAATAGCATTTTTCTCCGCTTTCAAGATAAATTAATCAGATATTGATATATATATATATATCGGATTAATTCAATTTATCTTAAAAGCGGAGAAAATACTATTCATTTTAATAAGTTATTACTCAGCTGTCCATCATTGGTACCACTGCGGTAGCTCAGTTGGTAGAGTGCTGGCTCTGTAAGTGGGAGGTCGTGGGTTCGCCCGAGTCTGAGTCTGACCCAAGACAAAAAGTGGGAAGTGACTGTTCTTTCGCCAAGCACTCGACATTACGAAATGAAAGTCACGGTTCTCTCTTATAGGAACTTAAAATAAACGAGGTCCCGTGTCACGGTGGGCTTGGCACGCTAAAGAACCCTGCAGTATAAAGCTATAATCGTAACGAACAGACAGGCACTTTCGCCTATAGCTGGCGACGTCTCGATATAACAGAAATATTCTTGACTGGGGCGTTAAACACTCACTCACTTTATAGTTGGTATTGTCGTTCAGTTAAATTGATGAAAGAACTCCTTGACATTGAATCCGGGGACTTGATTCAACTTGGATCTAGAAAAATATACTGGCCCCAGTTTCCTACTATTCCATAGCTAAGATTTTCCTTAACTTAAATTTAGCATAATTTTGTAATCTCTTTTTGAAACTACTGGTGAATATATTTGTCAAAAACTAAATGCAAATATTTTAATCTAAAAGTAGTCCTAAAAAGATTCCTTAAGTTCCTCAATATCTTGAAAATAGCAAAATTATAAGATTTGAAAATTTGCAAGATTTAAGTTAACTAAAAATCTTAGCTAAGAAATGATTGTGCAACTGGGGCCAGAAAGCTTCTTCGTCGGCTCGATAGAAGTGATTGCTCACTATTCCGACTGGAATCAATCAATCAATCAATTAATCAATCAATCAATCAATTAATCACACCCATCAGACATTTGTACACAAGACACGTAAAGTCAACACTTTATTTACACGGTTTATTGATCATCAAGCATTCATAAATAAATAAATAAATAAATAAATCGTATGACATGGGTTTATCATTTCACATTAACTATACATATTCATCCATCTAAAATTCCTTAAAATATGTGTACAGTTACCAGTTGTTCGAAGCTTGATTAGTTTAATCAGTTAATAACATAATTAAAACATCAATAAAAATCATTCTAGCATCATCAAATTGATATTTTTTATATTAATGTGCTTTAGTGAAGTGACATTCTATCTATTTTTGAAAATTCAATATTAATTTCACAACATAATTGAAAATATGCAAAATTCAAATTTTGACTAATCATTTAATTAAATAATCAAGCTTCGAACAACTGGTCCATATAGATTATTCCTTATTCCGTATCTCTTAACGCATCTCTTAATAATTCAACCAGTTTCTCTTTTTTCCTAACTCTTGTTTTTATTCCTAATAGTGATAGTTTTTGTTTTATAGCGCATTCGTCCAAGTTTTCTATTTCCTCATGTGTTTGTTTTTTATTTTCCAAATAATTGTCGTTGGTCTCTTTATTTCTCTTATAATTCTTTGCTTTTTACTAACACGTTTTTCCCTTATGTCAAACTCCCAATAATCCTTGTCCCGTTTGGTGTAATCTCTTTTTTCTCTTTGTAAATTTTCGCGGCTACAAAATTCGATATTACCAATATAATGTAGAACATCACACACACACACACACACACACACACACACACACACACACACACACACTACGGGTAGCTAAGTTGATGGGGTGCTGGCTTCCTAATTGTAGAAGACCGATTCACAAAACATTTAAAAAGTGTTAGTTTTCGTCTAGCACATTGCCATAAAGAAAAGTACATAACTTGTTACGTCTCGATAAAAGTAAATTAATCTTGACTAGCTATGGCGATAATCTCTCTCTCTCTCTCCTCTCTCTCCTCTCTCTCTCTCTCTCTCTCTCTCTCGTAGCCCCGATAGACGACGTTTGTAAAACAAACACACTGCATGATATCTATGCTAAATATATAATTTCGTTTTGGAAAAAAAATACTTAGTAATACTAAATCATTTCTTTTTACTTTGGGCAGAGACAAATAAAACTCATTGCCACTACGCGTATGCATTTACAGAGATACGATTATTTTGATGCAAAAACGCAAAGCATTCTAATAAAAGTATATTAATTTCAAATTATTTGATATTCTTCTTCTTTTTTCTTTTAGTATTTTGTTTTCATGGCGCAAATACCCTAATTTAAAATTACTTTGAAAATTGGCATGATTCACGGATAACGATATTTTTTCAGAGATTTATTTTGTAAATAGATGCAAAATGCATTTTTTAACCTACAAATACAACAAATTTGATAAACTGTTACACTATTTTAACAAAATAAGCTCTAAACTTTAATTAACAAGTATTAAATAAAATAATGATATTTTAGTTTTTATACTGTTTGGAAATAAAATTTCTTCAGAACCTATATTGCAAAAATATTTGAATTTTATGTACCATTAAGTGGTGTTTATATAGATGACAGTGATAATAAAAAAATAAAATAAATAAATAAATAAATAAATAAATAAATAAATAAATAAAGTCGTGTCTATTTGTCTGTAGTTCTAATATAAGTGAATATGAGAATTCTCTTTTTGCGTCGAATGTTATTGACTGGATATATTTATATTTAACAAAAAAAAACTGTCACGGGTAAATGATTTCTTTCGTAATTTTATATACTATGTAGCTTGGTTATTAGACATTCCTTCGTTACTAATCCCTTTGCAAATTCGAAGTGTCTCCATCCTCAGTATCGGTAGTGATTACTGAGTTACCGATGTTTATGAATTACCCGTAAACCGGATATCACTACTTAACTCCATTCACAAATACCTTATCGTGTATACAAGTTTTCTTAGTTGTGTGTGTGTGTGTGAGAGAGAGAGAGAGAGAGAGAGAGAGAGGGGGTATTTTAGACATGTTATAAAAAGAATTTTAATGAAAAATTGAATATAATAAAATTCTTTATCATAGTTCAAGTATACCCCAACCCGTCAAAAGATAATTTGGGATGAAAATTTAAATTTTCTGTCATTTTTATAAAATTTAAACGTTTCAACTTGAAGTCAATATATCTAAAACAAAAGTTCTTATGTTTAGTAAAAGAAAAATAATCATTTACTAGTGTTAAAGTTTGGTGGGGACATTTTGGATTGTGTAGACAGCTATTGTTACTTGGGTATATTTTAATAGAAATGGGAAATTTTTCACAGCTAGGACAAACCTTTATGACCAAGCATGTAAAGCTCTATTCGGTGTGTATAGAGTATAGTGTATGTGTTATATTCTATACATTGTATCAATCGCCATATTATGTATAATTATGTATATAAACCTCAGGTACCACCTCCGGTGGTTTTGAATGTAATAAAGAACATTAGGCTTCCGAAGTTTGGGTCACGATGGTATTCTGCTTTCAGTCTTTTTTAATCCAATTAATATATTTTATTATTTTTTTGAAAGAAAAAGCTTCAAAATGACAGCATCAAGCCGTTGTCAACATTTAAAAAAATTGAATTGGGATAAAATGGGTTTAGGTACAACAGAAACTCCTAACTCTTTTACTGTTGATATGGAAAATGTTTTAAAATGTT
This sequence comes from Tegillarca granosa, assembly GCA_029721355.1. Classification (NCBI taxonomy): domain Eukaryota; kingdom Metazoa; phylum Mollusca; class Bivalvia; order Arcoida; family Arcidae; genus Tegillarca; species Tegillarca granosa. The sequence continues at coordinate 3,123,986 of CM056595.1, forward strand.
GGGTCAAGTTCATAATAGTTCACAATCAGTCCTTAGCTAAGATTTTCCTTTAACTCAAATCTATACCAAGATTTAAATCATTATAATTTTGTCAATTTTTATGATATTCGGGAATTTAAAGTGTCAGTTTTAAGATCACTTCTAGATTAAAACATTTAGTTTTGACAAAAATATACATTAGCAGTTCCAAAAACAGATTACCAAAATAAGCTTAATTTAAGTTCAGGAAAATCTTAGTTAAGGAATGATTGTGAAACTGGGGCAGACCTTATTTGAAAGACAGTCTCTCTCTCTCTCTCTCTCTCTCTCTCTCTCTCTCTCTCTCTCTCTCTCTCTCTCCACACATATACACACACACAGTAAAATGTGAAATGTAAAAGAATAAATAACTCGTATAATCAGCCAGAAAAAAAACAGAATATAAATTCTCCATATAAAATTAGAGTACAACATAAAACTGGTCAAATATCGTCTAAATAACACACACACACACACACACACACACACACACACTTTTAACATTTTTTAAATTTACAAATATAGCCAATTTGCTTTAAATTAACTACTACACGATAAATGATCGGAAAATAGGAAGAATAAAATAAAATTAATACAAAATGATTTTATAACTTACCCTTTCTTTGTCATCTTTTCTTGAAATTAGCCTCTCAATATTGTAGCTATCTGGTAACACTTCATTTGTTATTCTGGCTTTTCGGCGTTCAGTTGGAGGCAAGTCATCTCCAAAGTGGAGTTTCTTATAATCAACTGATTTTCTTGGTCTAAGAGATCTGAATTCGGATGCCATTATTGTATACCAAGAAGGTAGTGTCACCACTGACAATTGTTTATTACCTTTAAATGATTACTCAAGTCTCAAGGAATGAAGACCTATTGGACTAAAACAACAACAACTGGATGTACACCTGTGACAGTTCTTAAATAATCGCTTATGGTTTGTGTTGAAAGTTCGGAAAAATACAATGACCCGTCAGATGTACCTAAAAACAAAACACAAACGGAGTATTCTTTGTTTTGACAAATAGAATGGCATCGGAATATCCACGGTCTTGCATCATGATCATGTTTGTTTAGAAATAGATTAACCGACGAAATTCCGCAATAATAATATTTAAAATAATAATAATATTAATAATTATAATAATAATTATAATAATAATTTTATTATTATTATTATTATTATTATTATTATTATTATTGGTAACACATTTTCGTGTAGTTTCAATTTATGGAAAGTGAATGAACCAGTTGTTAAAGCCGCTCAATTTCTTTCTTTATTAAAAAAAGCGTAATCTCTTAATTTATTTTAAGTCGGGAATAGCTGCAGCTTGAACTATATATAATATAATAAAAATACATATTATATATGGTTATATATTACTATAAATACCGAACGTCAAAATCGCGTTAATACTATGTTAATGTCAGTGTTATTTTTTGAATTTTTGAAAAAATAATTTAAATTTTATAAAATATCATCATTTATTTAATTCCACTACAATAGTGATTCTATATGATTGAAATATATCAGGAAGGAAATGCTGGTATAGTATTAATAGATTCTGCATACGTTTTACCTGTATACAGTGCGTTGTTCAAGGAATTTATCTACATATTTTTATATTAAAGTTAAAAAAGCCCCAATTGTTTAATTATTTATTTTCTCGTAATATACACCATTGGAATCGTCAAAATGTCTTCTTTTTAGCTATAACAGGAACTTTTTGAAAATTAAAGTAAAATTATTGATATGACTGTTTAAAGCAACCTCGTCAACATATTTCCTTCTTTATCTATATTGTAAAGTTCTTAAATTTCAAACTAAAAAAGCCCCAAAAATTTCTTAAAATATTTCAATATAAAAATACCATAAAATTCCTCTCATTTTCTACTTTTTAATTATAACAGGAATAATTTGATATCTTTGATCTTTCAATATTTTATTTAAGAAATAAATTTCAATCCTTCATAATTCTTTGTTAGCTCAAGGTAGAAATTAACCGGAAAAATTAGCGCATGCGCAACTACTGATCAAACGCAAAGTCGATAATGGACCCAGTGATTTTTATTTCTAAATGCCAAGTGCTTGGCGAAGAACAGTCACTACCAACGGATAACGGATAAATTTGCTCTGGTACTAAATCTAAAACCGGCAAAAGTTTTTACCAAGAGATGTCCATTCAAACAATCAAACAATAAATGGAAGTCGACCGCAATACTAGTATCCGAATTAAGCAATTATCTTTAGAGCAATGGAAAGGTTTTTGGTATATCTCTTACATATTGTAAATGTTTTTGAACAAAACCCTCTATCAGCCATTTATCTTAATGATGATTTTTTAAGTTCAAAGCATCTAGATAAAATGATCATTCGTTTAAGTGAAACTGGCTGTATACAGCTGAGCTTATAGCATTATGAAGCATGTGTCCATCCGTTAACTTCAATTTTCCCTCCAACCGCTGGGCTGAATTGAACTAAATTTGTGAGGAAGATCCTTAAATGGAGTAAATTAAAATTGCGTTCTTTGTGGCCGTCTAAAAACTTAAGATGGGGTTGTTACTATAAACAACACTAAATACATAGCCATTACTATATTATCAATGAAACAAACATTTTTAAATTTGATATTAGTATATACTAAGTAAATGCATTAAATTTTACACGTATATTACAAATGTTACTTTATGCTGGTTCTTGAAAAATCTTCTCTTCTGAAACCGCTACGCCAAATAGAACCAACACCCTTGGTTAATGCAGATTAAAAATTGTGTCTGGTATTATTTATAGTAACGGCTGCCATATAGGACGGTAATACTAACCGTCCTATATGACAGCCGTTACTATAAATAGAAAGCAAGAGGCCCAATATGGCCTGTATCGCTCACCTGCAACACCTTTTTTCTTTTTTAAATATATACAATCAGTAAAATATAAACTCACTAGCAATATCCTTATTTTCTATTATTCGAAGCAATATTATCATAAATTTCATTTCAATTGGCCATGTACTTTCATAGAAGCAGATTTTCAAAGATTTAGGCCTGTTTATTTATTTTTCAAAAATTGACCTTATTTGTATATTAGGCAATTAATGCACAAACAAATAATTGTACAGACAAACCGCTATATATGTTTTATCCCCGACATCTATTTTCTATGTTTTGATTCTCAACAACATCGGTACATAAATGAACCCGTTATAGCCATTTATACGTTTTTACTATTTATAGTAACGGCAGCCATCTTGGATTTCAGACGTGCATGTTGGAAACAATTTTTAAAACATAGCAACTAAGGACCTTCCAATTAGTTTCAGAGAAGAAGATCAAAGTTTACGGACGCACGCATGCACGGACGGTTTACCATGACATAAGCTCAACCTGGCTTCGCCAGGGGTACATAACACCATTTCAAATACATCTGGATTAATGAATGACAATTAATGCAATCTGTCATGTTTCACCTTCGATTCTAGGGTTTTCCGTACATCCGTGCGCATGCTCCAAGCTCATAATTACCATCGTTAAACACTGACCAACCGGTCAGAGGATTCCGTTTATTTACAGCTAAAAGAAATGAAATTTTAGAAAATGAATGTCACGGATCGTGGTTAGAAGATATTTATTTTTAAAAATATATATTTTTAGAAAATAAAAAAAAAAATCAGAAAATTGAAAAACTTTCTGCAGCTTTAAAAAAAAATCATTATTCATTACAGTTCAATATATAGACCGATTAGGTTCCAATATATATATAGGAAGTAGATGTTTAGCCATTTTGTAATCTAGTTTTCACAAAGTATGTTAAGAAAGGTGTTTTATCTGCCTTTCAAAAAACTTTTAGAAGCAAAATTGCGCCACAAATTCAATAACATTCATTGTAATAAATCCTTAGTCAAAGCACATTTAAAATTGTACTTAGCATGCCTGTCAGAAACTGGTGTGCAAACAAAATGCCGTATGGTATTTGGCCTCTTGTTAAATAAAGCTGATTTCAAGCAAGAACTTAAAATAAATTATAAAATTATTGATCAAGTGCTGTAGATAACATATTGTAAACATTACGGTGCAAAATGTATCAGATTTAAAAAGTACTTACGGAATTCAAAAAATTAACATAATTTTATAACAGTGGAGTCAATGCTGACTCGTTTACTTAAGTTGTATTTGTTCCGGGTCAAATCGATAGCGCCCACATTCCATAAATCAAGTTGTTATTATCATTATTTATTTTATTTATCTTTTTATTTACTTTGAGCATTAATACTCATCTCTATACATCAAGTATATCATATCATACCATACCATATCATAGCAAATTATGATATAACCACTGCTGTAGCTCAGTTGGTAGAGTGCTCGCTTCGTAAGTGGAAGGACGTGGGTTCCAACCCTGACCGGGTCTGGCCCAAGACTTGAAATGGGTAGTGATTGTTACTTACGAAATGAAAGTAACAGTTCTTTTGGATTGGAACTTAAAATAAACGAGGTCCTGTGTCACGGCAGGCGTGGCACGATAAAGAACCCTGCTGAATAATGTCATCAGCGCAACACACAGGCAAAATTCCTGCACTTTCGCCTATAGCTGGCGACGTCTCGATATAAGTGAAATATCTTGACTGGAACGTTAAACACCATTACTCAACTCAACTCAAATTATGATTATCATACCATATCATATTATTATATACACTAGTATATTGATATTATAAAAAATGATGGAATGATGATAAAAAGTGATTTAATCTTCGCACAGTACCTTCTAAGATTGAGGTTGCAGTAACAGGTAGATGCGGCGTATAAGAATTTGACAGTTGCTTGACAGAATCCTGCATCCTGTTTTATGATATCGAACTATACAAACACTAATCTCACTCTAGCATCATGAAAGGTTGAGTAACCAATTATGACCACAAAAATAAAGAAACGTCTGGTTTTGGTGATTTGAGAAAATTATAGGAACAATCTTTTGTATTTAGTACAGATTGCATATATGAAGATTTAAACCATTAGACATTTCTTAATGACAAGATTATTTATTTAGTTAACTTTAGCCTTGAATGTGACTCATGGTGCTTTGCAAATTTGGTAAAGCTTCATAACCTGATACTATATGTGAATTTTTCAAGTAAATAGGATTTTCATTTCATAAGATGTTTAAATAATCCAGGACACGGTGACTTTGAATGTAGTTCAAGATCAACAGGTTTCGCAAAATTTGTAGAGCTGTGTGCACTGATGCCATCTATCTGAATTTTTTCTTCTATTTCTTTCTATTGGTTACAAGAGAATATTTAAAGGTTTCAATACTTCTTAAATGGGTCACTGTCAACAAGCTTCGCAAAATATGTAGATCTATGTGTTGATGCTATGTAAGTTACACCATTTTTAGGACTTTTAATTCATGACAAGATGATTAATGGTGTCACTGTGACCTTGGATGATATAAGTCATTGACAACAAGATTCACCAACAAAGTTACAGTTTTATGTCCTGATGATAAATATGAATTATTGGTTTATGACAAGGAGTTTTGCTTTAAGGATTTACTATTTAAGGTCAGTGTGAACTTAAACACAGAATAAAGGTCAGCTGGCTTCCTTGATTTGGTAGAGCTTCATTATGTATATGCTATACAGATAGTTCCTTGCTTCTAGGCATTTTAATTCATGACAAAAGTTTTATTTCTTCTGGTCACTCTGATGCTGAAAGTGGGTCAAGGTCAACCAGTTTCTCAAACTTTGCACTGAAAGTAAATATATGAAGTTTCAAGTTTCTAGGCAGTTTGGTTCATGACAAGATACTTAAAGGCCAAAGTGACCTTAATTTAGGATCAAGCTCTATTAGCTATGCATATAAAACGGTTTTATAACTTCAAGCTATATATGAAGTTTCAAGTTTCTAAATCTTAAGGTTTATGACAGAAGAACAAGATCAACCAACTTTTGCAAACTAAGTATAGCTTTATATTGATACTATAAACAAATTTAAAAGCTTTAGGCATTTTGGTTCATGTCTAGATGTTTTAAGGTTTAACTATTTATTAGTTCACCTGACAAGTATATCATAAAATGTTTTTTTCTTGTTGTCTGTATACAATTTTTAGTCAAAAAAATCTGCAAAGCCAGTAAACCTATGGCAAATGGCAATAAACCCGATAGCAATACCTATAAGCCATATAATTTGTTACCTGAGAGATGGTATGTACATAATTATTAATAGTTAACAGTATTTGTTGCAATAATTATATGACATAAAACATAATTTATTGATTTCTTGTCAAACACCTACCTTGGTAAATAATTGCTATCAATCAACTGAATCAAACAGTCTATCACTTGGACTCGGAGTTGGACTCAAGAAAACTTTTCTTGAGAAAACATAAAATTTATTAAAAAGTTTTTTTGTATATTTTCTTTGTTTAAAATGGTGGATAAACAACTATGTACAAACTTTACCCTACTCTACTCCATCTAGGAAACCTTCACATCAACCTAGGCTACAAATGGTATTGATGTCATGATGCCATATATTCTGTCTATCAATAACCCTTGAGATAAAGTATTCAAATGTCATATTGTCTATCTACATCATAGACCTGGATATAACAAAATCACACTTCCACTTATAAACAATAAATGTAGACTCTTTATACAAAGAATTTATTTCATTTATTTGCTTTTGCAATATAAATGATTAATAAATTGTAGGGCTAAATCTTTCAAAGATTTACATTTATCTAACATAGTCTATCATAAGAATATCTTTCCATCAAAATTTTCAACCAAAAATGTGGTGCAATTTGCACCAAACAATTTATATATGTATGTATCAAAGTATTTGATCAAACAAATATTCATTAATAAAGCTGTAAAATTAGAAATGTTTATAGAGCAGAAAATTTTGGGTAAGCCAAAACCAAAAAAAAATATAAAGAAAATTACTGATTACCAAGGTAGCCAATAAGATATATTTTTAAAAAAGACAATTGAACAAATTTTATCCTCACAAACATAAATCATTCTAGTATACTTTTTATAACTTCTGTTACTTGTATCTCAGTCAAGTCAAGTCAAGGCCCTATAAATCTGAAAGTCTTAATGACAAGTTAATGGCATAAATCATCACTAAACAATCATGCTTGTTGAAATATTTTGAAACTTGTTAAAATAAATGTGTCATTGTGTATGCTGTTAACCCATCAATAAATTAGACTAAAAGAGTCCAATATAATGTTGCAAAATAGTTTCTGTATTTCGTTTTGTTAGCTGTTTTTAAATATATAAAATAACTTATATCAGTTCTGCATACTTAAATAAATCACACAAACAACTTTATACATGATTTCTATATATATTATCCATCAGTGTGATCAATCATCTTTATAGAACAACGAAATTAAACAAACAAAGTTATTTCCTGAACTTTATGTTAATTTTCAACATCCTGAAATATCTTTTTGCTTTTTTCTGAAGAATCTGGTTTCTTTTGGATCAAAGCCTCTCTCATCTGCACCAAACACAGCCCAGTTAGGAGTTTTTGACATATATTCTACAGCACTGAATGTCATGTTCCCATTACTTTCTTTGTATTTCTTTACTAACTGATGAAACTTCGGGTAATCTATCCAAGTATGCCACTCTCCATTGACTTTAAACTAAAGAAAATGATATAGACAATTTAGAAAAAAATAAACCATATCAATATAATAATGAAATATATAATTGACATCCTGTAAATATTTGATGTTCCTTTTATTCCTTAGCACTTTGTATAACTGAGATAGTTTTATCCTCCTTTCTGCAAAGAAAAGAAACTGATTGGCCCTTCATCTGCTTCAGTTCCATAATGAATATTTGGAATAGCACAAGGATTTCAAGGGATGTGTTATATTTCCATATATCTGGCTCCTTTTAAATCTTACAGACTAATGTGCTGCATTATTATAATGTATTATGTAACATCATTGTAAAATTAAATACAGGTGTTCTGTAAGAAAATGTCAACAGGTAGATGTGCTTGGTATACATATAACAATTAAAACTAATTAAAATATTGCTTAAATTTAATACTAAATTAGACTTCAAGTTATAAAAAAAAGAATAAATAAATAAATAAAAAAATAAATAAATAAAACAAAAAAAACAAGCAATACTGATATTCAGATAATAAAAACAGAAATAATAGTATGTCACAAGTACTGCATTGGTATTTGTCACAAGTGTTGAACTGGTATAAGTCACAAAATGAGTTGTACATGTATTTGTCACAACAAAAGTTGTACATGTATTTGTCACAACAAAAGTTGTACATGTATTTGTCACAACACGAGTTGTACATGTGCACATCATAAATCATGATGGACATATATTCATATCTTCAAAGCGCTGTGCATGCATTTGTGACCAATAGTTTTGTACATATCAAACACGCAAAAACACTTGGTCCCAATAGCTGAAGTCGTTTGTACAAACATGCACAAAGAGAGATCATTGGTCTCGGAATCAGTTTAGATAATTAATGATTGCTTACTTTTGTGTTTGCCAGTAACAAACAATTTGAGTGTTCATGTTCAGATGCAATTTCATAATTCTCTAACTGGTCTGCTAGCTGCTGTACAAATTTTATGACCTCATGATGCCATGGTACATTTTCCATGGTTAGTGAAGAAGCTTTAGACTCTCCACAATATGTAACACCCTACAAATGATAGTAAAATAAAGGTAGTCTAACTTAAATTGAAATGTTCTATACAATGTATACATAAATATGCTATAACATTATCATGTATTCTAAATATACAATATGACAAACATTCAACCATCACTTTATAACAGGCAGAATTGATCATGAAAATTTTATTATAGGTAACTTAAACACTTCTTATATTTCCTAACAAAAATCAATTAAATTAAATTCTTCATGTTGGTTTATTAAAATAGTTTGGTATCAGGATATAACAAATACACCTAAACAAATGTCACTTTTTTTGTATACAAGTTTCATTTAAATTATTTTTACTGTTTAAGGATTATTAAGTAAATCCTTTACCAATAGTAAATGAATTGTCTGTCTTCAGATATTGTTTAAAACACAACCATGTAAGTAGGTATATTATGACCAATGTTACCTTAATCTCTATGAAGTCTGGCTTTCCAAATGAGACAAGCTTTGCATAATTTTCTAATTCTTCTGTATTCCAGGACTTGACTAAGGTTAATCTATAAACTGTTCTCTGTTGTTTATTGGCTAATTCTTTAAGACTTTCTATAAACCTATCCCAGAAATCCCTAAATAAAGGCCGGTCAATTTTTTTCAGGCTATCTTTTGTACTGGCATCAACACTAACATACAACTGAGTAACTGGTGACAGATTCCTAAAATTTAAAAAAATGTGATATATGTTAGTTTCATTCTTAAATTGTAAACTCATAATTTATGATTTCAACCCAAAACTGCAAAAGTATCGAAAACTCACAATTTCAAGCTAAAATTGTAAATATTTCAAAAATTCAGTACTCAAATATCATTGCTAGTATACATAAAATTGCATACAATAAAAACCTGTGAAAATTTTATGACTGAAAAAAAACAAGCCCAAAGTCTTGCCTATAGATTCTATCATATCAAGTTAAGATACTGCAAATGATCTTTCATTAAATCTCATAAATACAGTAAAACAGAAATAGTACAAACATTTGTAGATTTGGTAGCCAGAATATTATTGATCAGTGTTTGTTCATTATCTAAAACTTTTCCTACATGAGTTACTAACTTGATTGCGTCAGGAAACTGTGCATTTGTCACCATAAATGACGATATTCCTTTATCGTGAAGTAACTCTATAAATCTGTTAATCTCTGGATACATGATTGGTTCTCCCACTAATGATAAGGCACAATGTTGTGGTTGTTGAGCTTCAGCATATTTCTCTAGCTGTATACCCGGAACACCTGAAATTATAAAATACCAATCAAAACCAGAAATGAACAACATATCTCTAGGTCTGAAACAAAAAAAACATGACTTTTATTGCTCATTAAGTTATTTTATAAGTTTTTCAAAGACAAAAATGTTCCAAATTTTTTATGTAATGGTTAAGACTTATGAAAATCAAATGTGTCTTAAGGATGCTCTATTTAAAATATTTCTTTAGTTTGACCTAGTGACTTGCTCTTTGACAAATACAGGTGTTTGACAATACATCAACCTGACCTAGCTTTCTTGAAGTGTACAAATTTAAGCAAGTTTGAAGAAACTTGAACAAAAAAATCAAGGCCTTCAGATCATTAATTATAAAATGTTGACAGGTGATGAACAACATACACTTTGATAACGACACAAGACTTATCATAGTAATCTATCATTAACACTTTATGCTCAGGTATGCTAAAAATCAAAACCAAGATCAAATCTGTGCACTACAATGGAACTTATTAATGCATTTAAAAGCTACATCTCAAAACAATACAAATGTATCTAAATTTAATTAGAAAAGAAAATTAATAATTATATAATAAGTTATATATTAGTTAATATATATTAAGAAAAAAAAGAGTATATAGTAAAAATTTTATTTTTGTAATGGTTAAAGGTAAAAACAGCTTTACCTACCTCTGAATTGTTTAATCATATTTAAATGGTTATTCAATGCTCCCTGGAAAATCATCTCTGCATCATCCATCTTCCACCTCCATTCTGTTCCCACAGGATTTGTATGATGTCTGACAGTAAAAGATAAAGTATTTTTCACTATAATAGACCTAAATCTACTGCGTTAAATTTGCATATAAATTTTAATTGCTTACTTTCTCCATATATTTCTGATATATAGCAGTAAATTACAACAGTAAAACCTTCATCATAAACTATAACAATTTTACCAATTATGTAATGAGTTAGTCCAAAAAAGATTTTAACTTTTTTTAATTTTGGTAACTTGATATAAGGCCAAAAACCTTAATCTTTGCAATTTTGCTGTAAGATTTCGGTATTATTTTGCTGTAAGATTTCGGTATCATTTGGCAGTAAGATTTTGGTATTATTTTGCTGTAAGATTTCCATATTTGCTGTAAGATTTCGGTATTATTTTGCTGTAAGATTTCAGTATTATTTTGTTGTAAGATTTCAGTAAGATTTCAGTATTATTTTGTTGTAAGATTTTGGTATTATTTTGCTGTAAGATTTCAGTATTATTTGCTGTAAGATTACCATATCATTCAGTAAGATTTTGGTATTATTTTGCTGTAAGATTTCCATATTATTTTGCTGAAAGATATTGGTTTTATTTTGATTGTCCAAATAACTTTTTTACTGCTGTCTTAAATGAAGTATTTAATGTCATCTTCATCAGTATGATGTTCTGGCATTCAATGATTTTATATATTTCAGACTTAAAGTGTGTCAAATATTGTTTTCTGTTCCGTCTTAACTAAATTACTGGCTAAAAAAATGGACAAGCCAATCTGCTAGGATTAAACTATATCACAAACACCCTGAGATCAATTATACCAAAATCATAAATGGCTTAAAATAGTAAATTCCTGTGTCTCTGACCAGTAATAAAAGTAAATAACAGTTATAACATAGTAAGTTATGCATATTAAAGAATTTTGAATTTAGATTCACTTATATATATAATATATATTATATTATAAGTTCTTATTACCTATGTTTAGAAGAACCAAATTGGATATAGAAACATGCTTTAACTAAAAACTTTATCAGATGCTTGAGAGTTTTATTTCTTCAGGTCACAGTGAATTTGATTGTGGGTTGCTTTTTGTTTTATTGACAATTTGGTTTTTCTGAACAGTTCATGACAAGATGTTCAAATTATTGTGACTATAAACAAGGAACAATGTCAATAAACATTCCAATCTACTTGAAAGGGCATGGGATTGGCCACATACCTGCCAAATTTCATTGCCATGGGTTTAATTATTCTGTTAAAGTTGTATAAGTAAAAGTTAACAGATGAGAGACAACAAACAATTGAAAACAGATAATAAATGAAGGACAAATTGCTAAAATTACAAAATAAGTTAAGATTAAAAAAGTAAGTAACTTGCTCTATTGGAGATGTTGCTGTTTCAGATACATGTGAATTATAGCTATTTTGGTTTGAATGTGATTGTTCTGATACAAGTCACAGATCAGGAAAGTTTTACTGGACATACCATGTTAACCACTTTCTATTCAATAAAGTATTTTATAAATACCTCCAACAGAATACACATTTGTTAGCACAAGCCAAGCTAGGGGTTGTCTCCATACATCTGTGACTTTCTATTCCATAAAACGTGTGTTTGTAACAACCTCCTCTTCCTCGTAACATAGACTGATAAAAAAAACAGAGATAAAAGTTAATAACTCCCTTTGTGTCCTTACTTTACATAAAAAATCATTAATATAAAATTTAAATACATGTACACACATGTAGCTGCAACTACAGCTAAAATACTACTACTAAAACTTATTTTGCAACCAAAACAAATGTCACAACGAAAAACATTAAAAATCATAAATCAAAGAGAGAGAGAGAGAGAGAGAGAGAGTCTTTTGTTATACATACCTTTGTCCACCTACATAGTTAACACCTGAATGTGTTCCTATTAGTTTGTATCCCTGTTTTTCAAGTGATTTCCGTAACAGTGGTGTTATCATTTCTCTTGGTTCTCCATTTGCCTTTGATAATTCTTCCGACTTTCTAGAAACCTAATAATGAAACCTTTTGCTATTATAAACCAATGTCATTTATTTGCAAGGCAAACAGTTTTTATATTTAACTCGGGCAGAAACCAAGACAAGTGCCATGATGTGTTTAAGGTTTTGTCACACTGATAATGTCAGTAAATGTATCTCAAAATCTACCTAGATCTGTTTTTATTGCTCTATATACTATTCACTCAAAAAATTTAGAGTATCACTACAATTTTATGTGGTGAACTTTAATCAAATATAAGTGTAAACTTGAGGTGCACATGCAAATAAAACATCCTCTTGAGATGACATGTTTTTGCTTGCACATAATTAAATTATGTCAATTTTCAGTTTATGTAAATTACTGTAGCTAACTAGAAATGATTCAATATTTAGGGTCCAGCACCTACACCTCTTCATAAGATTTCCCTCTTTATGAGCATGACACCTTTATTTGTGCACATCTGAAAGCCATTCTCCTAAATATGATCTTGTAGAACTTAATTTTGTCCAGAAGTTTTGGAGGATAAAAGAGGTTTTAACCATGATTATTGACCTCTCTGTTCATATTATTTCACTGATACATTCTACAATCATTTCATTCCACATATTCTGAACACAAATCAAAATACATCTCCATAACTTCTTGAAACTCCAAAATAGTTTATGTTACATTGCTAACTTCATAATTCTTGTAATAGACTAAATTTCTGGTTACCTTCGCTTTTTTCATCGTTTTCATGACTTTTCCTAAGTCTTCCAGATCTACCACACCACTACTGGTTTGTAATTTTATATCTGTATCATCATCCCCGACAATGATGTCATCTTCTTCTTCACTAGTAGTCTCGTACAGCTCCTGGTAATTATACATTAATTTCAATACTTATTTCGCTTCTGTTAATCAATATCCTACTTTAGTTTACTTCAATAGAAAGTGTTTTTTGGTGTGTAAATTAATGAGAATAATGAAACAATAAACATTCACAAATATTTTATTTTGATATATTTT